>VZTH01004855.1:26140-83437 GCA_013397815.1 Aleadryas rufinucha
CTTCCCCCTGGCGGGAGACTTCTGTGAGAGTTGTGGCTATCTCATCATAGCCACGCTCCGGCAGCGTTAATATGGATCATCAGCAATTCTGATTTACTTCATGCCTCTTCCTTTTGAATCCCTTATCCACTGCAACTGCCACTTCACTTTGATATTGTGAGCCACGCCCAGCTGAGTTTTGTGTTTTTCTTGCCCTGTGTAGTCCACAAGAAAAAAACCCACTTTTTTACAGGCTTCTTTAAGTTGCATCATTATAGTTATAACGAATAAAAGTCCAGTAACATTCAATTCATATTCATAAGGCAGAATATAATTTGGGGCAGAGTTCTTGTGTGACATTCCATGTCCAGCATGTCCTAGCTCAGCAAGGATAGTAAAGAGAAGCAGTTTATATTTTGATTTTCTTAACTGAAAAATTGATTGTTCTTGTAAAATATTTCCAAGTGGCTAAAATACCCCTAATGGAAGGACACAGACTTTACTAAGGCTGAAATGTGCCTCAAATGTTTGCTTAAATTCTGCTGGTTTTAAAGATTTATGTTTATTAACCTCCTGATTGTCACATGTTCAAACATTAAAAAATAATTTTAGTTTTAAAATTTTATTTTTAAAGGAAAATATTATCACTTGCTGTTAAATGTACATATTAAGAGGTCTGCAAATCCTTCATTTCTACCAGATATTCCTATTGTGGGATATTGGGATATCCAGCACCTTTTTTGAAAATTATTGGTAGAAAGATGTATTAACAATTTGGAGAAAAGTAAATCTGCTCTGAACTTTCACCCACCAGTGACTATAACTCACATGTACTATCTAAAGGAAGCCATACAACAAAATGTAGAGGCGAATCAACTGTTCACTGGAAAATCAATATATCCTTGAAAATTGCAGTTGCTTAATTTATTTTGTGCTACAGCCTGTTTTTCAGCATTGTAGCATATTAGTACCTCACTACTTGACTCTGTATTCACGGCACATTATATCTTGGAAACCTCAGAGTTTTCAAGACCTGAATCTAGAAGTGGAAAAGCACTGAGCAATCTGTGCTTATTGCCAGAGAACTACTGTTCTTAAATACAAGTCACGAACTAACCTTCCCAGAGAAATCCTGCCAGGAGTGAATCATGTTCTAAAGGATCTTTTACAACTTAAATGATTCTATGATTCTATCATTTTGCAAGAAGGCCAAACACTGACATTGGAAAAGAGAAAAAGATGACTTCGAAGAGGAGGTACTGGTTTCTTGTGAAGTTTCAGGGAAGCTTGTCAAGGCCATTTGTACCTTAAGGAAAAAGAAAATAAAAATTTAGAAACAAATTATGAATCTAGTATTTTCTCATTGACTGAGAACTAATTCTACATTTAGCTAAATGAAATAAATCGTATATTTATTTAATCTGTGGGTCTGTTTATAAATATGGCTGTAATACATTTATCTGATCTAATTTGCATTGTTTGAAAGGTAGGCATTTATGGTTCAGTTGAAATTCAGATAAAGCTGGTTAAATGATATGTTGGACCAGGCCAACAGATTCTGCTTCACGTGATTTCCCTAGGCTTTAAGTTTCCTATGAAGTTATGATACAATTAATTCCTATCTGACATTCCACATTAGTGTAATACAGCAACTGAATGATTTTCCTCCCTTTGCTTTTTTTATCATTCTGTTTTAGGAACCAAACTCGAAGGCAGTTGTGTTGGCTAGAAGCTCCCATGTTATCTACACATACACATGCACTCAGGATAGTCGCTGGAGGCTGTATGTCAGGATCACACACTGCAGACCAGCGCAGGTCACAGGCCTCATGCCTCTACATTTCGTGGCTAAACAAAAAAGTGATTTCAATTAAAGAAAAATAAAAGATGCTGAGCAAATTTTCATTTACCTCAAGCTCTGAAAAACTGAAATTGTAAGGAAGATTTTAAAGATCTAAGGTTTTGGAGTTTTTCCCCTCCCCCTCCTTTGCCTTTTGTTCATCAGTTCTTGGGGTTTTGGGGGGGTTTTGGGGAGGTTTAGGGTTTGTTTTGTTTTGGTTTGGTTTTTTTACTGCTTTATTTCTTCTTGTCTACTTGTATGCAATTTCAATTAAATATGGGAAAAAAAGCTTTTGGCTTTTTGTCTCCAAAATGTGCTGTTCTTGTCCATTCACATTTATACCATAGTGTTTCAAAAACTTCTTTAGTTATGAACATCACTGGCTAAAGAAAAAGACACACGAGCTTGAGCAGTTATTATTCTAAGTTTTATATAATTCTTACACTGTAGATCAACTTCAGCCCAGAAGTCCAGCACTGCTAAAAGAAAAAGGTTGAGCCATGCAGTTATCTTTTACACAATAAAATAATTATATTTTATTAAATTATGAAATTTTTTTTGTGATATATTTTTGCATTACTTCTAGAATTTTCTTTAATTCATAAGTGAGCAGGTGGGAAGTGTTAACACTTCCCATTCCTTCTTCAGCAATTAGAGTAGTGCCATGTTTTAAACATCACTATTTTCCAAGTCCAGATATTCTATATGAATGCTCAGGTAAAGACATAAAAATATATTATTTCTAAAACTTTTCTGGAAGGAATCCTGATATTGGAGTAGTGAAGTTGGAAGATGAGGGAGCGCTTGCATCAGCATTTTCCTTGTGCTTGTACAAGCATAAGAAGAACACTGCATATGATTTGACTTTCACTGCCATGAGTAAGAGACAAATTCACTGAAATTGAAAATATCTCAATAGCATAACTGAAGAAAATTAATTCAAGAGATGGAAAATCATGCCAAGCTCATTTCTCTACTGTGGCAGCCAACATTTACATATCATCTCTTTTGCAGATCAAGCTTGATCCTACAGTAATTTCTTTCATTCTGTGCCTGGTAGAACGCTGTCCTAGAGTGCCACCTTGGTGGTGAAATATCTTCCATCTTAAATTTCAAGCTGATCATTTTATACATAGTTATCTTTTCAGATTTTTTGGTCTTTGTGGTTATCATCCTCAAGAACTCATGAGGAATTCAGCTGTATTCACTCTTGATCTTTTTTTCCTAAGCAAGTTATATCTATTTCTTTTAGTGTTCTTCAGAAAAATAAGTAATCTATTTAACTGACCATTTTAGTAACCATCCTTTTACTGTACTCCAGCCTGAATTAATCTTTGATTGGTACAAGAGAATGAGGACACACCAGTCTCTCTTACCTCCTTCAGATCCAGTGACCAAAAACACTGGAAAGCTGAAGCATTGAAGAACAGCACAAGAGGTGGACACCCACTCTGAGCTCACAGGAGCTGACAAAAACCACCTGCTTTTACTGTTGGCTAAAAGTAGAGTGTGGGTGCCAAGCACATCCTCAAGTGAGCCCTCAAAACCCTTAAATTTTACCAGAAATCAATAGGAGTCCTAAGCATTAGAAACTGTTTGCAATGAATAACAAATCCTCCAATAAATCCTCCAGCAACACTCTATCCCACTATTTCTGAAAAAAGTCATACGCACAAAAACGTGTGCTTAAAAATTTATTTTCTTCAAACATTTATTTTCTTGTATATAAAGCTGTTTAATTTTGAAATAAAATTTCCTTATAAGGTGCTAATGATAAATGTTGATATGTTAAATTAAATTCTTTTAAATTCCTCTGAACAATATCAGCTCTACTCAGTAATATAATTGCAGTAACTGACAATAATACAATCAAGTAATACAATAATATTGTAATAAGGTAATTGGCATGGATATTCTGAAATACTAAGTTGATGCTCCTACTGGTAATTATTATTAATTTTCCATATACTCAAGGAATTTGAAGTATCTGTCAGGTTATAAAGAACTGAAATTTAGACTAGTTTGATTGAAGCTAATTCAAATATTTATATACTTATATATATCCATAAATGTACTTGGAAATGTAAATATGGCATGTTTGCATATATTTAAATACAATTGGCATAGCATTCCAATGTAGATATATACACATGCACTCATAAAACTGTATTTAAACACACAAAATCAGCACTCAGCAAGGCATGCAGTGGCAACAACGGTAAATTCTGTGTCTGAGCACCAGATTGAGGTGGATGGGGATTCTCAGAGCCAGGCAAACCCAAATAAGAGTTGAGCATACAGTGGATACCATTAAAAAGAATGATGAGTGCTTGTATTGGGTGACTCTCCTTCAAGGGGCACTACAGTGCTCATCTGTCAGCCTGACAGGGAGTCATGAGAGAAGAAGCTGTCTAAAATCAAGGAATCTATTTAAAGTTAAGGGTCTAGGTGCCCTTTTCTAGGAGGCAAATGCATCTGAGTAGAACTGACCCATTTACTATAGACTGAGAAAAATAATTTTGGAAAAAATTGCCTTCTGAATATTTTTATTTATCTTTATTAACTATCTAGACAACCTATTAACTTAAACTACTCTTATAGCTGTAAGTAAATAGTTGAATTCCACCCTAGTTCTTAAAGGTCAGGGATATGAATTTTCTCTGTAGAAAAGCTAGAATATGGTCAGGAAAAAAGAAAAGAAAGAGTGAAATAGTCAAATAGAAGAAAAAGGATGTGGGCAGCTAGAGAAAAAAAGATGAGGAATGATGGAGAATAAGAAGTGGTCTAAGGGACCCTCCAGTATTTACTGTCTGGAGTGAGAATGAAGAAAAAAATCAGGCAGTGGTACAATAAAAATTGGAGTGAGTGCACCATGATCTAGTGGAGGGGTCTCCTTTTAAAAAGAAAAGAAAACTTGAAAAAGGATTACAGTAAAAATTGACTGAAAGGAAAATTCTTGTGAGACAGAATGAGTAGGAGATAAAGAGATTAATAGAAAATGCCCATACAAAACTGGGTTTTCCAGAGCTGGAGTATGAAAGAAATTTATATCATCCTGTTTAACTAATAAAGGATTATTTTTTCTTTAACCTTTAGCTCTTAGTAATTCTTAGTATGACACAGAGTACCACAGGATGAAATTAATCTCATCCAATCTTATCCGCCTAAAATGTAGATTAGTTTAAGCAAGTACTATCTATATAATGGTGTGGGAAAGGCCAAAGAGTCATCTATCATGATTTTGTTCAGCTAATCTTTGGTAAGATTATTCCCATTCCCTATGCAGAGATTTCAGACACACTTCATAATTCTAAAAATAAATATGACAAACGAACATTCTTTTTTATTCTTAGACAAAATGTAGATTTGTGATGTCATACCCATAATGTTGAGGTGATTTAATTAATTTGTAAAGAATATGAAAACATTCTGGGGAAAAAAATTATGAAATTCTTTATTTGGGTACATATCGAATACCAAATCTTTCAAGAAAATTATGCCAGTGTTATTCCCCATTTAGAAAATTCTTGCCAATTTTTTTCCACACTGGGCATTTTATATCCACTTCTGTCTTCGTATCTTTTCTAGTCTTCATTGTCACAAAATAGACTATCTACACTGCAGATTAGATCCAAAGATGTCTGTATAATAAAAACCATTTTGTAGAAATTACAGTTCAATCAATTTATAATTAGGATAGAAAGGAGAGAAAGAGAGGAGAATAAGAAAGTCTGTGTGTTCCCACTGTTACAGTTAAGGAACAGCGTGACTAATTCTGTCTACGTCTTGCAGCAAAGTCCTCTGTCAGTGATGGGCTATTTAAAAGTTAGTGGTAAATTAGCTAATGAGAAAAGATACTATTTAAACTTAAATGAGGAGTATAGGAGAAATGAAGACAAGAAAGATATGTAGTGGTGTGACTGCATCTCTAAGTGTGCTGCAGGAGCACACGTATGGAGAATGGCCTTAGTCATGGTAAAGTCATTGCTGGATGCATTCTCATAATAAAAAGTATTTTTGTACAGAGATCTCCCTAATATAGCTTTACAGTGCAACACTTATTACAGCTAATTACCAAGACTTTCGTGAACTCCCAGAGGTGCTGGCCATAGCAACCACAGTCAACCACATGAATGCCTTTCTTTTTTTAATGACTACACAAAAAGTACAGACTACCTTCATCGCAGAACTGTGTGTACGATCTTGTTTTCACTCAGGAAAAGCACTATTTTAAACTACTTGTGCAAGCAAAAGTTCAGTAATATATATCTAGATGAAACCTTCTCCAAATTAATGACCAAAAATATATTCTAAGCCACTAAAAGGTTTATTGCTGATCTCAACCACTTCAACTTACCAGAACTCCTCATCAATGTCAAATAAGTTCACATTTTTTTAGTTTTTAATTGCTCTTAAAAAAACTGTAAAGAATAAATTATCATTTGTTCAATTTTCTTCCTTCTTAGTATTTTTTTTAAATCTGCTCAATACTGGAAATAGTCAGATACATTTTCTGTATACTGGTTTAATTTTTTTCATATAATTAAAGGCATAACTATTGTTAATTTACTCATATAAACCATTTTCTACAATGACATGCAAGTGTGATTATTACCATTAATCTTTAAAAAGACTTTCCAGTTTCTATGGTAAATGTCAGACTGATAAGTCTCCATTTTCTCTTTTCTCTCTTACCTGTTTCTTCCTTCTCAAACACCATTCACAAAAAAATAAAACCTGGACATGGAAATGTAAATCAGCTATATTGAATTTCATAATCTTACTAAAGCCATGTTATGGTAAATAATTTTATGAAAGGTAACATTGGCTAAGTCAAGTTTTTATTGGGCAGACTCTCAAACTGCTCATCAGAGGACTGTCTATCAACCCTGGAAAAGCTTAGGCAGAAAACAACTGAAATAAATCTGAAAACAGTCAGAAAATATATTAAAGACTAATTAATACATTGCAAACATTGAATGCTAATAGAAAAAAATTTAAATGGTTATTTTTCTGTTCACAAATACTGACAAAATATTTTAACTTTTATGGTCTGATTAGTAAATTGATTTTAAAATGTCTTTAATTTTCTTGTTTTGATTTTTCTGCTCTTAATTTGCAAACATTTGACAACTACATGATGTGGAAAGCCTAAAAATAGCTGTGAACATGGGTCCTGTAATGATACTATATATATATATATTTACACATTCATGCATATGTAAACTAATATGCTAATTTAAAGAGCCATTTTTCAGGTAGAACATGTACAAATATAAGCATAATTTATTAAATGTTATATTCATAAGTTATATTTAAGCAAATTACAGAGCAACTTCAGTGGGAAGATAGAGCAGCATAGAAAAAGCAAAAGTTTGGGTGTGGGGTTGTTTTTATTTCTCCAGTAACAAACCAATCAATGAGTCAATCAATCAATACAGGGTCATTTTCATACTCAGTAGAATAATGAGTGTAGTACCCTGCAAGAAAACTTGAAGTATTTTTCTTCCTAGTGAGATGACAAAGAGTGCTGAAGATTTGTTTTTAGGGTTGATCCAGTGGGACTACTCAGTAAAACTGCAACTGGATGGGAACAGGAGAATGGACTACAATACCCCTTCTTCAGCAGCCCAACTTGCCATCTTTCATAGCCCCATACATGGTCAGTTCAACCAGTTTAGCAAAGACATGTTTTGAGAGGTGTGTATTATATCTGGCTCAGATGGAGCTACTTTTTTCATAGTAGCCCATATGGGGCTGTGTGTTTTAGATTTCTGACCTGTTTCTTGCTCTGCCCCCACAGTGAGTAGGCTGGGGATGTGCAAGATGCCGGGAGGGGACACAGAGAGGGCATCTGACCCAAACCAACCACACAGATATTCCATGATACATAGCACAATGATGAACAATAAAACTGTGTCATGTTTAAGTTGAAGGGGTTTTTCCCAAAGTAGCTGTTGCTCAGGGACTGACTGGGCATCAGATTGCTGATGAAAGGTGGCGAGTGATTGCCTTTGCATAATTTACGGGGTTTTTAATTTTTTTCTTTCCCTACAGTTATTACATTATCCTCACCTCAACTTTTATCTCAACACAGGGGAGTGAGTGAGCAAGAGACTGGATGAGGGCTCAGCTGCCAGCTGCAGTCAATACATCACAGATGACAAGGAAAAATTGGTCTTTAACATTCTGATAAAAATAAAAAGGATTTAAAAAATAGCTGCAAGGTAATGTTAGGGTGGAAAAAAAAAAAGGGAAAAAAAAAAGAAAACCCCAAAACCACATTGCTCATGAGAATTGATACAGTGAGATTTAGGGTCTTCACATCAGTGCTGCTAACTAATGAAACAATTTTGTTACGGATATACTGGAATTTTCTTAGTATGCATTTACTGAATCCAGATTTAAGGTCTGTGTATTTTTCTACCAGAGTCATGGAAATGTTGCTAGAATCATTTGTCAATATTATAGAGCCTAAACTTAGCAGGAAATTATAATAAATTCTTTCTCATATTATTAATCACTGATCCTAGGCTCTCTCAAATGCATATCAGCACTAGGTGTGGAATGGTATTAGAGACAATTCAGGTCACACAGTTATTCTCTTAATCACCATCACATATATTGAATGTTTCTGCAGCTGCTCACAAAGTATTACTTATCTTTTGGCAGAATTTCACAATGGTAGGCTGAAGCATTATAAACTATATTCCTCCCCTTTGACTATAGAGCGTTGTGACAATCTTTTGTTAGTTTTAGTATAGAGTCATCATTTGGTGTGAACCACAGTATTTATGAATCATCCAAATTTTATGTATCAAGAAAATTTGTTTCCTCAGCAGATAAAGAGAATATTATCACTAGTGCTTCTGGTGGCGCCTCTAAAAATGTTTAGCTGGAGAGGATCACAGCATGACATGCAGTGAACTTGCATGTGCACACAGCTGTGCTCGATGCAACACAGATTTCAAAGAAAAATAGCTTCCATTAAAAGATCATTATCAGTTATTCAGCATCAAGACAATACTAACAATTGCTTTTATTTAATATATTAATTTAGAATATTTAGTAGTTATACATTGGAAAATGGAAGAAAAAAAGGTAAAATAATTCCAAAAGGCCTTGTAACTTGTTCATGTGACTCTTTTTACACTCCACACAAGATGTCACAGCTTACTCATGCAAGTCTAAGGACAGCCTTCAAAATCTTCACAGATATGTGAATGCATAGGAAATTTTAACATATTTCCTGAACCTGCCTTTCAACTTAAAAAGCTTGCTTCACTTACATGATGGAATACAGAACACAACTACACCATAGCTTCTCACCATTCTCTGCACAAAATCATGGGACAGGCAAGGTGCCAGAGCTTTCCAACTTCCTCTAACCACAACTCTCAGTCCTCAGATCTTCCCAGTGCCAGTCAGGGTGGGACTCAGAATAAAAAAATGAAGTTGAGCCTGGGAAAAAAGGGGAGTGGGGGAAAGGTGATTTAGTTTTTCTTCTTGTTTCTCACCATACTATTCCACTTTGCAATAAATTAAATTAATTTTCCAAAAGTTGAATCTCTTTTGCCCATAATACTAATTGGTAAGTGATCTCTTCATCTTGACTCACAAAATTTTTCTTCTTATTTTCACCTCCTGTCATGTTAAAAAGAGGAGTCAGAGAGATGCTGAGGAATGAGAAACTGCTAAGTCAAACTTAAAAGAAAGAAGTACAAAAAGAAATAACAGTAAATATTGAGTAGTATCTTCTCCCTCAAAAGCATCACCATTTCATTCACAGAATATTTTCGTATTTATTGCAAACCTAATACCAGAAAGTAGTATGAAATTCATCACAAGAAATAAAAATGAAACTGTATTAAGTAATTTTTATGATTAAAAGATGGATTCTGCTTTACTTTAAGAAATTCGACTTGTCTCCTTTCCAGAGTAGGAAATGAATATAAGGACAATGTAGGTCATTACTTTTAAAAAAAAATTGCAATCTCTCTGACTTTCCCCTTTTGTCATCCTCATTATCTCACTGAATTACACCACAGGTTCCCAATGAATTAATGTTATCAAAACTTTATCCCATAACCTTTCTTAAATATCAAGTGATTCTACAAAATCTCCTAATATTACAGCTGATCTTTTTACAGCTCTATCAGAAATGGAAGATTAAAAAATTTAACTCAGCTAACTTTTTAGAAACATACAATTTACTTATTTTTCACAGTTTCTCAATCAAAAACAATTAGAGAGAAACTTATGCTAATTACCTACCCTAATGATACATAAGAGCATATCTGGTATAGGTCACTAAGTGTCCTTTATAAGAACCATCTATGAGGCATCAAGCATATTTTGACTCAATATAAATGACAGAACAATGTTTTCTTTGCTAATGTCATATTAGTCATTTTAATCTTCTGGATGTTAATCAGTTCATGCTAATACAGTACTTGCCTCTCCCTATTAGCTGTAATCTTACGGTCTCTTTATTTTGTCTCAGTCCTCCCACACATTCTTGCTAGAGTTCATTTTTCTCATAAAGTTTTTTCTGCCCTGTAATTGTCAGGAAATTTAGAATTAGATGCTGGTGTATTCAGAATTCATTTACTGACCCTGAGAAATTATCCAGTATGCCATTCAATATGCAGAAAACAAGTGTGCTGTGAAAGAGTACTGCAGTGGACCTGAAGTTCCTTATTAAAAAAAAAAAAAATACCCTTTGACCTGAAGAAAGCACCTGTTAAATATAAGGGATTTATATTAAATTTATGAGTAAGAGATGAATAAGGCATGTGACTATATATGAATAGGAGATTGATAAGATTTATATGAAAATAACAGCTACATTTAAGAAATCATGAGAATTCATCTACACTGTGCATTGTGGCCTTTTCACTACAGGGGTAGGAATATTTTTTACATGTGCAAGAAACTACTAAAGCCCTGTGTTTGTCATGACTGTAGGCAGAAATGTACATGTTTAAGAGCTACTTCTTAAGAATGAGTGCAGATACTTTCTTTGTATTTGGCCAGTCAGTTTGACAGTCTGAATTTCCCTAGAAACTTAATTATTCTAAGGGCCCAAGTGTTTTGTCCTATTCAGCCTGGATCTTCCAATGCTGGAAACTCTCTTTCCAAGTGAACTGTTTTCTCATTTTTAAGCAAGTGATATTTTCACTTTCTAAGAAAATTCTACCCCTAGTTTTATTCATCTTTCCTACCAAAAATATTGAATAAATTTTCCAGTATATTCAATGAAATATTGAGTATTCATATATCATACCAATATATACATATAAAATTCATCTATGAAAATAACATATTTAGTGTCGACATCTGACAGAATTATTTGTTGCATTTCTTCCTTTTTTCCTTCCCTTTCTCTTCCTTCATTTTCCACTAAAAAGTTAGTGATTAGCATAAAAAATGTATCTGGTTTGTGTAAGAATGAAGCAAAAGTGATCTGTAAGGTAAAATGCTTTTTTAAATTGTACTATCAAAAAAGACATCTTCAAACTGTTATTAGTGTAAATCAACAAATGATTCATCAGTTACTTCTTATCTTAAGGGAAGCAACAAACTAAAACTTTCACTAAAGGGCAAGTTCCCCAGAACTTTTCCGTATTATATGCAATAATATAGCGCCAGAACATTTATAAAGAAACATAATTTACAAGCAGAATGAAAGTGATATTTTTGTCAGTCCTGTCTCCAAGACAGAGAATCTCGAAATCACAATTAACATTAATGCTCATCAAATTCTTAGTATGGCAGGCTCTTCTGCGACTAGTTTCACTGTTGTCAGTCTGAAGCCTGGTTTGCATTCCTGACATGTCCTCAGAAGTACCTTTATAAAAGTGTTAGTTGACTATCCCAGCAAAATACAAGCTACCACCATTCTCAACCAGCTGTGATAATCACAACAGCTTCTCACACATCTTTGCACAGTGGAAGTGCTATATTGAGAAAGGTAACACTAAGTTTACAGTATGTTGTGTCATATGACAAGATGTTTGCAAAAAAAGTTTTTTCAAAGCTATAATAATATTTTACAGATAGCAAAATATCGGATGTCAAGTGTTAAAGCCTTTTCAGATTATCTAAAAAAGTACAGAAATATAAAGATACATTGGACATGTGAAACTCTTTTTCCTTGGGAAGTTTGAGAAAGACTGGTATTTCTCCTGTATCTCCACATACTATATATTTGCTATACATAAAACAATTTAGGCCAATAGAACAGAGGCAAGTAAAGAAGCAACCAAACTATGAAGCAAACCTTTATGCAATTAAGGAAGTATTGTGTTTATAGTTCCACAATTTTGCACAAAGGTACAAAATATAGTTTTTATTACTGCATTACACTAAGGATCAAAAGATTACTTTAGAACCACAGAGTCTCTTGACTTCAGTTGATTTAGTTCAATAAAATTTTTGAAAGAGCTGAGAGGTGAGAAAGACGAAAGCATTTGAATGAACCAGTGAAAAAGGATGCTTCAAACTGAGGAAAGAGTTTATTAGACTATCCCCTCTAACTGGAAAAGAAAACTAGAGAGATCTTCCTGGTAGTATGAACAAAATAACTTGTTGAGACACTTATCTGATAGGAGTATATTCTTGGTTTGAGTAACTTTTGTCTAAGCCACAGATAACCTTACAAGGTTTATGACTACACTGGTTTTGGTAGGATTACTTATCTATAGCTTGTAATTTATCTTTGATTCCTGTAATTTCCTTCATAGTTTTCTCCCTTGTCTGTTACTTCTCCATACGACTTTAAAAGATCCACTGTTTTGGCTAAATTTTTATGGTGGTTTGCAAGTAGCACTTTTTGTTTGATATTTTGGGTTTCCTTGTGGGTTTTGTTTGTTTGTTTGGATTTTATGGGTTTGTTTTGGTTTTGGTGGGTTTTTTGGCTTGGGTTGGGTTGGGTTTTTGTAGTTTTTTTGTTTGGGATTTGGTTTTTTTTTGTTTGTTTGTTTTCAGGGTTTGGGGTGTTTTTGCAGGGGAGAGAGGAGCAGGGGTTTTTTGTTGTACAGAATTGGGAATAAGATGCTGGAGAACAGAACCACCAAAACGGACCTGGGGATCCTGGCCAATGGTGAGTTGAACGTGAGTCAGCAGTGCCCTGGCAGCCAGGAGGGCCAACCCTGTCCTGGGGGAACATCAGGCACAGCATCGCCAGCCGGGCAAGGGAGGGATTGTCCTGCTCTGCTCTGCATTGGGGTGGCCTCACCTCGAGTGCTGGGGACAGTTTTGGCCACCACAGTATAAAAAAGACATGAAGCTATTAGAGAGTGTCCAAATGACGGCAGTGAAGATGCTGAACAGAACCATACAAGTTGCAGCTGTGGTCAGTTGACTCATTCAGCCTAGGAAAGTGGAGACTGAGGGGAGACCTCATTGCAGTCTTCAACTTCCTCCTGAGGGGAAGCAGAGGGGCAGGTACAGATCTCTTCTCTCTGGTGAGCAGTGACAGGACCTAAGGCCTGAAGCTGAGTCAGGAGAAGTTTAGGTTTGATATCAGGTGAAGTTTCTACACCCAGAGGATGGTTGGGNATGTGGCTCCACAGTTGGGCACTGGAACAGCCTTCCCCAGGAAGTGGTCAGCACCAAGCCTGACAGCTCAAGAAGTGCTTGGACAATGCTCTCTGGCATATAGAGTGAATCTTTACGTTTCCTGTGCAGAGCCAGGAGTTGCCTTTAGTTGATCCTTGTAAATCCCCTCAATTTCAGGATATTTTATGATTCTATTGATGCCTGTTTCTTGGTCTTAAAATCAAAAGCCAAACACAGTTAGAGGGGAAAAAAGAGATTTTACCTTGGTATTTATTTTAAGGATCCTTGGTGCACTCTGTCCAGGTGGAGCACGCTGGAATACACATCCGAATGCACACCGAAATGTACACCAAAATGGACCCCCGTCAGCACCCCCCCAAACATGCCCATTCACAATGGTTTGTGTATAAAATTATAGATTTTACCAATTAGCATATCTATCGAAGATTCCCGAATGAGAGGCTGAGTGAACTCCCCTCCCCAAGGAACTTCCCCCTCCCCTGGACAGGTCTATCTCAGTTTACAAAATGTGTTCCAGAGAAGACCTTGGTGTCTGGGGCTTCTGAGATGTTTGGTCTCCTGGCTTAAGGAATATTGGGTCTATGCTGGTTATCAAACCCGAAGAATTAGAAGTGTGTGGGCTAAAAGGCCCTTAAGAATACATAAAAGTTATACAAAAGAGTATATAAAGGGGGTATATATAAAAAGCAAAAGCCTACATGTTAGAAGCTTAAAAAAATGCTAAGAAACACTCCTTACAGGCAATTCCAAAACACTGTAGCATCACACACGTGCACATGCACATACAGAACTGCATGCACATTCTCTCACAGACACTGTGGGCTACAGCTACAAGTGCCCCCTCTCCTGTAGGAGGGGTTGTCCCACTTGCACACACCTTCTGTAGGAGATGTGGGTGTTCCATCTTTATGTGTACCTGTGCTGTTCCCACTGAGGACATATTCACCCATGGATGACAGGATTCAAGTTGTCACGGCATCCGATGGCTCTGGCTGGCCAAGGCAGAGGTCCTGATGTCTTCAGGAGATTTCTAGCAGTGCATAAAGGGACTTTGATAACTACTGTTTGCACTTCTAGATCTCTCCCTCACAAATTTTACAACTTAAAATTTTTTGCTTTTTATATATACCCCCTTCATTCTATGTTGTAGACAGGTGTCCCATGGCACGAGGAATTATAAGAACCCCCTGGAGCTAACTGGAGAAATTGTCCCCAGGTTAAAGTGACTAAAAAGGTCTCTCTCACAATGCCCTGTTCTGTTACAGAAATGTACCCTGGCTCTATCTCTCCTATTGGCCCGTTGGCTTCCGCTGCCCTTTTCTACCCTATGTGGCCCTAATCCAGAATGTTCTCCCTTCCCTGTCTCCCCATTCACCCTTGTCCCTTAGTCCCTCCCTCACTAGTTTCCTATTAGTTCCCATACCTTAGCCCCACCTATGTACNTTAATTTCTAAACTCTCAATGTAATACCCAGATTAGTGATGCCTTTCCTTGGTCTTAAAATCAAGAGCCAAACACGGTTAGAAGGGAAAAAGCGATTTTACCTCGGTATTTATTTTAAAGAACCTTGGTGCACTCCGTTCCAGTGGAATACGCTGGAATACACATCTAAATGCACACCCAAATGCACCCCTGTGAGCACCCCCAAAATGCACACCCACAATAGTTTGGGTATATCATTATAGGCCTTACCAATTAACATATCTACCAAAGATTCCCCAGTGAGAGGCTGAGCGAACCCCCCTCCCTGAGGAACTTTCTCCCTGTATCTTAGTTTACAAAATGTGTTCCAGAGAAGACCTTGGTGTCTGAGGCTTCTGAGATGTTTGGTCTCCTGGCTTAAGGAATATTGGATCTATGCTGGTTATCAAACCCGAAGAATTAGAAGTGTGTGGGCTAAAAGGCCCTTAAGAATACATAAAAGTTATATAAAAGGTATATGAAGGGGGTATATATAAAAAGCAAAAAAGCATCATGGCATCATTAGTCTAAACTGTCTGATAGTCATCTTCACCTTTAAATTGATCATTTTGGGCAAAGGTGCTCTCAGGAAGTTTAGGATGTCCCTTTTACAACCACTATTCACATACCTGTCTGAACAACTGCCAGGCCAAGATTGGGTGGTGGAAGTACCCCACAGCAGTGGCTAGCATTACATCTAAGAAATTGTTTCCATCTACCTTGCAGGGAAAAGGAGCTGAAACCTTAAAGATTCAGTTACGTTCAGAGTCAGCTAGAGATTTATTTTAAGGTATAGCCCAAGAAACATGAAAAATATGCCACTAGTATTCTCTTCCTGTCACTGAAAATCAAATCCTGAAATTCTCTCTCAGTAAGATCTTGCTTAAACACTGAACTGGCATGAAGGGAAGGAAATGACTAGAGGATCCACTCAGCTTCTTCCCATGACAACCTTCCAGACACAGACCACAAATCTATCACCACTTCCAAATTTTACGAGCATTTCTTTACCCTTGATGTTAGTATCAGCCATGTTGTGGTAACAGCCAACTTGAATAAACTTCATGTGCTTTGTCCTAAATCCAAATTGTCTCAAAGGTTCAGATACTCAGTTTAACCATCCATGCACTGAGAAACATTTTGGGTTTATTTATCAAACGAAAAGATTGTATTAACTAAACCCTAAATCCCTTCATAATTCAAGTATGCCTACTGCTTGAGAATGAATAAAGGAAAAATGATGCAAATTTTTTGTTTGTTCATTGATTTTACTGAAAATAATAAAAGCCTTTCAACTCTGTAGAAAATCATTGGTATAGAGATGTTCAAGACAAATCATCAGGCACACAGATAAAGTATTTATTCTGTCTGACATGCAGCACTACCAACAATAATTTAGGACAACCCACAGATCACACTCAGAGAGTCTATATGTAATTGAATAAGAACTATTAATCACATAGAAGTATATGTCTTGACTTTTTCTCCTTATACCTGTTTTCAAGTACCCTTCACTTTCAAATAAGTTGTAAGCATATACTAATAAATCATACGACACATACAATTGCAGCATGACTATAATTACAGCAGGCATAACTTTTACAAAAGTGAATCAGGAGCAGAATGGGGATTAATAATCGGATACAGAATATTTATTAATGCTACGTACACTAGTAGCTAGATCTATGTTACCAAGAAGTAACAGTAAGAATGGAAAGAAGTTTCATATAATCTAAGAGTTAGATACAAAATTAAATAAGTTAATGAGTAGGCATTGGTAGGCACAGAGAATAAAAAACACAAAAAAAATATATAAAGAAACTTCAAGACCTACTTCAGGTCCTGGGTGCAGCAGAGACATCTGAAATAAATCAGAAAACAAATACATAAAAACCAGATTTTTATTCTGAATGGTTGTGAAAATATTTCTTAAAATATGATTATGATGACAGAATACATTTAGTAGAAGAAAAGCACTTATTTAAGTATTTTTATGTAAGTCATAATTATACATATAGAATTTTAGAGTAGTCTCTTCTAAAGTATATCTGATATCCCTTTTAAATAAAGAGCTGATTTTTTGGTCTTCCAGAATTCAGGTCAAAAAAAGTTAAGTTAATAGTAAGTTAAAGTTCTGTAAACAGGGACCTTATGATGAGATTTCTGTGAAAAGTTCTATGATAGTGGCATTTTTCATTTACAACTCTACAAACCTCATTACAATTGTCAGTTTTACATAATGAAGGTCCTGTGATATATTAGAGACTGTATTGTAGTGGTTATGGCAATATTGGCATATAAGTTTATTTCTTTTCTGTCTGAGTGTAATTTTTAACTTGTGGTGACGAAATAGGTAATGTTGCTATGCACTCATAAAAAGAGCATGAAATTCTTCCTCACTTCAAAGAAGCTTAAGCAAGTTAAAGCGCCTGATATGGCTATATTATATATATGCATAGATTTGGCAGCAACTGACAAATTCTGAAAAAAATTTCATGATACAAACTAGTAACTGCTAATCACCTCCTCCAGGATGGTATTGACATCAAACTGGTCAGAAAATATAGTAAGATATTCTAAATGCTGATGCCTGTAACACTTTATCATCCTGGATGCAGACAATAAAGGATGATCCAATATGCTGCAACTGATATAAGGAGTTTTTTTGGTTGACAGCTGGCCCAAATGTCATTTGAAATGATGCACTTTTTCTTGTATTGCAAAATGTAAAGCAGTATCAGTTTCACACACACAATGTGTTTTAGATTTGTGGCCTTTTAATGTTTGAAAAATATGCTTACAATGGTGTAGTGTGATGTATTGTGGTTTCAAATGCTACGTAACCGTAGTTAACCCTACATTTTCTTCTATAGTGTATGGCAATACATCAAAAGATAGAGCCCCTGTAAGTTTCTTCTCTTTCCCAAATTACCTTATTCTTGCTATTATATCTTATGTGGCCTCTCATCCTACTCCACTTTCTTCTTCTTCTCCTCTTCCATCTGACACTACACTCAGTTAATTTAAACTTTTTGTCTGTAAATTAGTCCTATCAAGCTTTTTGCTTCACACAAAAGACTTAACCTTTTATCCTATAAAATTTTACACAATTTTAAAGTGTAAAACTGAATCTCATAAAAACATACTTTGATTACCTGAACATTTTCTACCACCAGGAAATGATGCCTACATTTTAATTACTTTTTTTTGTGACTGCATGTTTGTTATGTCTTAAGATGTTTGTACTTTGTCATCTGATATGCTCATTCTGATGGAGTAATTACAATGGATAAGGATCAGTGTGTTTGCAAGACATAGGCAGGGTTGGAATAAGAGGTCATTGCATATCAGAATATAGATGCAAATTTCACTAGAGTTCAGTGTTTTCCAGCTCAGTCACAAGACGGATGTACTGCTCTTTCAGGTACCAAGAAATAGATGCATTTTGACAGTTTTTAAAGAAGAAATCACTCTTTCATCTTGATCCACTGTGAAATAGGAAATAAATAGGAAATTTATTCACTGAGTTATCAAGGCTCCTCTTGAGGACTGCTCCTCATATGCTGATAATTCTGCCTGCTAAAGTTTCTTCTTGTCCACAAAACCCTCCTAGTGAGAAAGTGGAGGAGATAGCTTTCCCAGGTCAGGCTGTACTTATGTATATACACTCTAAATTGTTGAGAATATGATGTCAAAGCAGACAGACTTAAGGATGAGTATAAAGGAAATAAATCATAAACAGTTTAAGCTGCATTCTGGAACAGACTCAGTGCCATTAATCGTTCAGTCAAGAGACATTAATAAACATTTAAGGTTTGAATGAATAACTAATGCCAAGCACTGCATGTGTGCCAGACTCTCTGGTATCCATCCTGCAGCAGAAAAATTCTGGAGCAGAACTACTGGTAGAATCCAATGTTTATACACTAGCTGAAAAGTTTAACTTAGGGTGCCCACACTTATGTATTCGTTTTGTTCATTTGTTTGAAGAACAAAATAAAGGTTATGCGCATACAAGTGCAAGCTAGAGAAGGGAATTATTTGAAAGAGAGAATGCAGTCACTTTGGACCTGCACACCATTCCAGAACAATATAAGGAGAACTACACAGAGCATGCATACTAGAAGGAGAACAAAACTTAAGAAAAAAAAAAAAAATAAAAGTCTCTTCGTAGTCTGTAAAGATATTAAAATGCAGAGATGTATTAATTATGAAGGGATTCCTACAAAGATTATGATGGAGGATCTACTAAAAATAAAACTATTGAAAAGAAACTATAGTTTAGCTCTCTATTACCTATGATCAGGAACATAACATTTGTTTCCTGCAAATTGAATATTTTTGATTTTCCATATGTGTTGTCATACTGAACCATGCAGCATAATAATACTACCTGTGAATGACATAGAGTTTACTGTGCCACAGTAGAGGCATACAACAAAATTGGAGTGACAAAGAGCTCTCTATATCTGTATTGGGTTTGCATGGCAAGGTTTTGGTAAAGAGGTGCCTACAGGGTTGTCTTCTGTGTGAAGTTGCTGGAAGCTTCCCCAGTGTCTAACAGAGCCAATGCCAGCTGGCTCCAGGACAGACTCACCGCTGGCCACAGACAAGCCCATCAGTGATAACTGTAGCACTTCTAGGAAAATATATTTAAGAAGGGGGAAAAGTTGTTGCACAATGTGCACCCGGAAGAGAGGAGTGAGAATACATGAGAGAAACAGCCCTGCAGATAACTAAGGTCAGTGAGGAAGGAGAGGCAGGAGGTGCTCCAGGTGCTGTAGCAAGGATTTCCCTGAAGCCTGTGGTGCAGCTGTGCCCTTGCAGCCCTTGGAGATACATGATGGAGCAGAGGTCCACCTGCAGCCCCTGGAGGAACCTCCACCAAAACAGGTGGATGTCCCAATGGAGGTTGTGGCCCCATGGAAAGCCTGTGCTGGAGCAGGTTCCTGGCAAGACCTGCAGACGCACGGAGAGACGGGCTCACTCTGGAGCAGGTTTGCTGGCAGGACTTGTGACCCCGTGGGGTGCCAGTTGTACAGCAGCCTGTTCCTAAGGGACTGCACCCCATGGAAAGGACCTATGCTGGAGCAGTTCATGAAGACCTGCAGCCCATGGGAAAGACTCACATTGGAGAAGTTAAGGGAGGACTGTTTCCTGTGGGAGGGATCCCATGCTGGAGCTGGTGAACAGAGTGAGGAGGAAGGAACAGCAAAGACATCTGATGAACTGACCAAAAACCTCCATTCTGTACATCACTTGGGTGGGAGGAGGTAGAGAAATCAAGAATGAAGTTGAGCTCAAGAAGGAGGGAGAAGTGGGCAGGAAAGTATTTTTAAGATTGGTTTAGCTATGCACATGTGGAAAGTCTAAACCATGTAGAGCACAAGTTGTATAAAGGTTTTATAGAATCAAGATAAAAAAAGAGACTAGAGAGACAGTCAAATGAAACTGTAAGCCAAATCTAGCCTTAGAAAGAGTCTCAGTAAGTGATTGATCTGAGACAAAACAGTGATAAATGTATATATATAAACATATGTACATGCAATAAGAGGACTAACTCCAGTCAATAAAAAGGAAACTACAAGATGGATACAAGCACATTATCATTAATAATAAAGCAAATAATTAGTAAAAGATCTGAACAAGCAACTAAAGAATCAACCAGCTCTTTAAAGAATATGTGGCCTAATATATAATAATGGTGGCAAAGGTCATACCTTGAGTATGAACTTCTCTGCTTCTTATTATTTGCCAACCATTACATGAAAGAGAAAATAGAAACAGCACACTAACAGAAACATTATAGGAGAAACACAGAGAATGTTTATAGAAGGTACCAGAAAGTTACAAAAATCTAAATATAAGCATTCAGTTTTATGTAATTAATATCTAGGACTTTCACCGTCTTTCTTGGTAAAAGCAGATAATTGTAAGAGGCAATAATGTAGTGCTGGTTTCCTGGCTCACAACTTCCCATCTCCTTTATAGCCTTCCTGTTACCCTGCACAACTCTGTTTCTGGAACCACATTTCCTTCCTACCTATTTCTTTTTTTCTTTTATTTTTTTTTTAAGCAAATAAGTGTGATGAATATTCTTGTGTTGGTAATTCCAGTTAGGGAAAATTCTTTTCTTCTCTGGCTTTAGCTTTGAACTTCTGCTTCCTTTTTCAAGATGAAATTTCTTCTTTCAAAATATGACAAGGGTACAAAGCAACCCATTGTTCCCTCCGCTTAGCCTGAGTGAGGACAGCTGACCTCCTCATCCCTTTTAAAATGCTACTGGTGTCTTAAAGTACCACCTTCCCTCTGCAGAGTATCTTCCTTGTCTTCTACAATTGTAATTTTTATCAGAACACCGAGTACATCCCTGTATCGATTTTATTCAATGGCAAAAACTTAAATGTACTTCCTTGAGGTCAGGATCTTCCTCTAGATAGGTGGAACACAGTACAAAGGTTGGGATGACAATAAATGCCACTTTAATTGTCATATTTTAGTTTTGTAGATCTACTGAAGAATGAGCTGATACTTGAAATGTTGCAAGCATTCTTGTAGGGCAGGAATGTTTCTAAAACTCTTTGCTCAAAATGGGCTCACTGACGGTTGTGCTAAGACTTCTGAGCATAGGATGATGTAATGTGCATAGGTAAAATCCATATAGCAGCTTTTGTTCCATGAGGTGTCTGGATTTTATTTAAGCAGACATCCTGTCTATAGGTCAGCCTCGAATATCAGCAATTTCACATGCAGTAATCTGACTCTATAATTTGAAGTCCTTAGAAATACAACTCCATCAAGCCCTTATACTGCTCTAATTTAAGGTCAAAACCACTTCTCCAGTGACTTTGTAATTTCCCCTAGGACAGAGCTGCATATCTCTTCTGCATGATCAGAGATACCCTATTTGCTCAAGATGCTGAACTGTGGAGGGAAAATTGCTTAACCAAGGAACAGGCATCCCTGGATGTGAAAAAAGCCTGACCTGCCATTTAGGACTCAGAAAAAGGAGTGAGAGATCTGGTGGGATTAGATACGCCAAAGGGAACTTGTGTAGATTCACAGTCACCCGTGAATGAATTTTAGGCCTTGACCAGAACAGTGTTTTAATTAGGACTTGGGCATTTTCTTAAAGAAGTATTGGCAGGCACTGAACTAACCTCACATTATGTAGCCACAATTGCTATGAGCCATGTGAAGCTTCATTGTTCCCTTCTTACAGTCTAACATCAAATTTTAATCACAGGTACTTTTAGTTAATCTATTTACATTTTAATTAGAAGGGAAACAGATATGTGCTTGCACAAGTAGTCCTAGTGGGAAGCATAAAGAATTTATTTTAGACCAGGGCCTGTCTCAGCTCTCTCTCCATCTCAGGATTTCTGCTGAGAATGCAGGAAGAACCTCGTAAAGCTGAAACATCCTGCCTTTCTTAACTGAAAGTGACAAATAACACGACTGTTACTGCCTGGAATTCCCATGTGCTCAGCCTAACACAAATAAAGATTCAGGAGCTATAGTATCAGACCTCATGTCTACCAGACCAATTATCTTGATTCTGCCATTTATCAGAAAAAATGTATAGTAGGTGAAACAGAGTGAGCTGCCACAAGCACTGGAGTCCTGATTCCAGTCCTATTCTAAAACCTTTAGAATGAATGCATGATAAAACACTGCATATGATATTAAGGGATTTAGGTACTGAAGTGAGAGAATGTATGTAAAATGAAACCTATAGCACTAATAGAGGTTTAAAGAAAGTAAATGTCATTACTTGCACTGCCACCTGCTTGTATGGCTTTTGCTGAGATATAAACTGTTTAAAAAACACTTTTCTCCTCTTGTTTGCATGGCTCAGGAAAATGGTAAAAGTATTTTAAAAGCATGTAGCTCTTGGACACATGAGGATCAAAGAAATAACTAGTACACCATCTAGGAAAGTCCAGGAAAACAGTAAACTGACTAGAGATCTACTGTCAAAAAAGTCCAGCTCTCCCACTAATTCAGCAGTAGTTAGTGGTTATTTGTACTTTGTGTGCTCCAGAAAAGCAAGCTTGACAACAGCATGCCATTAAAAATTGTTTGTTTGATTGGTTTTTTCCCTCAGTTTCCTTACATTTTCCTAAATACCACTGATATTTTAAACCTGTGCGTACTTATAACTCTACAGAATAGCATGTGCCCAAAAAGCAAAAAAAAAAAATTAATTTCAGGCTTATACAAGTTCAGTGTGATCTTTTGCTTAAATTCTCTCATTAAAAAAGAAATACTTACAGAGCTCTTCAAGCCATCTAGTTACATCACCATTGATCAACACTTTAATAATTAATGAAAATTATCTGTGATGACTCTGCATAAGAATGTAAAAGTAAAGAACCACCAAGTCAGGCTAAAGATTTAACCTTGTTTCTTTTTCCAAGAGCATCAGCAGATGTTAGAAGACAAATATAAAGGGGTATCTGCCCCACTGTATCCTATAATCACTTCCAAAAACAATCACCATGTTTAATAATCTGGATACCTCTTCTCCATTAGTTTCCTTTTAGTTTCATTTATATTTTTTAGACTTAAGACACTATAAACATGTGAAATACATGCAATGTGAAAAAGTACTTTTTACTGTATTTCTCCTCCTATAAATTTCATTGTGTGTATAGTGATTCTTGCATTTGACAAAATACTGATCTTTGCTTATTCAAATTTTTTATAATGTTCTTGATTTGGCAGACCAGCATCACATCTTCTTTTTACTCATCTATTTTATTTTCAGGCTACCCCATTTAATCTAAATTTAATCTTTACTTATCCTATGCTTCCAGTTATCTACTTTACCCTCTTTGCCTTTTGCAGTTCTATTGTCTCTGTCCTTGGGTGACCTTGGGAGATGGAATAATCAGAATTACATTTTCTATTTAACATGGTGCTACATTATGGGCTTATATAGGGAAAGAAGGATTTTTTTTTTCCCAGTGTACATGGAGTGCTTCATAGTGGACCCAATTTCCACAAGATTATCTCTTTATGTCAGAATAAAAGAGAGGAAATTAAACACATAGTAACTATAAGAGTAAGTTCTTACCTAGTTTTTATCAGATCTTGGGGTTTTAAAAACAGAATTTCTTGTGAAATAGAGCTGAGGCCAGGAAGTTAATGGGAAATATAAAAAACAGCCTGATCTTTTTACTCACAAGCAGAATCTATCTAACAAACAAAGTAACAGTCACTGACCTGAATGCAGATGGAAAAAAATGCAGGAATTTACTTTCTCCATGGGGACCATGGTAAAAGAGAAGAACAACATACAAAGAAAGCTAAATCTTTAAGTAAGGATATATGAATTAAAGAGACTAAACTGAACCAGTTGAATAGACCTGACCTACAGTTGCTGCAAATCCAACTCATTCCACCCTCTGGTGAACTGTTATAGAGCCCATATCTTTCAGAAGACATTTCTATTTTCTCTAGAAGTGAAAAGATGAATAAATAATATTCATAAAAAATCATAAATATAAATGTACAACATATTTATAGTGAATATTTTTATAAGGTATATTACTATATGACACTTTTCATATATAATACATTGCATACATTATTACATTATTTTTCAACAATATTTACTGTATTTGCATTTTAAATTCATGTATATCCACACAACACATTTTCAGGCTTGTAGATTTTCATGTAATGTTTTGTTCATAATTTATGTGAGATATAGCAGTAAAATTGCTCTAACGATCAATAAACTTGTTTAAGCCTCCAGTACTGACTGTGCTGCGGCAGCTCCACAGCTTTCCAGCTGGTGGAAATCTGAGCTGGCAATATCCTTCCTGGTTCAGTGTGTACTTTCTCTTTGGGTGTGTGTTGCCAAGATTGGTGCTGGCATTTGAGTTTTCTCTGCTTAGTGCAGGACAGAAATGAGATTAAGAAAGATTTCATAGAGGGTTGTAATGTCATGCTAGGGATGGATTTTTCTGTTCCCAAGGAAAAAATAGCCAAGCAATTAGAATTGAATCAAAATAAGCCAGCTTGACTGGAAGGTTCCAAGTTTAATTTTCTAAGATATTAATTCCATGATTTCTTTATTTTTGGTCATGCTTATTTGGGGTTTATGTAGAAATTTTTCTTGATTGATGTGATAAACTTAGGATATATTTTTTAGGATTCACATCCAGAACTTTTAAAAGAAGGAAGGAAGAAAGAAATGTAGAAATAAGGAAAATTATGGAAACAGAGTGGAAAGACAGAAAGAGGGAGAGTATTTTTAACGGTGCTCCTGTTTGGGAGTACATCTATGACATTTACTATGAAAACAATTATTGAGTATATTACATGTTATAAAGTCATGTTAAACACTATGTTCTACTGTAAGTTTAATTTCTGAAGTGCTTTGACTTATCTGACATTGGTGAGAAGGCTGGAAGTTTGGTTTCAATTCATGTTCTGAAGTTTTCGGATTGATGATGGAGCACAAAGCACAAAAGATTTTGATTTCTTCTGGATCTGTTTGTTGTGTCTGTGTTTCTTTCCTTGAAAAAAATCAAACAGCCCCTGAACATATTAGCATAGTAATTGTAAAAATTTCTAATTTTTTCATGTTTTTCTCCTCTTACAGTCACTCACATTCAGGAACTCCCCAAGCCCTCCTAATCAAATATCTGTGAAAACCTAGAATAAGAAAAAAATTTCTTAGAAATTAATTGCATGTACCAGAAAACAATGGAATATGCCTGACAACTTTTACGTTTCATTTCTTTTATATATGTGCTATTTTTCTCTTTACCCTTCTGTTTCCTCTCTGATGAGGAATTACACATTGCCACCACTCTATCTGCAAGGTCAAGAGAGCAGTAGCAATGGACCAGTGACAGGCTGAAGGTCTGAGCAACTAAAATTTAGCTGTGACCTTCACGGAAAAGCTGAGTCCTCCCAAGGCACAGAAAGAAGCAATAATGAGGTACAGGTTAGGGTAGTGAATAATTTTATGAAGCCCATGAAATTTAGCTTAAGGTTTCAGGGCAACAGGTTTGCCAGGGAAGGAGATACAAAAACATAAAAGCAAATACTAATCAAATAAGCTACTTAAATAACTTCTCCCATGCACACAACCCTTTGTAAAATATGTTGTGTTTGTGGACACACAGGAGCAACATTTTTGAAAGTTACTGGCAGATGTTTTCAGATGGCCTGAAAAATGTAGTTATTGTTTTGTTCCTAATAAGTAATAGCCAGTGCCTGCACAGATCATCAGGTAACGCAGCTAAAATATGACAGAGTCTGAAGCCAAGGTCACAGGAAGGAACAGTATTCACACTTGGGGACTTCGGGGTCTTCATTTCTTTACCCCAACAGCTCAGCAGTCACAGGCAAGGGGCAAGAAACAGCAGGAGGTTCTGGCTCACTCCCATCATTGATGTTCTGCCATCACAGTGTCTTAATTAACATGGCTAAACCACTCAGATGCCTTCAGTCTTACTGCCAACTGTTCAGTGTTCAAGATACTATTGAAGCCATTCTAGTGCAAGTGTAAAGTTTAAAGATTAAAGTCCTTTTGGCAAACATTTTTGCTGTGTGTATTGGATGTTCATGTCCAGGAACTGCCCTATGCCAGATACAGCTCTGACGGGACAGGGCTGAGCCCAGCAGCCACGCTGGCGGTTCATCTAATGATAACACATTTAAGAGAGACCCAAAACACTAGTGAGCAGAGAGGAAATGAAGTGTTAGACAGAACAGTGAAAATGCTAAGGTCAGGGAAGAAGGGGAAGGTGGTGTCCAGGCACCAGAGTAGAGGTGGCCCTGTGGAAGCAGATGGATACATCAGGAACTGCATCTGGTGAAGAGCCCACTCCAAGGCAACTTTGTCCTGAAGGACATGGGAAGGACTCACATTGCAATAGGAAAAAGTGTGAAGACGAAGGAGCAGCAGAGAGGAACAGTTATGAACTGTATTCCCATACCCTCTGTACTGCTTGAGCTACAGGAAGGATACGGATGAGTCGTGAGTGAAAAAGTGATGTGAAACATAATAAAAAAGTGGAGGCAGGGGTAAGGTGTTGTTTTAATTTGTCTCTATTTTTCACCATACATGTCTATTTTAATTGACAACTAATTACATTAACTCCCTTAAATCAAGTCTTTTGCCAAGGATAGTGATTTGTTACTAATCTCCCTGTCTGTATTTTGAAACTCATCTTATTTTCTCCCCTTGTCCTCTTGAGAAGGATGAGTGAGAGAGCAGCTGGGTGGGCATTTGTCAGCTTGCACCCTGTAAGCAAGACTTAAAAAAGTTCTGACAAATATGATATATATACCATTGAAAGCTAAATACTCATCACAAAATTTTCAGACCTCACATTAAATGTTCCACATTTGCAAAACTTCAGGGAGGAGTGGAAACACATTTTTACATGAAATTATCTGTATTCTGTTGAAGTTCAGTTATTAATTATTTGCAGATGGCCAAGAAGAGGCAGCAGAATTCTTTATTCTGATGGGGATTCAGGTTTTTTATCCCAACCGTATTATTCGGTGTCTCTAATTGTGACTTTGACTCTTTGGATTAATGATTGAGTATCTCAAAGATTTTTGTTCTTAGTTTTGTGATAAACTTTTCTACGGGAATGGGACACATCACATTACTGAGGACCATGAAACATATGATTTCTTTAAAAATGGATTTTTATTGCAAAACTCATATTCCTCTACACTAGTAAGAACTAGCAATACAAGTATCTAAAAAATGAGAAGTGAAAACTCAATAATAGAAATTGCTTTCATTGTCACTTCAGTTTATTCAACCCTTCCTATAATGCCTTTCTCTCTGTTTTTTACCACAAAGTACAGAAGCTCAGAGCTACAGTAATATCCCTGAGCTTCTACTGATATGCTGTTTGTAAGTAATGGCTTCCATTTCCAGTCCCCAGCATTTTTTCCTGTGCCACGAATCTGAAAACAGACAATGGAAACCAGTTGCTCCTGTAGAACTACAAATGACTTTGTATATGAGAACGAATTTGCTGTGGAACAGCAGTTTTGTTCTTCATGATACATATCCATCCTATATTCCCTAAATATCCTCTAAATTTGGGTTCCTCCCACTTGATTTCATCATTTTTGTTAATGGAGTTTTGTCATTGTTTTCAAATTTGGCTAAATATATATAGCACAGTGGGCATTTACAAAATGCTCCAGTGAAAAAAAAAGTGTTGGGTTATTATATATATACCTATTATATCTTGCCTTTAACTAGCTATTCCATGAAGAAAAACGTTGATGCATGTGTGCTTTCATATCATACATTTATATAAATGTGTGTAAAGAAAAATATCCAGAACAGTCAGGGTTCTGTTTACTAGACTGATCTTTCAATATGAACTGTTCTTTCTTTGTGGAGTGCACTGCTCCTGTCAGTAGTTTTTATAGATTAATTTAATTTGCAAGCTTTTTCTAAAATATTTTCCTTGTTCGAATATCTATCTAAATAGAAAGTATTTCAATTTCTCTTACTATTACTCTATTTGCATCCTAAATTTTCTACTACTGCAAAACACACAGCAGCATATATTGATCAGGAATAGAGTTTCTGTTTTATAGTATTTTGTATTTTTTTTACATTTGAATATATTCCCAAGTCACTCAAAGTATCTCTTTCATTGTACCTAATTGCTGCACTAATATTTTCATCACACTAATACGTTGCTACAAAAAAAAAAATTATCAAATACCAAGTTCTTTTTACTACAGTGGTCCTCCATAGCAAAATCTGTTTTAAATGGAAGAGAAATAATAGATTTAAAACAGAAAAAAATAAAAAGAATTGCCTTATACCTACAGAAAATAATTTTGTAAATGTCATGTATCACTTTCAAAAGTGATTGGATTAGCCTCAGTTTGGTCTTTTAGCTCTGGAGCTGAAATATCCTTTAAATGAACTTCGACTGATGAAATTTAACTTGGTTTATGTTTTGGTGATACAGGAATAAGACTACTGCTGATAAAAAGAAGAAAGCAGGAAGCTATTCAGCTGTATCTCTTCTAAGTAATTTTTAAAAGATAAGATACAAGCACCTGTACAGTCTGTAAAGTGCACACTTTATTAGTTAATTTGGTTTAAATAACTGAAAAGTTTGATATTTCCCAAGGGCTTGTCCCTTTGCATAAATTAAATATAGCAAATCTTCTAGTTAAGGAATATACTTCAGAGCCTGGTTTGGACAGTATTAGTATTAAAAAAAAGATGAGGACTAAAAGCTTATTCAGCATGCAGTCACATTTCTATACCATACACCTCTGCAAAGTCTTATAAAATTCTATTACAAGGCTATCAAATTTAATCAGCTAGTCAGTTTTTAGCCAAAGTCTTGCACTCCCTACATCTTAAACCTGTCATACTAATACAAAACAGGCACTAGCTGTTTCTATTTTTAAATCTTATTTTGATCACATAAATAAGTGAAGCAAAAGATTACCTTAAGCCAGGCTAGTTTTCTTGCTTGTCATAAAAGCAACCATTTCCCTCCAATCCTCCTCTTCTTCACAGCTCTGTCATTGCAATACATTGAGACTACACAAACACGTGGAAAGGTGCACATGGCTTAGTGCTTCAGTGGAGGGATACAGGCTCTTTAGAAGGAAAGGCTTGGGAAGGTGAGAAGTGGGATTTGCCCCTTACGTGAAACAGCTGGATTACAGAAGGTCTGCCTCTGTAATTTGTCCAGGAATTGGTCTGAAACTTATGGGTAAAGACTTGTGGGCAGCCCAGCACAGGTGCTTTTGTAGTCAGAATCCAATACAGACCTCCTGATCAGAAAGTAGATACGGCCTCAAATCCACAGGCCCTGTTTCTTACGGGGGATTTCAAACACCCTAACATATGCTAGATGGACAATACAGCAGGAGTCAGGTAATTTGGAAGACTTTTACGATGCGTCGAAGACAATTTCCTGGCCCAGGTAACTGAAGAACCAGCAAAGAAAGGTGCTCTGCTGGGTCTGATACTTATGAACAAGAAAGAACTATTCAAGGTTGTGAAAGTCAGGGTAGCCCTTGGCTACAGTAGCCAGGAGATGGTGTTCTGAATCCTAAGAGATGGTTTAAACTTAGTCCTTGGGAATGTGATGGAGAAAATCCACCTGGAATCTAATTCCAAAAACATGAAGGACAAGAAGGTGGTGAAGGGTAGGTCAGTATGGAGATATAAGAAGGAAAAATCATACTTCAACAACCTCAGTGAGGTGATGGTTTGATAGGGGAGAGCAGTTCATGCTATTTAACCTCAACTTAGCAAAGCTTTCATCGTGATTTCTAATGAAATTCTCATAGAGAAGCTTACACAGATAAGGACACAGTGAGGTGAATTGAAAACCCACTGAACATCTGGAGAGTTATGATGAGCAGTGAAGGGTTCAGTTGGAGTCCTGTCACTGTTGGTATAGCCCAGGGGTCAATACTGGGACCAGTACTGTTGAAACTTTTCATTAAGACCTGGAGGAGGAGATGGAGTGCGCCCTCAGCAGTTTCAAAAATACTGAACTGAGGGAACTGGTCCACCAGGTTGTTGTGCTGCCATATAGAGCAGCAACCTGCTCGTTAGGTTTGACCAACAGACAGAGATGAATCACACAAAGTTCAGCAAGGGGAAATGCAAAGTTCTGCACATGAGGATAAATAACCACAGACACCAGTACACGCTGAATAGATTAACAGCCACTGGTTGGAGAACTTTTGGGACAGTCCCTTTTTAGGTGAAAATAGTAAAACATTGACCACTAATGTGTCTTAACAGCCTTGCTCTCCTGTTCTCCTTGGCTCTAAAGTAGCAAAGGTCTTTCAGGCACCGTGTTCACTGATGCAACATAAGTCCAAAAAAAAGTATGGTAAAGATACTGCCTTGTCCAAAATTGTTCACGTCAAACTTAATGGATACACTCGGCAAAGATATAAGATCATCTCAGCATCACTATGCAAACCATGTAAGAAACTAGACTGGAAACTGACTTCATTCTATTTAGATCAGTGTTCTACTCACTGATGTCTAATTGCAATGTGTATTTTTAACACAACACCAGAAACAAAATTGGAATTGATAACAGTTTTCCACATACTTAGTCAGGAGGAGAAGAGAAGGAACCAGCTGCAGAGTTCCTGGAGGTGAAAGAATGTATGGAATACCGTTCTTCCTCCTTTCTGTGTCATAGAAGACTGCATCTCAAAAGGTTGCTACTTAAGATATCTTTCCCAAATGCTGTATTAGCAAAAAGATGTAGGAAGTTAGTGACAGTGAGAGATGACAACAAAGTGTATTAAGCTTGGAGGCAGGCTGCAGAGCTGAGCTCAGAAGTGTAGGAAGTATTTTTTGAAGGAATACCATTCTAACAGCTGATTTGATTGAACCTGATCAAATTACATCCAATGTGCCAGTGCATTTGTGTGAAGAGTGCAATCTTCAGCTAATTATTCAAGGAAGTCCGTACTAAAGCAGTCAGGCCACCAAAGGAGAAAGCCTGGGCTGGAAAAGAATAAATTTCAGCAGCTGTGCAAGACAGGCAGACATTCCTTTTTATTTCAGAAATTTTAAATGATGAGCTGCTCAAGGATGCAGAGAAGGAACAAACAAGCTAAGAAGAAAAGAAGGAAGAAGGAAGGGGAAAAAAAAGTCAGTGTACTGGAATAGTGAAATTGGAAAGTATGTACTGTTGTCTGTTAGGCACTGAAACCTAGGAAACCTAGCAAATAAACTTATACAACAGCTGTGCCTAATATTAGCATTTCTGCTGCTATCCAGATTAAATTTAAAACTACATGTTATCCCACACTAAAGCATTTCCACCCATACTTTAAAAATATGTAAATCTGAAGGTGATGTCTCATATCATGCAATAATGTGTGGTCTGGAGGCAGAGAAGATGAAATTGAAATGTTCTGTGTTCTCAAAATGAATTTTAAATGAAACCTGAATACTGTGTGAGTCAGCCACAAAGAGAATTTATTCTTATATCTGTCAGTTCATTTGGTCCTATTTTTCAGCCAAGCAAAAGTATTCCCAGAATACCTATTTTAAAACAAGTATCCAATTTTTTACTTAAAAGGAATGCTTAATTACTGTTTTGGATATCTCTGCTCCTTTAAAATCATACAGCTCTAGTTACCACAGCTCTAGGGAGCAAACACTTACTAGCTGATAACATCTCTTGGGCCAGTAATGGTTTGGGAAAAAAGCATTTTCATACTCAACCAAGCTGTGGCAATCATATATTTATGTTACTATTATTTGATTTCCCAGTCTAATTTCAGCTTCCATGAAATATTTCTTAGAGATATGCGGGACTTAAGAATTCCTATTGTCAAAATAATTTCTTTCAACATACTTAGAGATAACTCTTGATTATTTAATGTTGAATTTTGTCTCCTGTGGTATGCTCACTTGGTAACCAGATGCAGTAAGAACACATTTCTTCTCCTGTGAGAAGCATAACTCTATCAAGGAAATAGTGTAAAACATCAAGCATCATTCTGTCACTTTAGATTCGCATGGGAAAAAACCTGACTATGGCATGAAAATTCTTTGGGAGGTGTTAAGGGTTTCAAAGACAATGCTAGTACCTAAAAGCAGACTATGGCATGGTCTAATCCAGTTCCTATTTTCCTTTCTTTTCTCTGACAGAGCAGTGGTCCAAAATCTTTCTACAATCACCTTTACACCAGCTTTGGTCAGTATCCTAGTTCAACCAAAGTAGACAACAATAACATAACTCCAAATTTAAGGCATTTCAGAAGTGGAAGAAGGTAATGATTTAAAACCATTTTCTCTTGAACTTAAAACAAGGCTTCAGAATAGGGTTTCCCCATGTTTCATGTTGGGCCCTAAGACCTCAGGTGCAGTTTGATTCTATTCATGTCTGTGGGGTGACCACTTAACACATCACAGGACTTATGTTTTCTGCCAGAAAAATTATGTCTCCTCAACATTCCTCAAGCAGTGATTATTCAGTGTACCTTACAGGGAGATACTGGATAAATAATTTAAGAATTGGAAGATATTTTTCAGCCTCTATCATTCAAATTTGCCCCATCTAATAGCAAGTCTTAGGTATTTTTCAAGACTGAGACTGTCAGACCAATACTGGTAAGAACTTTAATATGAGTTGTTGGGTTTTTTTCCTAAATTGCTTTCCAGTAAGGAATGGGTAGGGAATGGGAGGTAAATTTTGACCTTTTCTTCCATAACTCAGGTGGTAAACTAACTTGTGAAAGCTTATAAAAATGTGGTATCCAAGTTATAATGATTCAAATTAATGTTTGATTGTCCTAGCTTTCCATCTTTTGAAGAAAGCATTGACAGTTTAATTTAAGAAATTTTCTTGTCTCCAGACAGATGGACTGAAATGTCAGATTGTGATGAGTTTGAAGGGTAACTGACATGGAAAGCACCGGATGGTCATTCCCTGAAATGCTCCTGGGTAATTTCCAATTACTTCACAGGGAACTGTGTGCCCATAACATCAGAGATTGATAAAAGTGTAAATGGTGCAAATGTCCATCTGTCCAGATATTCAGAACCTATGGTGAAAATGTGAACCCTAGTTTTGCCCTAGAGGAAATGCAGGATTCATATTTGTCACCTGTGTGTTCAAGATGTACACAATGGGTCCAATTCCCTCTAACATTTTGCTGCACTCTGAAAACTTTCAGGTATATTTACATATCTTTAATCCCTGTTAATTCCTCAGAAATATTTCTGAGACAATTCCATTTGCTGTTGTCCCCTGTATGTGTGACACAGTCATATGCCAGGATATCAAATTTCTCTGCTAAACTAAAGAATAATATATGGCAATGTTTGTCTCAGTTTGATTAACAGTAATTTTTACAGAATTAGTAGAAAAATAATGTATCTGTAAGATGCCTTCTCTCTTATTCACATTGTCAGCTCTTGTTCTTTAAATTGAAATAAATGCCTTGTTATCTAAAGGACCATCACGTTTTGCAAAATAATTTACTTTAAATAATAATTTCTTTTGTATCTGTCATACTATTTTCTCTTTTACTTTTCATTTCCAAACTAATTTTTTTTAAAAAGAATTTTAAATCTGATGAGGATTCTTAAATTTCCTAGATATATTTGCTTAAAGCAAACATGGTTAAAAATAGTTATTTATTTTCTCATGATCCAGTTCCAGATCTTTGGACAGCAGATCAAATTACCAATAAGTGGATTAAATGGAAGTCATTATATGTAAAATACAAAAGCTGTTCCATAATACAATAAGAAATAGATAAAATTCAATATATGACAAAACAATTTCAGAGGCAATTGTTGAACTCTGAAAAAACCACTTTACTTAAATATACATGCAATTATGTATTATATGTTTATGGGATAGTTAAAGAAATATCCATAAAAATATTTTCTTTCCTCGTAGCTAATTCTTCAAAACCGCTTAGTAGGATTTTCCTACTTATTAATTTCTCTAAGAGAATTTTATATTTGCCAAATGTTCAGAAAAAGAATCAGCTACTTAAATATCTTCAATACTGACATGTATAGTGATTTTTTTGTAATGTATGAATGCTTTGAAAGATTGCCTACTCTGAACATTTCCTTTTGACTGCTTCTTACAGCATCAGTGAGGAAAGAGAAAGAGTGATTTAGAATTTCCCAAGAATTCCACTTTATCTTTCCAAAAGTGAATTGGTCTATTGAGTGTATTATATAAATAAATAGATAATGTAGAAGGGCTAATTTCCAAAGAAAATATCACCCTTCCACTTGTCTTTTTGATTGCAAGTAATTATACTTGCAAATAATTTTTGGTATTTCACAAGTACTTAGATGTCTAAATACCAGATTGAGCCCACCAAAAAGTAATTAGACTCAAATGTACAATAAAATGAGCCCTCAATTAATTACAGATTTGAAAATACAAACACAAAAGTGGAAATTTAGCTACAATAAAATTGAAAAGGAGAAAGAAAAGAAGAAATCCTTATATGGCAAATCATATATTCCATTATTTCTGTCTAACCACTATATTTTTATTTAGACATTCCACTTAACAGCAAACAACCACAAAGCCCTATCCTAAGATTTTTCCAGAAAAATAATAATCCTGCATCTTATACTAATAAAGCTTAAAACATAAATAGCCTTGGCACTCCCATAGGACCATGCAAGATTCTAGCCAGAAACAACTGCAATATTCCCACAGAAGTTAGATTCAGAATTTGCAAGTGATGGTTTTCTTGCCTTGTACCTGTGAAGGTACTGACATTTCTGCAGAGTGGTTGTGAAAAAGTTACTATTCCAAGTCAAGGATATTTTATTATTGATTCATATAATTACTAGACAAATGGTAAGAAAGAGAAGTGTCAAAACACCGTTCGTGTCTGCCATGCAGTTTTATATCATAGAGGGACATTAAATCAGAACCACTTTTTGAGACTTTTCAGGAAGTGGAGTACCTGAACTAGAATCCTTACTCCTATAACAGGGCTTATTTGTATAGTTTTCTTCTCTGATCTCCAAAGGCTTCTCCTGTATATCAACCACTTCATTCTCAGAGTCACCTATTATATGAGCCAGCACATTAACGTGCCTGCCAATGTCTCAGATGTTTCTCCTTCTGTAATCACATTGCAAGAAAATGTTACAATTTCTCATTTCTGGAGACAAATGTCTCAGGCTGCTCTTTCACCTAATGATCACAGACATCCCATGTGAGCAGACACTATTAGCTTATGTGAATATCATGCTTTAAGAAAACTGTTATAAACTTCTTGTTGTTTTATAGCATCCTGGTTACCACGTTTACTTCCTAGCAACAGAATAATATTTCCCAGTGAAGTGAAATCATCATCAATAGTGGAAACATTCAAACGACAGAAAGCTGATCAGAAAAAAGATTTAAGATAGCAGTATCAAGCAGAGTAAAAGATTTAGGAGCAGAAGTCACACTGACTTCCTATTCCTTATTTTTGAAAAACCTCCCCTACTTGCTCATGATTTTTCTTGGGCTCACAGCTAAGTTCTCTGATTTTCCTCTGAGCATTTGCTGAGTTTGCTGTCCCTCTACACCCACCACTTCCTCTACCAGTAAAACACTGTGATGTGAAAACAGAAAGGAATTTTTCAAAAAAAAGTTTTTCCATTAAACAGCAATGATATATCAACTGTAACTTTTAGTGGCAATGTGTCTGTTTTCACAAAAATTTCACTAGAACTCTTCCCAGGTCTGGAGTCAGAAACAAGAGACAAGACTCATTACTTGAGAAGCACCCTAATGATCGGCGCTAAATTGAATGCTTTTGTGTGGGTGTGGGTGTTAGACTTCAGCCCTGGTTACCACTGGCAATTTGCAGCAGCCTGACCATTCCCCATCCCACTGGCCATGCAGCAGCAAAGTCCTCTGGCTGCAGCACTGCCTTCCCAACCCTCTCCCATCGTCCAGATGGGGATGCAGGGCCAATTTACTCCTCACATCTTGGGACTCCAGAGCACACAGCTGTGCAACCCTCCACACTTTAGATGTGGACAACTCTGGTGGAAGCATTCCTTTTGAAGGAGTTTTCAACTGGCTCTGTCCTATGCCAGAGAAATGGCTTAACCAGAGAACTGTTGACTGAGAAGAGGAGGAATGGAGGAAGCAGTGTCATTTGCTTGCTTGTTTTTTGGGATGTCACTGAAACAAACAAACAATTTTCTGTGATACCTGAAGTTTGGTTTTGAGTTTATTTTATTATTTTTCCATGATGTAGCATTCCTGTTATCTAGCCAGCTGTAGTTAATATGACAGGCATACTGATAGCCAGTCCTTCCCAAACATTCAAATCCAAAAGATAACACCTCATGCAGTAAAATCCACTGAAAACATATCAGTGAATTTATGAAATATTCACACACTGCTATATTCTCACACTGAACAATGAATTGCTGTACCCACTTTGGGTGATAGACACCATATGTGGAGACTGTCTACAGCCATCCTAACTTCCTGAAAATGTCCTGTCTTACCTGCTTGCTCTCTGTAGTGAGGTGCAGCTGGTGGATTCCATTGGCAAATGGATGTCTATTTACCAGCTGATGGCTATCCTCAATTAGAAGATTATCCTGGTGCCTGCAAGAGCAATTTATAAAATATATGGGCCTTGATTCCAATACAGAAGTTAGAAGTGCACTTTCTACTGAACTCAACAGGCTTTAGATAGAGCATTCATTGCTGAAAAAGGATCTGGCACAATGAATTCACATGAAAACAGGAATGGTTACAAATATATGAATAACCTGTGGAAAATGTAAAATTCCCCAACTAACTGTGCCAATAATCCAGATGCTGCAGTTGGAATAAATTTCATTATTATTTACCAAAAGAAGAAAGGAAGAGAAAGTAATGCATTCAACACAATTTTCTATTCAAGTTTTTTCCAACATGTTTTTATAAATAATTGCTATTATTATTTATGTACTGTGAAAATTATTCCCCTGTCTGCACTTTTCACTTGACATAATACTTTAAGGTTGTGTCAATGTAAGACCAAAGCTTCTCACTTGGAAAACAGAGCTGAAACGTGAAGGCTTTGTGCTTCAAGGGCACATGGATGCAGAAGTCTAGTGCACAACAGATGCTGAGATACAGGCATTTGCTGAGGTCATCCACCTCGGTACAATGGCTTCCTATAAATAGGGAAACATGAATAATTTAGTTATGTATGAAGTAGCTGATAACTCTTTACTATAGACGTAAGTTGAAATATGTGTTTGATGCTATCTGTTACTGAACATTGACTGCAATTACCATAAGATGGTCTTACTAAAACCAATATTTGATATATTTTTTTAACCATAAGACTAAACACTTAACAAAATGTCCCCTTTTTCAGAATTATTTAGTAAAAGCAACTTTCCTAAGACACTGAATGTTTATATGTATGCATGTATGTTTTGTGTATAGAACTACCATATTACACTATCACTGTAACTTTCATCTTTCTACAAACCTAGGAACAATTATTTTTCCAGGGACATAATTCTAAAATCTCAATAACAGGCAAGAAAAAGATTGAATCTGGTCTTTACTTGGAACAGTAGATATAAAGCATTTTTCACAGTTCTTCACGTTTAGATATATATAAAAACATACATATATGTACATATGTATATTTGTTTTTACATATACGTGCATAGATGTATAAATTTATGCACATATTAATTATTTAATTATAGTTTGCACACAAAGGATACTATAAAACTGATCTGATGCAACTTAAGACAGTATAGATGAACAATCTATCCAGGTTGATGCCTTTGTAATTCACATAAATTTTAGTGCTCTGTGGTTTGGGGTTTTTTCACATTAACTATAGGTCCCAGCACCACTCTGTATAAATCAGTCTTAGGTATTTCTCCTCCAAGTCAGGGCTACAGAGCTGTTCACTCTCCAACCACCTTGACATGGTACCTCAAAAGATGTCCTATGCTGCAGGAGTGAAGAAAATGTAGATTTTGAAGGGAAAGCTAGGACCAGATGGGGGAAAGAGAATTCATAGCAGCAGGAGCAGCAAGAGCAAGAACTATCCATCCCTAAGAATAACTTCTTTTTTTTCCCTTCTGATCTTTGCTATGGCAGGATTCTTTTGCCAGTCCTTCTGAGAAGTCTGTAGCTAAGCCTGTGTGAACTAATGGAACAAAAATAAATTGTTTCAAATATATTTTTGTCTTTATGTATAGAGGTTTTTAATTAAAATTAGTACTTATTGTCACTGGTGTAATGGTTATCATTAGGAATGGAACAATAATACAAGTCTGACTGTGCATCATCCTATTGTACTAGAAAAACTGGTGCCTTTTTTTTTGGACAAAACATTTCTTAAAACCATAAGAAGAATATCCCTTGTAGAGAACAACTAATTCCCACCCTTTAGACAATGAGGAATGGATAGCTAAGACAGATAACCAGTATCATACAATTAAATCTTCAGAATAATGTTTATGCTCAGTTTTACTGTATCCATTGCAAAGGACATTTGATTTGTGGCTGTATCACAAGTGTCTTGCAAAGGGATTTAAAGGGGAAGAGCATAACAGTTCTTAGGATGTTTTCTTACATGAACCATAAATTCTATGTAGACATGAAAATACTCACAGTGCTACTTCTCAGGAAATGGAAAATCAAGGACAGCTTCTGTCAGATAGGGGAAAGAGACTATAGCTATATATTATAAATAAGAATTTTCACTCATTGTGTTATTCAAAGACTAAAAACAAGTGAGAAAGAAAAAATATATGCTTCCTAGCCCAAGATACAGAAACCTTTTTCCTGTTCTTTCCTGTTTTCTTGGTTTAAACAATGAGCTTTACCTAGATTAAGCTGATTTTCTGTAAAATGGTGGAACATACATGTGAGTATAGATTTGTCCTGGGAAAGCCTGCTGTGGTATTAATAGCTAAATTTTTAGGGACTGAAACACCCAAAAGAATTCTTAAACATCACTAAAATCCAGTCATATGCCCTTTGACATGCCAACAACAAAAATGTATTTCTAGTTCATAGTGGTGCTAATCCTGACTCCTGGCCCCAAGCCAAAAGTTTGAGGTCTATTAGTTCAATGTGCTTGTTCATGCTGTTTTTAATTTTCTTCTACATCTTGTGTAAAAAATATGTATGCATATCTGCCCAGTTAGAAGATAGTAAAATTCCAAAAAGAAATAAATTGAAGTAAGAAACTACTGATAAAGGGAAAAAAAAATCACTTGCCATGGGTTCTATAGGTATATTTCACTTTTGCTCCTTATTTATAAAGGCAAGCTTGCCAAGTGGACAGTGTTCAAAGGAAGAGGAGAGAAGTAGATGTCCTTGGAAAACTGAGGAATGTCTCCACAGCATGCTTTCTGCCATGAAAAATTTACATGCAACAAGCAAGAATATATCATCATATGAATAACTTTTGCTGCCAGCATGTTCTGTGATGATGAAAGTGTCATTCACCACAACTGTGATCCAAGAGGCTGCTGGCCTCAAGATTTCTCAGGCTGCCATGGCTAGGAGATTGACAGAAGTGTGAGGGCAGAAACCGTTCCTGGAAGCCATGGTATGCCAAAGTTTCCTGTAGGCATTAACCTCCTATCTCTTTGCTGTGCTTCTGACAGCTCCTACATTCCCATTACAATGCTGCAGTTTTTTCTCTAGCTTTTCAGCATGAAGTGTGAGATGCAGTGGATTGACTAGCTGCTGAGCTACAAAGGCATGGGAATTTTCAGAGCAGGAAAGATATTGCACTGTACCACAGACAGAATTCTTTCTATCCAGTTGAAGTCCAACAATGTATTTTCCCTATATTTATGTTCCCAGGAGGAAAATGTGGCCACCAGTACATGAAACAGTACAGCTCTGCAAAGATTCCACTTCCTTACTCCCTCTGGGACACTTCCCAACTTAACTTCCTTTTAGAATGAATAATACTCCCAGCAAAACCAGAGCACAATAGACTTTGTCTAGCACTGCTTAAATTTGGGTAGTGCTGTGCAGCATTTTGGACTTCTGTTGCAGTCAGTGTTTATTCCTGTCTTATTCTTCTTAGAAACAGATGTGGCTTCTTCTTTATATAATCATTTTTCATTATACTTCACCCTGGATAAATCTGCAGAAGTTCCATTAATTTCTGTCAGAGTATGATAGAATATCCAACCCTAGGCTTAAAATTAAATTTGTTTCCTGTTGTATTCAATGTCATTGCAAATTTTGCAGAATTTTAGCTGAATATAAAAGGTGAATTGTCAGGTTCTTAAGACAGGAACCGTGTTTTCCCAGTTATCCATAAAATACCTAACACAATGGAGATCAGTGATCCTAACTGCTCTGAGGCAATATCAAGACACAACAACTAAATAATAATATATGTATGTTAAAAATACTTCTGTAGATAATAAAACCACTCATAATAACTTCAAGAAATTTTGCTTAGACTATCATTTTTCATTAGAGATTGAGAATTTTTACACTGATTTATATTCACTTAAAATTATCTGTATACACTGCTTCTATCTGTTTCACTTTTTTTTTCTCCTTACTGCTCCTGTATTTGTTTGTAAATCATATTGTATACTAAGAAATAATGCTGAAATGTTGACAAATACCTGAAATGTTAAATCCAGCTTACCATCCTTTGACATCTCTTTTCTCCATTGTTTGATGTGATCCAGTTATATAGTTTTAAAAACAAAGCAATCAATCAATATGATAGATTCTTCAACAACTGTTAGAATTTCCTTTGACTGTTTTGAATTGTAAATTGTGCAAATTGGCTCCAACATTCCATCCAAATGGCCTGCTGCAGAAGATGCCCGTGTTAGAAATTGGGCTTGATTTGCTTTTAATGAGTGTAGTTTGTTTTGCATACTGTTAAATCAGGCCATGAATAAAGGTTTAACTTTCTGACACATACAGTGTGTGTATGTGTCAGAAAGAAAAGAAAAGAAAATTCATACAGTCTAAAAGAAAAAGAAAATTCATACAGTCTAAAATGAAAACAGATGAGACCCCAGCTCTGAATCTAGTTTGATAAGAGAAAAGCTCACCATTGACCAAGGATATCAGTATTCCACCAGAGTACCATGTATTAAAACATTTGGCATCCAAAGATCTGATCACAGAAAACTGATGGAAGTTCTCATTTACACCAGTAGAAATCCAAACACTTTGAATGTTTTGTTGATCCTTATTTAAAGACTTGTGAAAGTACAACATATGGTGGACTTTCATCTTATATGAAACCTAAATAATTGGAGCACTCTTTTGTCTAGTTGGGAATGAACTACAAAGAGAAAATATGGTTCCCTAAGTCCTCTGCCCTTTTACAGTTCATTTATTGCTCATACACAGAATAAGTCTATCAACACTTGCTCATTATTAATATACAGAGAGTGCATGGCCTGATAATGTTCAGAAAATCTGAGAAAGGCAGAGAAAAATGAAGGAAGGAAGGAAGGAAGGAAGGAAGGAAGGAAGGAAGGAAGGAAGGAAGGCACACCTAGCAGGTCTTGAACTGAAAAAAAACCCACACAGATTAAAAATTGTGATGTTTTGTCAGAGGAAGGAATTAATTTAGGCTCGCACAGTCCACAGGGGAGAACTGAGGAGAATCCAGCTCTGGTTCTCAACAACTTTTCATAAACATGAATATTTTACTGTCTCCCAGGCTGAGCTCAGAATATACTTTTTGTAAACAAAATCCAAAAGACGTCTTTAGGCCAGTTGCTGTCATAGACAAATTAGGACATATTAAGACTTTATCCAAACCCAAATGTGGCTCTGCTCTTAAATACCTTTCAGCCTCCTAGCCGTAGCAAATACCAGCTCATTAATCCTCAGTGCATTTCTTGCAAATGAAATGTTGTCTAAGAGATTATGTAGCTCACATAACACTACACAGAAAGTCTGTATCAGAGATAAAATGGGAAATCAAGTTTCCATTACCCCTGGAATGCAGCAGGAAAACTGGAGCATTTTCCCCTAATTCTAAATGTACCTATATCTTTATTTGTATTATAGTATCACCTTTGATTATAATTGTTTCCTTATAAATGAAATATATAAAAATACCACCTTTTATCTAACTTTTTCACAAAAAATAGCTCTAACATTCTCTGAATAGAATAAAAAGGTGGAAATAAAATTAATGAAGCTTTTGAAATTTTTTAAAATAAGTAAAAACTTAACTTTAAAATTGATAATAAAATTAGCAAAAAACATTTTAATCGAAGTGTTATGCATTATCTGCAATGAAATATATAAATATATTTTTGTTCTTTCTTTTTTTACTTATTGACGCTGTTGGGGGCTGCCCGAGGCCGCACAGCGTCCAGCTGCAGACGTCCTTGGTGGCTGCAGCACACGGACAAGGCTGGCTCCTTCGCAGGGAGCGAGCCCCAAACACAGGTGGTGAAAAAGCGTCGGCAGAGGCAAAGGATGAGAGAGGGGTCTTTGTTCCTCTTTTATTCTGAGATATTTTTATTCCGAAAGCCGAGGACAAAATACCGATGGGTAATTAGAATCTGAGGGTCTTATTCGGGGTGGACCAAAGGGAAGTAACCAGTGGAGATCGACTTAGGGGAAGGATTCCACAGTACAAAAACCAATGGAGATAATAAAGAGGAGGGAACCAGGATAGGGAGCTAATAGGGCACAGAATATAGAAGAGAACTCTAGAAATGCTGCATATTAACCGGGAGAGATGAATAAGCATGAACTCATGCAGATACTGGGTGTAAGGGGCTGAGCCTTACCCCTTGGTGCTTGTCCACCAGGACTCTGGATTTTGGTCTGCCTTTAAGACAGCCATATGCACTGCAACAACTTATGAAAGAGATTTTTTGGTTTATTTTTTTTCCATTTAAAAATGTGACTAAATGAAAAGTCTCAAAGTTTGCCATGTAAAGGAAAAATAATTTTCTGTAGAGCTTAATAAATATCCATTAGACTCAGAATGGTTTCAAATTTTTCACATTTCAACATGAAAATACCTACTATTGTGAGTCTCTAACAGAAATTCATGGACTGGTAATTTCTCAAATCAGAATATATGGTATGTAATTCATATAATCATTATAGAAATTTATAGAGTCAAAAAAAGTGTATTGAGCCAATCATTGCTATTGAGTTAGTGTGTGGGGTGGAAGAATTAAAGCAGTTAACTTTCTCAAATATGATTCTCACAAAGTAAAATAAACCCTGTCAATAAATAAATATTTAGCAAGGATATATTGATTTTAACAACACCATTATCTTCCATGTTGGTAGACATTCTAGCAGTGATTGCAGAAAAGTGAGCAAGTAGCTCATCAAAAGGCTGTCAACTTTAAAACAAAAACCTCCAGTGAGCATTGCAATGCTATTTTAAAGCAACAATTCTTTTTTTTTTCCAAAGCTTTCATCATCGGAGTCTACAATCTGCAACAACATGATTTTTAAGACTCTAACTTTAATTGGGAAATTGGTGCTGATGTTAAAAATACATAGAGAGACACATACTTCTGTAAGTTGCCATCTTGCTTTTTTTCTGTCTTCATCAATCACTGTTCATTGGCAAGTTGTTCAGAGAGTGTATGAAAAGACATCCAGCTCAAAAATTTTACGGGAGATTCTCTGCCCATGAATTTATTTGAAACTCCAAGCTTCTCTGTTGTGGGAATAATTGATGCATATAGGTTTGCACATATTTAATGCCTAAGATATAATTTAGTCTATTCTTCGTCTGACATCTGCAAAGAGAAAATCCTCTTGCAGCTTCTCAGTTTAGTTACTTTTTTGTATTGGAATGATGTGCTTTATTTGGGAAATCTCGTGCTACTGGCTAAAATTAGCAATCAAGTGTTCCTGTAAGTATATAAATTTAAAAACAACACTGCCTGTTCTTGAAAAATCTAACCAGTTCTATTAAACTTTTTTTTTTTTCTTTACCATAAAAAGTACTGTAGAATCAAGCAATCTCCTTTTGGGACAGGCAGTTCAGCCAAGATAAGTTCTCCTGTTAATGATCAGCACAAAACAGCAGTGGATATGAATCAGTGAATTAAATCTTATTAATTCTAAGAGCTTTTCTTCCAATAACACTTACACTGCAATTCTTAATGCATAATCCAAAAGAAATAGAATAATTGAATTTGTTTAGAGTGTCAGATACTTTGAAACTATCTACTATCACTAGCACTGTCAAGCTTTTGAAATTCAAGAAGGTGTCTGATTTCCCTTGGGATAAAAACTTTAAAAATATGTTTGCCTGATGATTTTTATTAATTGCTTTTGTGTTTGAGAACAGTTTCCAATGCAGCATTTATAACCTGGTTTCACAAATTGAAACTCACAAATGGACATATTGCTCACATACATATATTTATACATTAAAAAAGAAAAAAAAAATCAAGTGTTTTAATTTGATAGTGATATTTAATACATATTCAAAGAAAATTATATGAAACAGATGTCTGCAATAGGCAGAGAATGCAACTCAATTCACTCAGAGTGTTTTTTCACTGATAAACAAAAAATTTTTTTCTTTGCATTAAGTCACTTTATTGAATGGTTATACCAAAACGACTTTCTTGTCTTCTGAACAGTTCATGGAGAGTAATAAAAAACTATATATATGACAAAATGTAATTTTTTATCTCCATGTGAAAGTCCAAAAAGCTGATTAGCAATTCCCACTTAACTACTTAAGTGCCTAACAGCCTGCAGGCAACCAAATTGTACCAGAAAAAAGTGTTAATGCCCAAGGTCTGGAAATGTACTTACTCAGAGGATGTGCCATCTTGGCTGAACCAAGCAGCTCAAGGCCCCATCTAGCCTCCAGTTGTACAGGATTCACAGAACCAGTGTCACTGGCTTCAGGTCCCAAAGGAGCTAAACTCATATGAACAATCTCTGTACATTTAGTACTCTCTGGAAGCCTAAATAAACACAATTATTTTATTGAAAACCCTGGAGGAAGGGTTGCTGCCTACCTTTTCAACAGCAGCTTAGAGGATGCCACAGATGTCCACCTTTAGTCACAGAGCTAAAACATTTACTTCAGAGATCTGCTGTAACCATTGTGTTTTACAAAGCTGGAACAGAGACATTTCCCATGTTCCCTTCAAACCTGTGCCAGCCTTCAGTTAAGTAAAATTCAGTGCATAACTTTGAAGCCTAGAGGGTACTGTAATTCTCTGTAAGCTTCTATCAACATTGAGGGCTGGGCCCATCTCTTGTGGGCTCTGAGTTTCAGTTCCACACATCCAGATTCACCTAGGTTATTACTGCTGCGCAGCTCTCAGCTTTTAGACATTGAACAAGAAAATAAAAGATTAAAAATAGTAACTTATAAGTAACTACAAGTAAGAGAGGGTTTTTTAAAAAATGTATACCTTTAACAGGGAAGTTCTTAGTCAAAAGTTAGAAAGAAACATATATGGTAATGGCAGAGGTTAAAAACTCTGATGCACTATTTCTTAATGCATTTCTGAATTGTGAAAATCTGGTTTACATAACATAAACAAATGGAGCACCATGTACACAGTTTAATCACAAAAATAGTGTGGCAATGAAACCTGGATCTCTGCTTCAAATGTCTTTTTGCTTATACTTCTACTTTTTTATTATTATTGCATTCAAATATGCACTAGCAAACAAAATGGTCATGAAATGAGCTAGTGAAGTAGTTACACATGGATATCTGTGGGAAACAGACTTGTGGTACATCAGGTCAGATGATCTGTGGCCTGGCCTACCCTCTGCCAGGAAATTTTTTATGATCCATCTCTACATGGTACATATCTAGAGCTGAGCCAGTCTTCAAGACTCTTTTCTTAGCCCATGGAGAGAAATAGGCCTATTTACAGTCAGATACTTTTCATTTTGCTGTTGATGTCTAAATTGAGGCAGAAGTATTGCAATGCAAAAACCACCTGTTTCTTATGAGAAAATCTAATTTAAATCACTCTGGAATGATGAGATCATTGCAGATGAGTATAAGCCCAGTCATCCGGTCTGTCTCACAGGTGTAGATAAAAGTATATTCATATCTTCCATGTAAAAGTCTTTTAAGTGTCCTGATGCAATTTCATCCTCTGACCACAAATAAGGTACCTTCTTCAGCTAGCTGGTAGCAAAACAATGAGGTGGAATTTGCAGACTATTTACACCCACAGATATATGGAGCTTTTTTCCTGTGTCATCTTGAATTTTTCCTAATCTAAAATTAAAATACTATAGGAACACTCATTGTTTACTCTTGCACTGAGATTTTAAGGTCTTACAAGCTACCCTCTGCTGTTGACAGATAATATTGTTCAGTGTTTAGCAACTCATGACATGGGCTGGTAACCTTGGGAGAGCTTTGTCTGACAACTAAATATTCCTTGTACTGTTGTAAGCAGGCTGCAAACCTGATTGTGAGAAAACAAACCTTTCCAGCAACTATTGTTAACACAGGACATCATAAACATTTTTCCAGATTTGGAAAGCCCTCGATTTGTTAACAAGGCTTCTCACAGCGCCTTTCTTCTGCATTTTGCCTTCAGAAAGTTCTTTGACAACTAGTGAATAAAACATGTTTCTTGAAGCAGAAAATCTTAATCACCAGCATTTGTCCTGTTGGAATATTGCCACTGTAGCCAGTAGAAAAGGAAGCTCTGAGGTTATCATGGAGATTAGAGATGGGAATTATGTCTTTACCCGTGTCTTGAGATGTGAAAAGAAGTAATGACATTTATTTAAAACTTAAAAAAAAAAAAAAAAATTGTATACATTATATCAGTATGACAACATGTACAGCCCAAGCAGAGTGAAGACTGGACCATAAGAAACCATTAATTTGCACAAGAATATATTATTTAACCTGAAAACAAATGCCCATGTCATAAATGCTCTCCAGAGGTCACCTGTTCTTGTCTCTGGAAATCAAACACCAAGGCAAAAATGACTGCAAGCTTTTCTATCCCCATAGATATCACTCATCACTGCCCTGCATCACACTATTTTTCCACTATACTATTAGATACAGGAAAAATAAATGCAACTTTCAAGCCTGAATCTAGTAGTTACCTCTACTATGGCAAAGTCAAACATTCAAACAATTTTGTAGTAATGAATAGAAAATGATCTCTGTCTCCTACGCTGACCACATCGCAAAGCAGTTAAAAATCGGAAAAACATCTGAACAAATTAATATTGATTTTTTCATGCTCCTCTTAGAATCAAATATGCTCAGGACTTGTTGAGAGTGCACTTGGGTAAAAAAATTGAAAAAGTAGAATTCCTAAGTTGATTTTTTTAGGACTTTATTTCAGATGATTTTGAAGAAGCTGTTATAAAATAATGGGGAAATGATCCAGTATTACATTATACATTCACAAAGAACTAAAATTTCTTTCCTCATTCTGTTGTCACTTAGGAATAACTTCATTAAGTTATAACTATTATAATTTGATTGGGTTAATCTGGTTAAATATTGGTGACTGCAATGTTAAAATCACCTGAGGTCCCTCACTATTGGCAAATAATTGATCAGTATGGAAGCTAAGGTATAATTCTCTTCTTTCTAAATTAAACTTCTACATCTGGACAATGGACTTAAGACTAAACTCCAGTGAATATGCTGATTAGACCTCTGTTATCTATAATGGGAAACTAAGAAACTAATTCCAAATGAAGTATCCTACATTAGGATACTTAGGTTTGAGTGAAATGAACCCTGCACACAAGTGAATCTGAATCCATATATTCTTTCATGTCACTAGAAAATAATTAAAATAATTGCATTATAGCAACCTCCTATTACTTCCCGATTTCATCATTTATGTCTTTTGTGCTATTGTTTTGAAAAAGTGTCTGAGGGGAGATAAGACTATAAACTAAATGCAGGCAACAGAACAAAATTCTTGATCTTCTGAAGGTCTAATCCTGCAAAGTGCATGCATATCTGAACAATTCCAGGGACTAGGTTTTTTTTTCCAGCTTTGAAGATCAATCCACTTCTGCATGAATAGCTGTCTTTTAACTAGGGATTTATTTACCCTTCCTAATTTTAAGCAGCCAAGTATAAAAATTTTGGACACAGATCATTATTTAGTCACCAAAATACCATTTCAAGTATTAATTTAGGGATTTACTTACTGGCATCTTATGCAGTCAAGCCTGAAAACTGGTCCTTTAATGCCAACAGAGCAGCAAACTGGAGCCAGCCTTTTATTTTTATGAAACAATAAGGCAGCTGATAGAAGCTCTGTGTTTTCAGAGGAATAGAAGTCAAGCCACCGCATTAAGCAATTCTCTTATTAATTCTTTTAACAAGCAGATGATCTTAAGTACCTAAGATTTTTGTTACTGTATTTTTAAGAGTTCATTGAAAACTGAAATACTGTGGTGCTCTTTGGCCTTTTTTTTTTTCTGGTTTATCTTTAATTGAATACAAATCCATTAGCTAGCAAGGGAATAGAGAACACAAAATATAGTCAATGTGCCTTGAATTTAAACATCTCTTAGGGATTGCTTAATTGCTTAATTGCTTGTTCCAATGAAAAACTGTGTGGGTTTGAGGGAAAGAGACCTTCCATATAAGCACTGTCTTTCTCATAATTATATCTGAAAGGCTGGTAGGATAGATTCTGCAATGTGATGATGACAGATGCACGCTGGTTAAATTTCTCAGTGTCCTGAGGATACTAACAACCCTTCCTGGCCCTGCCCAGCCCCATCTGGGGCCTCCCCTCATCCTGCCCCATCAACACTATGAGTGGCTATTCCTGTCCCCTGGATGGACATCTTGAACCTACACTGTAGGCTCCTCTCCAGTGCCCTTCTCCTTTTGATTTCTGATATTTTGCTTGCTATTTGAGTATATTAATTCCTTTAAGGTTTAGGGAAGTGGTGAGGAGGGTTAAATGTTTTTAGGTTTTACTTGATGGGAGAAACTTCAAAGACTTGATGTTATTTTTTCCTTAGCCACCATTGCAACTAAACTGATATATTTATTATATATGGCTTAAAATAGAACCATATGTATAACTATTATTCTTCTATAGATTTTTATTTTATCTGGGAGCTTTTTTTGCCCTCTTCTAGCTCATCCTCCAAACCTGTGCATTTACTCCACCTTATTCTGAGTAGAAGTCTCATAGCAATACAGGATATGGTCTTGTCTGCAAGGTAAACATTTTAACTTAGAAAAAAAATTTAAAAAGAAGAAAGAAAATAATTCATGAAAAATTTATATAGACATATGCTTAGAAAGTAAGTGCAACTTGTAAACAAGACTCTAAAGAAATATTTAGACAGTGACAGACAAAGAAGATTTTAAACCATCCCCCAGAATAAAATCACCATCCTCATGCTATTGGTAGCATTTCTTTATCATCTTCTCCCACTGATAAATTGTTACATACAAATCTCATTAATTATTAAACACACACCAACTGCAGAGGTAGATCTGCACTGGATGAGTTTTTAATGACAAATTAAAATTGTTTGATGGTCCTCCAACTGAACTAAACCGTGTTCTTGGATCTTAAAACCTTGTTTAACCAAATGTTAGAAGATTGTTGGATCCATCTCCAGTTTAACCAACAACCAATTGCACTTGATGCAATAAACTGTGACAACACCTAAGAGCAGTTGGTCTTCAAATCATTGAGCAGGTGAGCAATTAATTGCTGAACAGAATGTTGAAAATTAAAGGAACTCAGTATTTGCCGTGGTTGGTTTGGAGACTACATCCTGTGTTACTGTGCTTGTATTTTCTTTATGGCAATAGAAACTGAGCTTATCAAAGACACTAATGGATTCTATTAGCACTGCTTTTTTTTTTATTAGAGATTATAATAATTATGGGTAGGGATTTCTTTTTCATTTGTTTTGGTTTGGGTTTTTTTTTTTTTGGTGTGTGTGTTTTTTTTGTTTTCTTTTCTAAGAGATGTTGGAGAAAAGGTTTAACAAACTTTTCAAAATTACACAGAAAACTCATCCAGGCTTGATGAGATAGAACTCTTCATATTATGTGATTCATTGTCTAACAGCAGATCTGTTCATCCTTGCAATTACTGTAGATGTATTTAAGAATAAGAGCAAGATTTAAAAAAAAAAAACACGTCAGTCTATCTATGTTTCTAATTCTGCTTTTTCTGCTCCTACTGTATTTTCTACTGCTTTTTCTTCTGTTGGCAAAGAAAATGCAGATACCAAGAGGAACTTTTTTAAAAGAATAGATAAATCCTTATCCTGGTGCTCCTCCTGAAGCCAATGGTATTTTACTAAATATCTTTATAGAAATAGAACTAGGTAGGTGATTAATATTTTTTAAATTTTCACTTACATCCTTTATTAAATGTACAGTGACCCTAGTGGGAAAAATAGTAAAGCTGATGAACAAAACCAAAAATAAACTCCAGCACCAACAACAAAATACCCAGAAACACCAAAAAAGCTTAATCTCAAGACCTTTGTAACATAAATTCAAATACCAGAGTTAAACTTTAAATTTAAAGAGCTCTTACACTCTATATAAGAAAATTGTCAATCTTTGGAATGACTCGGATATTCCAAGTGAAAATGGTCCTTGAAAGGTATCTTGGTTTAATTGTCAACAAGGAATGAAAAATCATAATTCCAAGATGATCATTCAGTGAAACTATTTATCCTGCTACAGAATTTTTTCATGCCTGACAGCCTGTCCACAAAACACAACCTTGATATTTTAATCTGTATTTTCTCCATACAATTCATAATTTAAATACTTTCTGCTTGTTTTCCTATTTCTCTATGGACTCTCAAAATATGTCTTTCTATTCTTATATCTCTATCACATATTTGCTCAGAAATTTGAAATGTCTAATAATTTCACATCTTCTCTGAAATATTCTGAAATTCTGATTTAAACATCAGATACGTAACCCAGAATTAATGGATTAAGGAAGCGACTTAAAAAAAAAAAAAGAATACTTCATATCTTGACAAAACTGAATTAATTTCAAATTTTGATTCTTTTTTTATTGTTTCTTATTGCTATTATTGTTTTCTTCAAGTAAAAGGCTTAGGAATTTAATCTTCATTAAAATATCGAATGACGATTGATTTCATTACATACTAGTTCTGGGAATTAAATGCCTTTGAATTTGTTCATGAGTTATAAGCCAAGAGTAATAGGGCAGGAGTCACCAGAATTTTAAGTCTCAGAAAAGAACACAAGGAAATTAATCTTTTTTGTTACAGAATTATTGTAAAAGAAAACAATATAAAAAGACTTCTCCCACAGTTTTTATTTCATAAGGCTGAAAACTGAAAACCTGTTCTGATTCTACATAATTTTAGCAATCAGGTTGATTGAAGTAAAATTGCCTTTAAGTCCCTGAAACTGCATTAGTGGTGAATTTGTATCTTTGTGTCTCTTGATTTAAGGTGTTACTACTGTATAGTAACAATCTGCTAATCTAAAAATAAATTTCAGAAAATGTTCAATATTGTTGAAAAGAAACTTTCTTTTGAAATCTATACATCCACACATTTTACAGTGGTTAGTGGTGTAGTAAAACTGTCTCTTCTATTTATTCATAAAAATTCAATACATTTATTTCTCTTGGAATATAATTTCAAAATAAAACATAGCAATGGTAATATCCATAGCATCCTTCTGGTCACACACAAACAAACCTTGGGCACTTTTATTGTCTGTAAATGTAGCTTGGAAGTCTTAAGGATAATTTAGTAACTGTCTTGTGTTGAATAATTAGCTAACTGCTGATTTTGAGATTTTTTTTATTTCTTTCACCTTTTTACCCCAGTCATCATCATCAGTGAAGGAAAAGATACAGTCCAAAAATATCTAATGACTTCAAATACAATTTCCTAAGGAAAACTTGTCACATAGACTTAAGAGAAAAAAAAATTCTATTCTTCCAATTAACATTTTTTTCTTTCTCTTTTTAAATCTATATTTGCATTTTCATTATTAAAAAATGCAACAATCCTAGAAAATAACTAGAGGCGTGAAGTTTTATTGTTGTCAATATCACCAGTCCATTTTCTCCCTTCTGTTTGCTTTGAGACATTGATCTTCACCTGTACTATCTCCTATCTCTTTGTTCACGCTCTGGTGATTTTGTTAATTTTTTTTATTATTCTCTTGACACTGATTTTTCCTTTAGCTCTGTTTTTTTCTTTGCTAGACTTGCTACTTTCTTCTCCCACCAAAAAAAAAGTCAGACATGTCCTCAGGCCCCAGCATCCTAATTAAAACTATGTATTGATGTACTACTTAGTTTCATTTAGTAGTACATCAATAAAGTAGAGAGCAGGTAGGACGGCAAAGTCTCTCTGAGAATTCTGAGGTATTTTGAATTGATTTAAATTACTTCCCACAGAGTAACTTCATACTTCATCTGGTGCAGGTCATATTATACTCTCTCTGGAGCCATTAGTATGATGCTGATTTCAGATATTATGGTCAAAATTCTGGTCACTTTTGCAATGGGAAGCTTCAGGGATGAGAAGCATACAGGCAATCCTGGCTCTCCTTTCCTTTTTTTTGAGGCCAGTGTGAGACTGGAAGGATTTCTGGCTTGAAACATTTCGGGTGCATGTTTGGGGGAAGGGACAGGTCAAGTCTCCTCCTGGCGAGGCAGGGCCCTGCTCTACACACCTCATCCCACCCCACCCTAGAGCCCATCCCCACAGCAGCCACCAATCCCTGGCATACCACAGGCAATGCTCCACACCTGTCCCTGGAGCCCTAACCCAGCTCCTCAGTGGCCACCAGAGTGGAAGTCCCACGTGGAGGAAGGGCTCAGGACAGCCAAAGGATACTTAAGCCAAAGCATGAGGCAAGCACATGTTGTGCCCCTATCGTCCTTTGATTGTATGGCAGCTGAGATCATACCAGAATCGAAGGGCAGTAGCTGTATCTTGCTTTTCTCTCTTGTTTTTCTTTCTTTCTTTCTCTTCTTTTCTACTCCTAATTTCCTCTTCTAGAAATATGGGTAATTTAAGGTTGTATGGGTAGTTTGCTAAGTCGATGTTCGGTGAACTGAAGGAGAGAGTGGGACCTGCTTTGAGCAGTTTAACAGCCGGCACAGAAGAGAAGATGCACTTGACCCGAGGCTCAGAATTCAACTGAAACACTGTTGCACAAGCCAGGTTTGGAGAAGCTTCCATCTCATAGTTTTTCCCAAATGAGATGAGGAGAACCGGCATCTTAGGAATGCAGACCCCTGCAAAAGTGACAGGTCTCTTTAGGAGCCAGTATATTTCTGAATACTCAAATGTGTTTGTCTCCACTCTCAGTGGAGTCTGGTCTCCACTGCAGCTGGTGTTCCACAAAGAAAGAGATTTCTGGTTGTTGTCACGATAAGTTGGAACCATCTGTGACCACAGACATGACAAGACCTGGGATTAGAGAAGTTAAAGTATGGGAAGGACTACGATTATTTTGCTGCAGTGACTATACCCTTCCTTACACTAAGAAAAGGGTATGAATATAGGAAAAAAAAAGATGGTAACCTAGAAGAGCCTAAAAGATGATATGCAGTAGCCTCATTTACTTGTGATTTAGTTGTGTTATATTGAGGGGAAAAGGAGGAGCTGAGGACTTGGAATATACATAAGATGTTACTGAAAATATTTGCTCATCTTTTCATCTTTCTCATTTAGCAACATCATCTCTAAACCTGAATAGTCAGGAAGTCACACTCAGCAAGATTATTTTTATGTTCTGAGGTCTAGGAACAGCTCAATGACCCTTTTCCATCTTTTCTCAGGATTGTACTGATCCAAGGCATGTTAGCAACTTAATTCCATGTCAAGACCAGGACTTTCAAGCCAAGCACATATCACAAAGCTGCTCTGTAGCTACTGTTCATACTAGAAATCTCACCAGACAAATGAGTGAAGGAATTTGGAGAGCTTTCCTAATTTTCGTTGTTCTCTTAAAGTGCAGATGAAGTAAACTATGCTTATTTTTTAGCTATTTGTTAACTAAACTGTTACTAGAACAAGATTTTTCTGTGCACTTTAGGTTCATTACTAAAATTGTGAAGAAGGCTTTATAATTACCACTTGATTCTATATAGCAAAGAATATACTTCAAAGCATGTCTTCTACCAGTACTTTTTTCCCCCACTGAGAGTGCATTTATGGAAGTGCAATTTAGTAGAATATATGAAATACAGATTTGACTAGGAGACTAATTGTATTAGGATCTCAGCTGGATACTTTATACAGCATTTTTATGGTTATGTTGAAGCTAAATACAGAGTGTCTAGTTAGGAACTGAGTGATTCTAAATTTATTCTGTAGTTTAAGGTTCCCAGTCATGAATGACTTACTGTCCTGTATAAGGTCAATTTACTCAATAGTGAGAATACTCATGGGAAAACTGTAACATAGTGGGGCTATTTATAATGTTGAGACAGTAATTTGTAAAAGTAATCTTTCCTTATATAGCAATAGCAAAGATAACTGAGGATTCTACTGAATAAATGCTCTGAAAATTTAATAACAAAGCCTAAAATCAAAGGTCAGTGACAAGCTGCATAAGGCTGATTATCTAATTTTTCACAAAATTAAAATACATACAAACAATCTAGTCAGTGGGTTTTCTGAATATTCCTGTCCATATAATTTAAAATAATTAATTAATGTGGTATTAAAAAAAGAAGTCAAAATCTTTTGAATATTATGCACCAGCTTTGGTTGAATTAAGCTTTCCCTGTCTAAAATGTTTCAATGTTAGACTACATTTCAAGTTGACCATGGTTAGCACCATTTAATTATAGTGACTTCATCAGGAAGAAGAACCTAATAAGATCATTAATCAACTTAACCTGTTTCAGACATTAGTCTCTTCTCACTTTTTGCAATGACTTCCATGGGACTCTCTTATTTGAAAAACACATACTATGATTTGTCCTCCAAAGTGATTATAGCAAATTATGTTAATTTTTCTGTATGGTCTTGGGAAAAAAATAGTTTTTAATGCCTGTTGGAACAGTAACCTATTGGAAATTCTAAACACAAACTCTTGTTCAGATCTAAGCTTACCTGTATGGTCTATGCTGCATTTATTTATCTTTGGTATTCATTCAAAGATGGACATTAACAAAGTTAACCAAAAGTTTGAATCCAAAATTTCTGTTATGAAAAAGGTGTTAGAAGGAATATCTGGAATCAAAGTGAGAAGCAGAGGGCTGGAAAAGTATTATATCTGCTAGCAGGAAGCCTTGGAAATCAAAACAGCCTGAAAATAGGACTGTGGTTATGCTTTAAAAAGGATGTAAGAGCTTCAATTGTTTCTTAGTGTATAACAGATTATTAGAGGACCAAAATGCCACAGATAGCAGAGTTCTGTACTGGTTGGTAGAGAAGTGTTTAAGTGCAACAAAAAAGATTAAAAATACATACAAATTTGCATACAGATTTTATGGAAGAAAAAGTATAGTTCATATTAACAAAAATTTTACGATCTTATTTTTGTGTTAAAAATTCAATATAAAGTAACAGAAATAAAAGAAACTGCTTCTATGTACATATATGGATAATACGTAAGGATATATGTATATGCATGTATGAATATGTATCGTGACTAAATAGTCTTGCATTGTAGGTACTGCAAAAGAGAGCATAAGCAAAACTTTATGGTCACCAAAAATCATAAATCAAGTTAAACCTTCTGCGGAAATACCTGGGCCATGGTGGGTTTTTCAAAAGAGGTATTACCTGTTGCCAAGGAACCTGTTTCATATTTCTTCCAGACATATTTCTCAGTAACCCTATTTTTCTTCCTTAGAGGACTTAGTCATATTTTTTTTTTCCTTAGTCCCATTCAAAGAAAATTATGCAAGAATGGCCACTTGCTTTCCTTGACAGGATTATGCTCAGCAAAAATGCTCCACATTAAAATGCTGAGCCAACAAAATCCCAATTTTATTGCACTGACATCATAACAGCTCCCTAGCAGCTGTTATGCTACTATCAATATACAGCATGAATGTAATTATGATACGGGTTGGTGGTGTTATTCAGCCGAATAACTCCTTCAGAGCACATGCAGTGTAACTGTATGGCCTCACCTGGAATATTGTGAGTGGTTTAGTTCATCACAATACAAGAAAGACATAAAGCTATTAGAGAGCGTCCAAAGGAGGGCCATGAGGATGGTGAAGGGCCTTGAGGGGAGGCCGCATGAGGCTGAGGTCACTTGGTCCATTCAGGCTGAAGAGGAGAATGAGGGGAGACCTCATTGCAGTCTATGACTTCCTCTCAAGGGGAAGAGGAGGGCCAGACCCTGATCTCTTTTCTGTAGTGATCAGTGACAGGACTCAAGAGAATTGCATGAAGTTGTGTCAGGGGAGGATAAGCTGGATATTAGAAAAAGGTTCTTCATCCAGAGGGTGGCTGGACACTGGAACACATCCTGGTACTGTGACCTGGGAAGTGGTCTCAGCACCAGCCTGACAGAGCTGGAGAAGTGTTTGGGCAATGCTCTCAGTCACATGGTGTGACTCTTGGGGATGTGCTGTGCAGGGCCAGGAGATGGACACAATGATTCTAGTGGGTACCTTCCAACTCAGCATATTCTCTGATTCTTTGATATATCTCTGCAGGACTTCTTTGAAATCAAGCCACAAAGTGAAAAAATTGTACTTAACATTAATATTTGTTAGATGTTATTCAGTGTTTTTTGACCTGTAAGGTTCATGAAAACAAAGCAAAAATTATCCTTTTTACTTTTATATATATTTTATATAGGTATTCCACTAAGTCTTGTTAAAAGTCCATTTTGAAGTTCTCAAGTTTCATCTAGAGAAGAAGGCATCATTGAGAAAAAAAAGAAAATAGATGATTTCTTCTCTCTGTCCTCCATGACTTAAAATCCATGATTTTATGTTAGTTCTCGGGGGGGGGGGGGGGGACCAC
>VZTH01004855.1:88178-105355 GCA_013397815.1 Aleadryas rufinucha
CCTTTGTGCTGGTTTGGGGAAGAGAAAAAGGAGGAGGGGGTGTGCGAGTAAAAAGAGGGATTTTGCTTTAATTTCTTGGTATTTTCTTTTCTCTTTTAGTTTTGTTAATAAAATTTTCATATTCTTTAAGTTTTGAGCCTGTTTTGCATTCCTCCAAATCTCCTATCTCACAAAAGATAAAGAGGTGAACTGAAACCACTACAGAGGATCACACCCAATATTGACTGTCAGTTTACACAAGTGACATCTCCAATCAGATTTTATGCTGTAGATCATCCCACTCTGGGCTCAGCCATTCAGCCAGTTTTCAGTCCACCTCATTGACTGCTCATCCAGCCCATACCTCATCAGATTCTCTGAGGATCTTATGGGAGACAGCATTGAAAACTGTACCAAAGTCAGGGTAGACAATATTGACTGCTGTCTGGTCATCTAGCAAGCCAGTCATTTCGTTGTAGAAGTATCAGGTTTTTCTCCACACTAAAGTGACTGAAATGAGAACTTATAAAGAGTGAGGGAGGAAAGGTATATAATGCAAAGTGCAATGTTATTGCAAGAAATACATTTAAACTAGACATTGGAAGAAGTTTTTGTGTTAACAGAAACTCCACTGAAGCTGCCCATTACATATAGAGAAAAACAAAAACCTATTTTCCATTTCCTGTATTTTCCCCTTTTTTTTTTCTCTTTTTTTTTTTTTAAATAATATAACTTGAAACTGTGATTGCAGTCAGGGAGTAGAATTCCCAGCTCTATCTCAAAAAATAGTCAGGTACTGCATTTCCGTGTTTATAATCTGCAGATTAAATTTTGTTGGGCATGAAAACATGGTTAGAGTTCATAGTGATTGGTGCCAACTATCTGAATATTCAGTTAGTGATGGAAAATACACAGCCTCCTCCACACTCCTCTCCATTGCCTCACTGTTCTTTATCCCCGACAGCCTTCTGTTCCTTCTATTTCAATAGCTCCTTTCACTATAATTCTGCTTCCACTTCTTATTTGGATTACCTCTGGCTTTATTTTTAAATAAACATCCAGCATAAGGAGTAAAGGTGCAGTGAATCTGTTGCAGAACACATGATTCAAGGCCATTGAAAGATGCAACATTTTTCATTGTTTCACTTGTTCTCTCTTCTTTCAAGGTGATGTGGTTTATCTAAGGACTATAAGCTTACAAATAAAACAGTTAAATGGGGGTTTTGGGTTTATACTTCATTATTAAAAATTATTTTAGAAAATTGTTTTTCCCTTACTGTAGAGTGCTATTTCCTGAATTATAATCTAATAAAAAATAGCTTCTTCTGTTTGTAAGAATGAAAATTGGTACAGTGGGTAGGAAAAAGCATCTTGACTGTTTTTTAAGTTGTTGAGCAATGATTTTTTTTAATGCTAGCTGTCTTCATAACTCTTTATTATTGTGTTGAAAAGCCGAGGTTAATAGCAGAGTCTTCATGTCAGTGAATAGAACTATGATTTCACAAAAAAAAATTAATCATAAATTATATATGTTCAGTTTATAACGCAGGAATTTAAAAAGAGAGAGAGAGAGAGAGGGAGATATGAAAAAAATACAGTAAAGGAAAACAATTTTACATTGCCAGTGGAGAATCATAAAGGTCGAGTGATCTGGCACTGCCTGCCTCTGCCCCGATGTGGTTGTACACCAGCATTTACAAAATGGAGTGAATTGAACTCTGAGGGAAACATATTTTTTAAAAAATCATTGAATTTATTAGTGGAGTAAACAACATTCTACTTCAGGAAGAATTGTATTTTTCTACTGAAACTGGACGTATGAAAAATAATAAGCAAGGTATACACATCTGGCTGGGAGTCAACCTTGACATGCAAAGAATATCATTCAACAACTTTCTTGAAATAAATCTTATTCCTGCAGATGTCATAGTACCTTTTGTGTCTAACTACCTTGTATGATATGAGGATTATGTCAGGGTGCAGTGAAGGGTATATTTATCAAAGATTGCATGATCCAAAAGCCACTGAAAGAAATAAGAGTTTATTTTCACTTCAGCCAGCCTTGGATCAGGTTTAGGATGGTTATTGCTTCAGGCTGTGGATACTGTTCAGGCTTCAGAATTGTGTGACTCGCATGTGCTGTCAGGCCATGTTTTACTGAACTGGGACACCAGCTAAAAGGAGATACCTCTTTATGCCAATTACATACATTAGATGGTTCTAGGGTTCTTTGCAGACAATACACGCTTAAGTTCTTACTATGCTGCACTGAGGAGCAGTGCAAGCTGGTAGGATTCGTATTTTCAAATTTTCTTTACACTTAATAAGGAGATAAAGTGTAGTGTGAGCATGAAGAACATAAGTACTTCTGTCTAACAGCAGCACATTTCTGTTTGCAAAAGGGAAGATTCTTTTTGTAATTGAGAATTCACTGCTGTGTGAATGTGCCTTTTAAGCTATGTTCATAAATGCAAAATTACTGAAAATAGTTCCCCACAAATGTATACTTAGGCTGAGTAATTATAATTTTTATTTTATTTCTGTAGTTTTACTTCTTGGAGAAGGTTTTTTTTGCAACAGAATCTAAAAACAATCTTCTCAGTGATAACATGTAATTTTACAATATTTTTTAAGTTGAGCACTCTGTGCTTTATTGTCTGTCTTTAATTATGCCATAGTCAACAGTGCTGCACATGGTCTTTACTGTATAATTGTCTGATCATTCCCAGAAAATACTGGCGGTGTTTGGGCTGCAACCATAGGCCAAGATTTCCAAACCTGGATGTCTGCAATTAAATCTTTAAATCCTTACTAAGACTCATAGATTAAATATGACCTAATTTTCATTCCTCTAGGTCTTTTCAGCTGATTCATGGCCACTGAATGTCTTTGAAAAGCTGGTGAAATTTATGTAGAAATAAAAATATGGATTTAAAAATTTAATTTCAGATGCTTATCTGTGGCCTTAAAAAGTGTCTTGTGGTTCCCAATATTAACATGACCATCATTATAGCTATCTTTTGAAGGCAGGTTTACTTCTGCTAAAATCAGTGGGACCCGTGCCAGTGCCCAGCTGGGGAAGGATTTGGCGTGTTGTAAGGAAAATGTGCAAGTGTAACAAATAAGGACTTGAAAACTATGGTACTATTGTGGTGTTCCAGGAATGCAGATAGATAATTTGGGGGGTTTATGTGTTCATAATAAGAGAATAGATATACTATTAAACTTTTGTGTGATCCATTCTTTGGCAGGATGTCAATGTTTATGAATGAGTCTTCATTGTAATCCCATGTGTTAATATACACCCTTTTACAATTCAATCTGGCAGCTACTCCAGTTTCATAAATTGTCCTGCTAGAGGCTTCCAAGGTCATAGTCCTTCAAAGCACTGTTTGTCAAATCGCTCTGACACACCTCCTGCTGGCAAGCCTACTCTCAGGGTGTTAATATTCCGTTACAGAGCCAGGAAGATGCAAGTCAAATCAGAATCAAATCCTATCTTTTTAGCATTCATATACAAAGGAATTCTGAAATTGTAACTGCAGGTGAGAAAGCTGTTGCATATAGAACCAAAGACACAGTTTGACCTTAAAAGTTTGGCAAGTACTTATTTAATATGGGAATTCAAATGAATTTGGAAATATTCTATCTGCATCTGTTTTATGCATCTTAAAATGCATGCTAGTAAACTAAATGTGGTCACACAGTTGCTTATAGCTCTAAGACTCTCAAAAGAGATGGGTTTCAGAATTTGAAATGCATGCTTGTTTTCAACAAGACCTAAAATGAGGCAAGTGAGATCAAAGCAGTAAAGTGAATATTTATGCAGCAAAACACATGTTTAAAAAGTGAATCATCAGCTAAAACAGATAAAATTGCTTGTGGGTATATTTCATAGTAAAGGCATAATCAATATGACAACCCAAGTTAGACCCTGTACTAACAATAACTTCAGAAGTGTCTTTGAACTTTCTTTCTTAGACTATAAAGCATATCATTTGACTTAGGCTGCTCTTTATTATATCAATACAGACAACACAAGAGTTTTAAATCTCATCAGCAGATTTATAATTTTAGTAAAACAAATAAAATTGCAAAAAAGCTTTTACTGCCTTTTGTTACTTTTTAAAATAAACTCAAAGTATAACTATGTTTCTTCAAAGATAAACTCCCTGACAATCCATTTCTCATTTTATTAATTTATGTTCCATAAGTTTTTCTCACTGTCTTGTCTTGCACTCTCTCTTTTCTATACCTCACCCCCCAAACTTGACACCGCAGTTTCTTAGACTTAAATGCACACCTGCTAAACTTCTAGGTAAGGAAAGTAACTTTGTATGAGAAAATGTCAGGAAAGTCAGAATGTGAAATTTATTAACCAAGATATGGCAAATGTAAATGTCAGCTTGTGTAACTCTGGGTACCTGAGGTTGCAATAGATTTTTCAGCTGTCTGGGCAATGAAAAGTGAACTTTTATTTCAATGACAATGAAATAGCACTACACCTGCTATGAGAAAGTGCTCTAGCTAGAGGGCATATTTCAAGCAAATTAGTTTTTACTTACCTGTGTCTCAAAGTTTTCACATTAAAAATAAAGATAGTATATGCAAAACATACAAATGCATATTTTCAGTGATTATCATTCATATTAATTTCTTTGAACAAATAAAGATGAAGAGCTGTGTGTTAGCATGTGATCATATAAAATATATTCTTAAATGTTATCTGTAAATTCTTAGAAACGGCTGACTGAAAGCTTCAGAAAAACTCCGACTCAGGAGAACTTAATGGACATCAGTAGAGAGGAAAGAAACAGTTGAAGAGCAACTTACCTCTCCAAACAGCACAGAGAGAAACACAGGAATTAGAAGTGAACTCTCGATGTTGTTGTTTAAAAACTTCCTACTTCTTTAGCACAAGAGAAAGAAAAAAAAAGACAAACCACAAACTTCAAAAATCCTCTACAAAAAATCAACCCAAAAGCAATCTTAAAACACAATGTACTGTCTATCTGTACTCTATTTGCTGACCTAAGTTCATTGATTGGAGTACTATCTCAATTTACAGAGAAAAAAGGTTTCTTTAGAGCAAAACATCCCTTATGTGTGGTCATTTCAGTGAATGTCAGAACAGGTTTTGATAACTGAAATATTAGTTTTTCCTCCCATGAAATGTAAAATCATGCTATGATGGAACAATATAAACTCAGATGACTGCTCAGAGTTGAATTTCAAATCAATAGAATTACTGTAGTCAAATTAAAAAAAAGTCCAACTGAAAAACAATGACAACAATAAATGTGGTAACTATTTTTCTGTCTCTCCTCATATATTACATTTGATAAACAATAGAGCAGAGAACCATTCATATCCTCACCCACGTCCTCCTTTGTCTCTCACGCACGAGTACACACACATCATTTACTATTTTGCAAAGGCATAGTAGAATTTTCCATAGAAAAGTTTTTTCTTTCATAGCTATATTTACTAATGGAAAGTAGAATGATCATGAAGAAATATTCAAAATATGATACGTCTCATATAAATTAAAAATATATCAGCTTGTGTGTGCTGCTTTCCTAGTTACTGTCCTTCAATTACTGCTTTGGATTTCATCATAATGGTAATGGCAGTGATATGGCATTGGTTATTAGCCTTTTACTTCTTGGCCATTTATTCACTTTTTATTGCTACTGCCATAATTCTCTTTCAACAAAGAGGAATAGTGAAACTAGGAATGTAGTACTCACTGAAAGATAAAATAGGTCTTGCAAACATCTTTTCTCTTAGCAGACCTGTGCACTGCAGTTGTAACAATACAAAGGAAACCATCCCATAGATTAGAGAGCTCCCACCTCTGTGTGCTGAGACATATGCAGAGATGTACAGAGAAAACAACTTCTAAATGAACCTTATAGTAAGTATGGTGGTATTTTTCAGAAGTTCAGTTCTTCTGTCAAGAGAATAAATATAGCTTTCAACCCAATTTTAACGCTCAATGGAGGAGCTTCTCTGTATAATTACATCTGTATTCTTGATACTAGATCACAGAGAATAGCTCTAGCTCCTCAGGAATATTTTGAGGTAAACAGATAGATTTTAAGGTAACTGAAGTTATATGTGCTTCTGAATGATCAGTAATGTATTCAGAAATTTATTTGTTACAAGACTAATCCTATATCAGGTCATTTAAAATTTGTTTGTAAAAAAATTTGTATCTGTGACCTACTTATAGATGTCTCTTTAAAATAAGATGGATGACAGCAAGTACAAACATGAACTTTATGACAAAGAGTACATATAATAAACATTTCATTTTCAATAGACATTCAATAAAAAATTCTCACAATTAGTTATTATTCCCATTTTGTGTCTTTGTAAGCCAAGACAATTACTTGAAGAAATAAGAATCTATAACAAAATAATTCTTAGAGTGCTTATTGTAAAGATAAAAGTCTACAGTGATAAAATGCTATAGAATTTTCTGGTTAATAGCAATGAAAACACTACTCATGTATTGTCATTTCAAATGGCCAAGCCTAACACCTTAAGTTAGAAGATTTTTTTTTTTTAATATAGACATAGCTTTTACTTGAGTGTGAAAACTCTGCCACATTTGTACTTCTCATTTGACCCTTCTATTATGTTCTGCAGGACCTGTAAAAAAAAAAAAAAGGCAGAAGTGTGAAACAATAGGTCCAAAGCCAGTTAATAGCTTGTGATTCATTCCACTTTACTTCCTTGACTGGCATCATAGTTGAGAGTAAATGGTATCACTTTTCTGCATCCAGTTAGGTACATGATTAAGAATTAGACTCAAAATGGAGCTAGACTGAAGGCAAGTTGGCAAGTGAGATGTCTAAAATGGATATTGAAACCCAAATCTACTATCATCAATTACTATGTTCGAAGTAAATGACTAAGTATCAGAAGTAGGGACAACTCTTTATTCCCTTTCGTGTAGCTTTTCCCCTGTACAATAAAGAATTCAAATATTTTTAGATAATTCATATTTTCTTCTCTAGACCAGAGGGTATGTGATTTTTTCAACTTAGTGTCTTCTGCACTTATATCGAAGGGAAAGATTCTGGGCTCCTGCCCTTACTTAGGAGTTTCTTCTGTGATGTACATCCATTTATGAGATACACAGACAGGACTGTATCAGGGATCACAATTTCCAGAGTTGAATATCCCAGGATTTACACTTCTGATAATGTAAAGGGCTTGATCAATTTTACATCATTTGTTTTCTTTGCTGCACAACTGTATCAGGAGTTGGGTGCTTCACATATTTAAAATATACTTGGTAAGTAGATCAGCCTTCAAGAAAATAGAATTAATCTCCAGTGGTTTTCACAGAATTTATTAAACTGAGAACTATGCTGAACTTCAATGGCTGATATGAAAACTTGCTTTAAACCTGAGACAATTATTTAAAAGGGGGATTATAACACCAGCACCATATTGCTAAAATAGGGTATCATTCCATGTGGAGTCTGTCACAGTGTTGAAATGCTGAGTAGCAGCTCAGCCCCCAGAGCGGAGTTAAACAAAAGTGTACCTCATTCCTTCACCTTTAGTAGGCTAAGGTGCAGGTTGCCAAGCTTTTAAGATAGCAAGTTTAAATATAGGTAACTCAATTCCACCTACATTCTACTTCTGGTATTAAAGTCCTCTGTAGGATTGAGCTCTAGGTTTCTGGTGGAACTGAGATTACATTCATCGCAAACCTTTTAATCGTAATTAGGGTTTGTGCTTGAAGAAAGAGAGTATCTGCCTATATTTAAATTGACACTGAAAAAAAAAATAGTTTCCAACATGGGGAAAAAGAAAGGAGAAAAAAGAAGAAAAAAAGAGAAACGATCTGAAGCTTTTAGTCAGAGGAAAAACTGGAGGCTGATTTAAGATGTTAAAGAGAGTGAGGGCAACAAGCCAAAAACAAACCTGTCAAATCAATTTTGTGACTGGTCTTTTCTGAGAAATTGTTGTCTTCAGATGCACTTTATTTTTGAGCATTCTGACAATAAAATTATGTGAGGAAGCGCGTCCTTCCCAAGACCTATTTGTCAAATTATTGTTGTCAACAAGGCCATCTCACATTCATCAGATTATTGTCTACTTATTTAAATTCAGTAAGCTGTTAATAAACAGGAAGTTTGTGTAGAATTGTATAAAATGATTGGAAATAGCTATTAATACTGCTTATAGAAGTAAGCTATTTTTAGGCATCATCTGTGGCACTATTTTGTTTAATCATAAATACAAAATTCTAAAAAATAATGATAATATTACTTTTATTGAATTTTTTGGAGAGAAATAGTAAAGAGAGTGATAGCAGAGGAAATATATTTCTGAAATATATTTAAATTTCAGTATAATCATATTCAAAATTTGAATGTCAAAAATTAAAGATTAAAAGATTATCACAAAATATTTGGGGTTTATGAAACTTGATTACTGAACAAAATATATCTTCCATTCCTAGGATAAACCCTATTTTTTTGTTGTTGTTCAAATGCATGGTCTACAACAAAATGTGTAATTCTATATATACATTTAAATTTAAATTATATTTCTATTTTTTTTTTATTTTCATTCTCCATGTTCCAATTAGATAATTTCACTTAAATAGGCCCATTGCATTTTGTGATGCACTTTTAATATACAACCTTACTGTCTTGCCTTTTGTCCCATTCACAAAATGCAAAATGAACTAGAAAGTAATAACTTCTAAGAGGAGAAGAAAGAAAAAGTTCAATTCAGTAAGATCAGAGGTGCACTTACAGGAGGCAGGAGAAGAAGTAAGGTATGCTTCAAAAATGGTTTGAAATACTGAAATCATGCTGCCGTTCAGCATACAGATTAAAAACTAAGCCAAATGTAGTCCTCTGACAACTTGGGATTGGGCAGTATTGCTGGTTACTGACTCAAAAAATTATTTCTGCACTTTTTATGGGCATAGGAGAAAATTAAAGGTTCCAAATCTCAGTAGTTTCAGTCTTAAACTAGTTAACCCTAACCAATTTGACATCTGAAATTTTTTTAATATATTAAGTATACATAGTCATGTTAAGGAAACCTTGAGGAGTGGAACCAGAAACCTGGACACAGAAGAAGGAAAGTGAGAACACATATGCTCCTGAATAAGAAATGAGGTAACATAGTTGTCACTTAATACATTTTCAGGACTTTTTCTAAAGCAAAAATGGGAATTAGAATTTCCTGCCTTGTACTGTGTGCATACCCACTGTGTATGTAAATAGACACATGGTTTAAACACCACTGACAACCTTTGACATGATGCAGAAGACCATTAACTAAAAATCTCATGTTTATTCCAAAGAATATTTCAGAACAACCATAAGGAACTGGCATGAAACTTTCCAGAAAGGTCACAAGTGTTTGAATTCACAAAACTCTTTTATACCCGATCAGTTTTAACTCCAGTGTTGAAGCAGACAGTGACTTTGGAAGCCAATTTCTGAAAGTGTGACTTTTTGAGATTGAAAATATCAAAAAAATTCAAAATTTACAGACTTAATTGTCTCTTAGTCTAATCACGTCCAATACAATTCACACGATTTCCTTTAATCAATATCTATGTTATATACCATGTATGAGAAGGCTTCTTTGCTTCACTTCCTGGCCTACATTCTAAAGTTTAGTCTTATAGCTCTTAGGAGATCTAAAACAGATTTAGAGGTGTTGCCCCCATAATTAATTTGCTCTGAGCAGATCTAGCTTGTCTGAGAGCTCAGCAGCTTTCCTGAAAAATCCTTTCTCAGGGCAAAGTTTATAGAGACTCCTATGGTACATGTATCCAGCACAGCAATCACAGCAATCCAAAAATTACATGTGTGTAAGGTGGGCACTGGTTCAGGAGGCCAGGTGTGTACTGATAAGCTGGAGTGGCACTTTTTAGTGTTGTAGTGATTGGGTTGTCATCATTTGGCTGCCTAAGCTGTACAGAATGGTTGGGTTTTTTTCACACATCATGTCATTACTTTTTCCCCCCATTTTCTACTACTGTATAAATATAGCAACAGCAAAAAATAATTCCATTTAATTTGATTATTTAAAAAAGAAAAATTAAGAAATTAATACATAAATCTGGAAACTTTCCAAATAATAACATATGGCTAGGATATCTTAGAATGGAACTTTCTGAGTAAGTTTCAAGCGAAAAAAGGCCATAACTAAATGGATTTTTATTTCTCCATTGTGGATTAAACCCAAGTCATAAAATGTCACCAAGGACTACAAATATGCTCACTCACAGCATTTGTTACTAGCAGTACTGAAGTAATTTTATCATGTTTTCTGCTTAGGAAAACAGTTGACACTCAGCTTGGGTGAGTAAATTGGTGTATTCCTGGCTTTACTTCAAGTGATCTTTCTATTATATGACAGCTGATTCATCACAGATGAATCTCAGACATACACCTAAAACATACCTCAAATTAAAATTACTGTTATATTTGCTGTTTCCCCCCCGATTTTGAATAAGTTTCCAGTTTTTATTTGAAATGTAATTATGTTTCTGATACTATATTATTTGTAGCATTCTATAATTGATGAACTTTCAATTTTTTTTTTTTTCACCATTATTAGAGGCAACTGAAACTGCCTCCTTCTACTTCCATTTGCACTTTTCCTAGTTTTGGTATTGCATTGTTACCAACTCTTTGATGAGTTGCTCCAGCTGTAGCTTTTGTGTAAATGTATGAGCTGAAGATAATTGCCATTTTTTATATAGTTTTGTTGTCATAATGTCTCCGTCTTGCAGAAATTTGCACACATTGCCTGTTATATATAGAACTGTTTTATCCGAGCTAGAAGACAGACAACCTTGCCTATATAAGGATGTTCTAATATTCTGACTGAAGGGAATATTTTGAGATACACTCTTGTTTCCAAGATTCTTCTTAGGTACTTATCAGTCCAGCTTCTTTTTAAATAATGGGGGAGGGGGGGATGGGGAGAGGGTATTTTTACAGAATATGGACTTCTGCTGGTTTTTTTCTTTCATTGGCTTTGTCATTGTGCTATTTCAGAAAGAAGTAGCTGAATGTTGGAGCTTGTGGTGCCAAAGGTTTGTCTATGGTAAACTCTCAGAGAAGATTAAGCCTTTTGATATCAATTATCCAAGCTTTACCAGAGAACATGATAAATCTTATGAAAAGGAAAAATGGGGTTTTTTAATTCCTTTGGAAGCATGGAAACAAATGAGAAAATTCAAAGCAAAACTCCTCAGACACTACTGAATCCCTGATGATAGCAAGTAAAGTATATCAAAAGCTAATGCAATCCTCTTTCACTACTTCTCTGGGAAGAAATGGAGTTTTCAAAAGCTTAGTTTGAGTCAAAAGTCCAGTTCAATGGTTCATGACCTTTTTAACAAATCTGGACTGAGTTTTGGTTTTATATTGGTAGAGTTAAATACTTCATTTTTTGAGTGTGTAGTTTAATCCTCGTGACCTGCACATTTTGATCATTTTGCAACCTACTTTCGTTTTGGTTTCTACTCCTGTGGATTATTTAGAGTCCTTTTTGTATGAAATTTTCTACATAGCCCTTTCTACTTAATTGAACCTGTTACACAGTTCAGAGCTGAGATATTCCAGAAAATGTCTGTTCATTATTCATGTAGACAGCTAACCAGCAGCAAAGACAGAATATCCCAAAACTTAGTATTCAGTGGAGCTCAGACTTCCTGCATTCAGAATTTGCCACTGCAAAATATTCAGCTCAGAATCCTGTGTATTCAAGACTACAAATCCTAAATAAACCCTTTTATTTTTTTTTTTTAAATTTATATTCTTTGGTATAAATCTGCAACAAGCTGTGTATATCTATTTGTACCAATGAAGTGTATTTTGTGCTGCTGAGTAACCAACTCTATTTTGTCCATGTAGATTTTAACACCTTTTTATCTCGCTCTCTAAAGGTGAGTCTTTTAGAAACTGCAAAGTTTTGCAGCCCAACAGACGCAAGGCTGTTGCAACTTGATAACTTTATGTCCAGTCAGCAGTGAGGCTGAGCCTGTATTTTAAATATGTATACTCTCTCTCTCTCCCTCTATATGGATATATTTGCATGGATCGATACCTATAGATCAATACATATAGATCAATATATATTGATATATTATGGATATATTTCCATGTCTCAATACATATAGATCAATACAAGTATGAACCACACCATACTAACTCAAATACAACAGGCAGAAATGGCCTGATCCTGTTCTCCTCCTGGCTGACCAAGGCAAAACACCAGTGGAAATTATACACATATTTAAACAGTGGTTGTCTCTGGATCCTAAGCTAGTGCTTGGGCAGCACATACCACATGAACCCTTAATGTTCACAGCCCCCTTCCAGTTGCTGATACCTACACATAAACACAAAACCCTGGTCACGTGGATGCAGAGACACGACCTCCTAATTTCCTCCAGTAACAAACCTTAGACAGTCTATCTAGTAGCTGGCCCATGGGTCCCTGCATTTGGGCAAAGACATGGTTTAAAAATAAAATTTTATTGGTCAGGACAGGATATAAGGTATTCAAAACTTGTGTTGGAATATGCACACTTCTTTGCAAAGCATTTTTATTCCATTTTGTTTCACTGCTGATCAGTTGGTAAACTATTATGTACCTGTGGTTTGAACTTGTTCCACATCCTTTTGTCTTTTACCAGCACTGCAGACATGACTGTTATAGTGAACAAAATAAAAGAAAAAACCCAACCAAACAAACATTTTGAAAGGCAAAAATGCTATTTTTGCCTATTTGTATCTTTTTCAGTTTTGCCTTTTTTGTATCTCAAGAAGTAGACTTGCTGAGTCAAAGAAAGCTCCTTGCCACACTACATAAATAATTCCTGTCCCTAAGGATAGACAGAGAAGTGGAAATTATTCATTTCTAGTCTCCAATATCCACTCTCACAGCAGTGTCTATGAGTACTATGGTTCTCATTCTTGCTAAGGGACTTTATATGTGTGGTTCTCTCTAGCACAATATTTTAGCATAGAAAGACTTCTGATACTATGGGATTCTAGCATCACACCTATAAACTGCAGAAGTGCTGTTGTTCTGCACCGTGGCAGGGAATTGAAACACAAAGAAGCTGTTTTACCTCAGATCCCAAGGCCACATCAATGCCAGATCTGGTAGCTGGGGTTTAGGAGGAGATGCTAAGGGTGCAAAGGGTTACAAAGCTCAGGGTTGCAAAGGTATGTGGCTCAAGCTACTTGTGTTGCCAGTTTAACAGAAGAACTCACTCACAACCCAGAAGCCTTAGGCCTGCATTTCTTTCCCTAGAATTAGCTCACGAAGTCCAAACCGAAGTAAAAATATAAATTGACTTGCCAACAGATGGAGAATATTTGCTGATTAACAGCCTGAGAAATCTTGACAATGTGGAGACAGAGCTTGTTGTACAACGAGTATCTAAACCTGAATAATCAGCCCATTCCATATAGGATAAAAAATTTTCTGAAGAAAATATTTTCAGACTGGGAAAAATCATTGATCCCTAGTAAGGTATTCAAGACAAGCAGTGATATGTCTGAATTAAACTCTCCTTGAATTTGAATTTCACTCCTTGGTATGGGTGAAATTCTTGGTTATCTTTGTTCAGCAGTATTTTTATTCTTGAGTTAAATGGACAATAAATCTTTTGCTTTTCACGATACCTCGTCCTATGTCCCTCCAAGAACAGTTCCTTCATTTGCTTGCCTATCATAGAAGTAAGGGCTTGTATACACATCAGGCTTAATAAAGAAAAGGGATTGCATTATCCCATGTTTCTCGATGATTTCTATTCTTGAATTAACAAAGTCTTTTTCTGAAGAACTAAAAAACATTATAGGGGACAGTTAGTAATATCTCAGAAGAGAGTTAATAGAAAAATATAAGTAACATATAAAGATGGTGACAATTTTTAATGGTGTTAGGCAGACACTTCAAGTAAATTTTTTCATATAATTTCAAACCTAACTTTTCCTATAAGCTGATAAGACAGCTACTCCGTATTGGCACACTTTGACTGGAAATCTCTCTTTTTTTTAAGTGTTTAACTATGATAGGTGCATTTGTTCAGTAAAAAAGCTTTGATGTGAAATGCTGCAAAACTTGCAGGCATATGAGTTTTATTTTGATGATATTTGGAGAATCTGTAGTTCTTCATAAACTATTAAACCTATTAATAACTGGGGAAAAAATTTTTGGGGTATATTTATTCCTCCTTAAGTATTTTGAAAGGGAAAGTGATGGTTCTTTTACAGGATTATTGACATTGCAATGAGTGCCATTCATGGATTAAAACTTCACTGTGAAGGCTATATTAGAGCCTTTTCCAAAGCCATTCAATGAACTGTTGATTTTAGTGAGTCAGGTTTCTAAAAAATCTTTTATCTTTTTTCAGAGACACTAGCCACTCAAAAACCTATTGCAGAGAAATATAAGTGGAACATTCAGCATTTATTCCTAGCTTGCTTTACATTCCTTGGAGGACTGATAATTATCAGCCAGACATCCTAAATGTTATAAATTTTCACCTAATATCCTGTTTTTAAATTGATAGAATATTTTCAATGTAGACTATGAAGCTATAAAAAATAAGGTATGCTAACTTAAGTTTAAATTAATTTCAAATAATATTTTCAGAATGAGTTATAATATTGATCTCTGCTGCATCATATGGCAGAAACTGAGCTGAGAGAGAGGAGCTTAGAGGATAGGAGGGGGGCATTTTGTTTGGTTTTGTTTATTTAGTTTGGTTTTTGAAGGGCTACAAGGTAGAAATATCCTGGGATTCAATCCAAAAAATTCAAAGAAATAGTTGACAAAAACAAAATCCAAATTGTCTTATGAAATTAAAAATATCTTGATTATATCATTTCATCTCTGTTGATTTTGCTGTGAAGTCTACACGTATTTTTGTAAAAGCACTTGCCAAGGAGACAACCAAGTTAAGCTGCTCTATCATAAGAAAGCTACTATATATTCCCAGTCATACTTCTTCAAACGTGAAACACACATTCTTCACTGGAGTCATGCTGCTGATTGTACCCTGAAACCACTTTTAAATTAAGGTTTATTGGATCAAGGTTGTGGGCTTTCTGTTGTTGCTGTTTCTGGTTTATTGTTTGGTTTTTTTTATTTCAGAGGAAGTTCACAAGACTTTAGAGGTGTGTCACTGCATTGGGAAACGGGGTTGTTGAAAACATATCTCTTCTTGATAAGGATCTGGATTATTGTCATACAAGGGTTTTTTGCACATTTTTATGGTATTTGTAACATTCTCAACTGGGGCCAAAATTTTTGTTGATCTGAACACTGGATATGCATAAGACCTTAAGAACCTGATATTTAAATGCATTGAGTTCCTCCAAAAAGTATTGTTTTGAATGGCAAGAGTAAGCAATCTTCTCAGGTTTACACAGATTAAGAGTCTACTAAACTCTAGCAATTTAAACTGGTACTCTGAATAAGTAAGATTTTCTTGAACTATGGATTAAAAAAGCAGAAAAATACAACAAGCTTTTCACATCAGCTAAGCATTGCAGTTGCCATGATGGTAGTGCCTTGCATTGTAAAAGTAAAAAAGAATTTATATGACATATTAAATCCAAAGATTAGGAGTCTGAAAACATTACTTGTTGCGGGAAAATAAAAGAAAACAAAGCATTGTCATATCATTTCAAAGTTAGGACTGACTTGCCACAAACAAACCAAACTGAGCATTTGATTTAAATAGAACAAGTCAGATATCTCAAGTATAAATAGACCTTGTCATTTAACATGAAATACAATTTACAGAACCAACTGAGCTCCCTTATACTTACCTATGATTAAAATACCCAAAATGGAATACTCTGAATGCAAAACTGGTGAGGATTTTTAGGTATGTGAGGATAAATATTTTCCAAGTATCTCAGATTTTCTGATCTCTGAAAATTCTCTAGAGCTGTCTTTTAGTATTTATACTTAAGTCAGAATGTCATTTACAGTTCTAAAAAGAATGTCTACATTTGAGAGTTTATGACTTTTTTTGTCATAAACATGGATTCAGAAGCAGAAGTTCTTCCATAGACAGTCTATGACGGAAATAAAATTGTTGGTTAGACACAGCAAAGATACCCTTTGAAAATAAACAGAAGAGAGATTCGAAGTGGGAAAATACCTTCCTTTTTATGTCTAATGGAAAAATGCACTTAAATTTTGCATTAGTTTATTTTATAAGTGTTACACCAGTAATTTTAGCAGCTGGAATGAGTCTGGGAATAAATCTTTATAACAAATTTTTTTTTTTAAGTGTTTGAAAATCCAAGAGATTCACAGAACTTTATTTAAAATTACAGCTTACACTGAACTAAGTTCTACACACCAGCCCTCTGGGAAACTGATTCAAAGTCCAAGAATCATAGAATATCCTGAGTTGGAAGGGACCCACGAGGATCATCTAAGTCCAACTCCTGGTCCTGCACAAGACACCTCAAGAGTCACACCATGTACCCGGCAGCATTGTCCAAACACTTCTTGAATTCTGTCAATCTTGGTGCTGTGACCACTTCCCTGGGGAGCCTGTTTCAGTGCCCAACCACCCTCTGGGTGAAGAACCTTTTTCTAATATCCAGTTTATCCTCTGCTGACACAACTTCAGGCCATTCCCTTGGGTTCTGTCACTGAAGAGATCTGTGTCTGCCCCTCTGCTTGCCCTCATGAGAAACCTCTAGACTGCAATGAGGTCTCCCCTCAGTCTCCTCTTCTCTAGGGTGAACAAGCCAAGTAACCTCAGTCAATTCCTCTCTAGACCCTTCACTATCTTTGCTGCCCTCCTTTGGATGTCCGGTAATAGCTTTATAACCCTATATTGCTGCACCCAAAACTGCACATAGGATGTGAGCTGAGGTCCAGGATATGGTTGGCCCTCGTGGCTGCCAAGGCACACAGTTAAAGTCAACACACCCTGGCATCTAGTGAATTTCCTATTCCACTACAGCCATCTATGAATATTGATACTACATATGTTGCATTAGGTACCTATAAGAAGAAACGGTTCTCCTAAGTATCAAAACATTGAAGAAAACATTATAAAATATGAAACGCAAAATACTAAATATTATTAAATAGAAATATTGTTGAATATGATTAAATACAAATATTTTTGAATATAGAATTAAATTAATGTA
>VZTH01004857.1:0-12680 GCA_013397815.1 Aleadryas rufinucha
CGGCAGCGCCGGGCACGGCCCCGGGCAGCGCCGGGCACGGCCGGAGCGGGCTCCTGGGCACAGCGCTGAGCCAACGGCGCTTTCCCAGCGCCTGCTTTCACAGCACGCTTACATGATGGGTTGGAATAGAGTAAGGTGTTTATTATGATATTTTTGTACTTGCCAAGCGCAATTAATGTTCGGTCAGCGGTTATCAGAATGTGCTGATGTGGGAGGACCCCAAAGAGATCGAGTCCAACTCCTGCCCTGCACAGACACCCCAGCACTCCCACACTGTCCCTGAGAGCGTTGTCCAAACGCTGCTGGAACTCGGACAGGTTTGGTGCTGGGACCATTCCCTGGGGAACCTGATGCTCATTGATCTGCAGCCAGGAGAGGCCGGCAGGTCTGTGCAATCTTCCACCTGTGCGGGAAAAGTGAATGCTGATGCATATAATGGAAATACATCTAAAAAGAAAAAAAACTCCGACAAACCAAAAACCAGGCTGAATTCCAGAAAAAAAACTTCCTTAGAGTAAGGTCTTAGAAGGGACATCACAGAAACTTTATTGAAAATAGAAGTTGTAGGAACATCTGTTGCAGAGGTTGGTCGTGCATCCTCACAGATGGGACAGTAATTCAATATACAGGCTCCAGCTTTAACGAGTCTTTTTACTGAGCCACAAAAAATGCACTGCTCAGGGGTCCACTGTTCCATAATCCATAAGATCAGCGTGGGAGTGAGAGGACACACAGCAATTACTTCAGGATTGAGACATTCCAAAGATTCCTCCAGGCAGTAAACTCCAAATCATTGAGTTCAAAATCTGCTGCTCCTGCTGCTCTAAGAGTCCAAACCCAGCACATTCCCTGAATCCACAGCATCTGAAAAGCAAATAGAACAGTAGGAAACACTCACCTAACCCGCGATCCTTTTGCTGCAGTTAAGAGGAGGGTGCTCGAGAAGGGAATGGACTGAGGAAATCAATTTTATCTACAGAAACTCCCTTTGAACGTCCCACCACCAGCAGCTGCAAATGTTTCTATTTGTCTGAGCTTCAGCAGAAGCTGCAGCAAGGACCTGTCCTTCAATTATTGATCCTCTACAAGTATTCATGGAATCAAGCCAGTAAACTATCCTCTTACACAATCCACTGTAATTAATATGCAAAATTAGAATGAATTCCCTGTTTTAATGTTTTAATGAGTTTTGTTTAAGAAGGCTGTCTGTAAAAGGTTTTTATAGTAAACATACTTTTTCCAACACTTTCAGTTTCACTGTCACCTATCCAAGAACCTAAATTTTGCAAGGCTGTACCAAAAGCAGAGTTTCCAAACACTTAAGCAAAAGAGTTAAGACTCCTTTGTGTTGTGGTTCATAAAAGCAGACCTTAAATCAATGCAATCTAGGCACTAGATGCACTTGTGTGAACACTACACCAAGTATAGATACTCCCATTTTTAGCACATTCCAAAAATCACCAAGCAAGAAACCAATTCTTCCACATTACTTTTCGGTTTCTAGAGAAAACTTGCAGTAGAAATAAATTTGCTATTACGGTGCTTTTAAGACTGTCCTTTTGGCATATAATTAATTTCTGGTAACAAGCTGCAGCTCAGTTTTTGCACTCTCACACGCATTTTAATGGAGAAATTGGGTACAAGCTAGCAGCTTTACAGGCCATTCCCACCAGGTGAGGAGACACAGATCCTCGGGAGATGCTCCAGCAATGCTGTTCTGTTCCTCTGTAAGGAATTTGAGCGTATTTCCATACAGGCTGAGAAGAATCCAGCAACTGTGAAGCCCCAGCCTGAGAGGGGGGCCCAGCTTTGTCTGCAGCAGCACCCAGAGATTCACAGGGCTGGGCAGAAGCACGGGCAGGAGGCTCAGGCAGCTCCTGGAACACCTGAGGAGGCACAGCTGCTGTGGCTTTTCTGGGCTTTCATTGCCCAAAGGCACAGACAGCAGCCCTTTTGTGGGGATACTCCCACAAAGCACAGCATCGGGTTTGATTTAACTGCTGATAGTTATTCACACTGACTCAGAATGAGCCACACACCCGCAATGATTTAGAAGCCCGTCCTGAGTTTTCTTCCTCAGTATAATCAAGCTTCAATAAATTCCTGCTCAAGTGACACAGGACACTCGACATCTGAGTTTAACCTCACTAAAAATGCATTGCCTTGCACAGAATTTGGGTAGAAAATAGGTAGACAGTGGGCATAACTCATGGGAAATAACTCTTGACAATGCAAATGACACTGTGCTACAGAAAGTTACTTTTTTTAAAAAAAGATATTTCACATCACTGCCACTTTCATTTATTATGAAGAACAGAAACAAGTTAACATCACAAAAGTTATGTTTCAGTTTGTAATTTAAATAAAAAAAGAATAATTGCCCAATAGGGTTGGAAGTATTTTATTACCTCTTTGAATCCATCTGCCATGATAAAATGTCAAAAGCACCGGTCAAGACAGAAATAAATAACACCATCTCATGTTAGAGAGAAAGTTGCAAATACAGTATATTAAATTATAGCAATTTGCTGCTTCACACCAAGTGACGCAGACAGCACGAGGGAGACAGTAGTTTTACTCACGATCATTGAAAGATCTATCACCAGAACAGGGGAGCTGCACACCCAACACAAGCCTCATTCTTCCTTTCACCAATTTACTTCATGAATTCAATGAAGAGTTTGAACTGGAAGTTTTGGTAGTTCAACATCCCCTTTCTCTAGAGGTAATAGGAGTGGTACAAAGCTTTTCATAAGCCCCACAAAAAGCCAAGGCTTTCATGTTTTTGCAGTCTTTGCTTTCAGGTCCATTCCTGAAAATGGTCAGTTTAAAGCCACGTCTCAGGTCCTCTTTAGCGCAGAGTAAAGAAACTCAGGGCAGGTAACTTCAGATGCAACTTCAATATCATAGTGTTTTGAAACTGCACTTGTGGGGCTTGGAGCAGAGCATCTCTGCAGGTCTATGGGGAGCACTTGTATCAGTTAAAGAATGAAGGAAGTTACAGTCCCTTTGGGAAAAAAAAAAAGCCCCAAACATATAAAAAAGCAATATTAAAAATATTAAGACAAGGCCTCTAGAATTGCACACCACTTCGGGCCTGAATTAAATTAAGAGTGTTCTATTACTCATATGTTGCCCTAATTTCTGTTGTACGGCCTGCAGCAAAGTTTTCCACTGAAAAAAATAGTGAAAACCCCAAATTCTCCACTGAAGGCCTTGTAACATGTCACTTGCATGACATCTCTCATGGTCACTAAAAGACCACGAACACATCCTCTTCCAGGCAGGCATTTGAAAGAGAATCTTCTGTCAGGGAAAATAGATGTAATATCTACTGTAGTGAAGCCACTTCTTATACAAAAAACATAACCCATATAGACAAAAGCACTGTAAAACAAACAACTTCTACAGCAGCTACAGTTTGAAACATCCAAGACCCACTACAGCAGGCCAGAGAGATTCTCTTTTTGGGTTTCTATTCCATTTTTTCAGCTTAACTTCACCACTGCTTTAATGTAATGTCTGTACTTTAAACTAAAAAAATCACGCATGAAAAAAATAAATGATCATCCCAATGAAGGAAAATCATTCCCATGATTACTCAAGCTCAGAAATTTTTTTAATTAACTAAACATGTTAAATTATGCCAGTGATTACATCTTGTTATTTACAAGATCAAGTACCACTGATTCTAAGTAATGGTGCAGTATCTAAATTAAGATCACAGGGGTTGGATTACGTTCTGGTTGCTAAAAGCTTTCCTTTTTAGCTGTCTATCCAGTTCTTTGGAGTTTTTGAGTCTGGAAGAAAGGGCATTCAATCAAACAATTTTGTGTCTCAACAAATTTTACATCTAGATCAATTTTTGATATCCAGTCCCATTGATTCAGTAACATTGTTTAAATTTGAAGCCTGTAACAATTATGACATAAGAATATAGAAGACAACACATTTTTGTTCACAGTAACACACTGATTACTGTAGTCACTGGTAAACTTCAATTTTTAATTAATCTTAAGTTCTGTGTTTCCAAATACCTCTGCATAGAGAGCCAAATTTTTGTGTGTGGGAGCATCAAATTTCCTGACATTTTCCATAAAATCCTTACAAACACCTCACAGATCACCAAACTTGTACTTTGAAGAATTCTACAGAAACATTGCACAGACGTTGCACCACAAGGGCTCATACATTCAAAGGCAGCTTTCTGGAGTGCAGGTCCATCCATTCACATGGGGAAAAAAGTTCACAGAAACTCCAAAAATGAGAAAATGAAGCGAAACCTAGTGTAACTTTACACCAATAAGAACAACAATAAGGACAATTACTATAACAAACAAAATTAAAATAACGAGCATCTTCCGGTTCTTCTTTTGATATTGCTCTGCCTATAGAACAGAGAAGAAAGAGTTAATAATTAGATTTCTGCAAGGCTGAAGTACAGATTTGTTTAGTGTAAGTGAAGTCCACGTGTTTCAAATAGTTCTTTGGTAACCTGACATCTCATACAATGTATATTGCAGGCAGTTCCCACACAGTAACTCTGCTCTGAACCATAAACTCCAGGGAAGGTAAATGTGCACTGAAGTCACATCCACCCATGTTAAAAATCAGATTCACTTTGCTGAGATTCCTGGATCATATTTGAAGGACATTAAAATTCACAACAAAACTTCCTTTTTTAAAAGGCATATTTGTTGTACCTGGTCAGCTGTGCATTTTCATTTAATTAGAACTGAAAGCTTTATTTTTGAGTTGGTTCTCAAGTCATCTGCTTCATTCCTTCTTTCTTTTAACCGTATTTTCTCATCCCTCCCCTCCTTTTCCCAGGGGAATTAATAGGACACAACATAGAGAAAACTCTCCAAAAGCCAAATGAAAGTCTACTAACAGAAGCTAAACAAAACAAAGCTTGTATTTTGTTTTTAATTAATAAACCTTCAAAATAAAACCAAAACAAAATGACCACAAAACTCTGATCTGCTGAGATCAATGTTTTTAAAACTTTTCATGTGTTCATAGCAAAAGCTTCACATTAAAGCAAGAGGTTGAACCTGACATCTAACAAGTGTCAAATGGTAAGAGAAAACATTAATCATTATTCTTTCTGCTCACATGATTGAGATAATGTTTTCAAATGAAAATCTGCAGTGAGGTACCCAATAACCAGCCCTGTTCCCAAGTGCCTGGCTCTCCAAACAGAGAAGGAATTGCAGACAGGTCCCACCAGGTCAGCAATATAAATATCAAAGCACATTGGTTGGATGCCCAGAGAGTCATTTAAGAAATTAACTCGAGGCATTAAGCATGACATTAACTGAAGTTATATGGAAAGCTCCTCCTACAGTACAGCTGAACATTTCATACTGTACAGAAGTAACTTCTAAAAGGGACAATGTCCAATTGCAAATTGACTGAATAATTTAATAGCTATTTAATTATAAAAGATTATTAGATATGCAAAATGGTTTAAGTATTCCATCAGCTTACCTTATGCAGTTGTTTTAGACCATCTTCAGTTTTCATACACGACTGTTCAATATTATAGTCAATTCTATCTAGAACTGTTCCCTAAGTAAAATGGAGAAAACAAGCACCAAATTGAACCTAAATGAACTTCATAAAGCAACTATTATCATAAGCAGCAAGTATTAATGACACCCACAGCAAACAGCTCATGAACTATGTAAACAATGAACTTTACAGAAGAACTGGTTGGGACTTCATTAAGCAACTTCCTTGCTCGGTTCCTAATGGCAGCTCTGTCAGCATCTCACATCACATCCCTAAAAATCATCTTAATCCCAGATCAGGTGCTTTTGGCTGGCACATTTAATGTAAACTGAATCTCTGGGAGAAATAACCAAGAGAACTTTGGCTTTCTATGTTTTGGGGTTTTTCTTAAGTCTAACACACACTACCAGTTGAATTATTATCCATTTATTTTCGTTAACTCAACTTGTGGCATATTTCAAGCAGAGGAAAGCTGAGCATGAAGAAGTAATTTAGGAAAAGTCTGGAAGCCTTCACACTCCATGGTATGTCCCAGTTCTTACTGACACTGTGCTGTCAATGTACCTGTTCTACTATCATTGCTCCCAGGTCCCTAAATATTTCGTTGAGATCGGAGATTGACTGCACAATCTGACGGATTTCTCGTTCCCTCTCTTCCACCATCAGTGTGTTTTGTTCCACCAATGCCAGCTGGTCATCTGTAAAACCCTGTTGAAATACAAGATTTACATGTTGAACTAATATTAACAGTATGAAAACATTAGAAATAATTAAAAGGATAACAAGATTTCACAACCTGAACAGATATTTATAACCTGAGAAAATGCAAATCATATTGAATTTGTGTAATAACATCTTAACTTACTCTGTCATAAAGTGTATCATCCTCCCCATCATCCATCAGTGGGACTGAGGTGTCAAAGAAGTGTTTGGACCTTTCTTCTCTATTCTTCATACCTGTAAAAGACAAACTATGTTTGAGCACACTATAATCAGAGTAAGACCTGCAGCACCAGATATAAAGCACAAAAAAGAAAATCTGGCTAGCAAATGACATAAATCACAGTATCTACATTTTTAACTGTCACACAGGCTTACTATTTAACAAAGCATAACAAATTCAACCAGACTTGCAAGGCTGATTAAATCAGTGATTTTTAAGTCGTTATGTTCCACGAAGTTAAAAAATTGAGGTAAGTTAAGAGCCTTAAAGTGTGATCACTCCAGACTATTCTGTACCTTGTTCTCTTAGGAACACCCCTTGTCTGAATTGTGATCTTCAGTTCCACCTGTGCCATTTATACCACAGGAGGAAGAAATATCAATGTTGAATTTGAAAATCAAGTTTTTGTGGGTTTCTTTCAAGATTAAAATAATCGGACTCAGCTTAAAACAGAATCAAACAAAATTTCAGAGTTTTAAACAGAGATTGTTCCACTTCCAATCTGTTTATGGATGCAGAATTTTAATTTATCACAGAGTAGCTTTGAAGCTTTATCTGCCACAGCCTGCCATCTGCAGCAGGTGTCAGGGCTGAAAACCAGTGGCTGCTTCACCAGTGTGACAGAAGCAGCTTTGCAAACCCCAATTTGAGAAGCAAAATGCATTAAAAACGTGGATGGATGAAATGTTCTGTTTTGTAGATACGCTTAACTACGACATTTCTTCTTTAGCAACATGAAAAAGAAGCAGCACAAAGCAGTTTGCACACAAGCTGTGAACCAGAAACTCTCAAACTCTAACCTCTCCTTAGTCCTGTGTGCATCATTCAACCCTTCTGTGCTTCAGTTTTCCCAGCCAAGAAAATAAGCCCACCTCAGTGAGTGGTTTCCACAGAAGGGGCCCATGCATTACTGTTACAGCTCTTATGCTTACGTTTGAGATAGTCAGACTGTGCATGCCTAAAGTTGGTGGAGAGGTCCTGAAGGGACTGTGCTAAGGAAGACACTACATTCCTGAGAACACGTGCTTCTTGTTCTGTACAAGTGCGTGACCTGCTCTGCAGCACCTGGACTGCTCTCTGGCATCTGTGGAATAACTGAGAAAACAACTCCATTAGTGGGAAATCACACAGCAGCACACACCTTAAACAGCAGTTGCAAAAGTGCCACATAGAAGACTAATATTTTGATTTCTACGTTTTTTAAAGTAATTCTTTAATTTGCCCCGTGCAATGTTTAAAAAGATACGGAAACAGAACATAAATGAACAGATAACTTCAAGCTAACAAGGCAGAGTAACACAACCACCTCTGACCAAAGACTTTGCTTCATTATAATTAGCTGGACTGCAAGCCTTAGAATAGACATCTGCAGATACAGATTTCTCTGAGATATCTGCAAATCTGATTTGATTCATCTCCCAGTCCTATTCCAAGTAGAAAAGCAAACAGGTAAGAGAAAGAACAGGGAGGTTTAAGTGACTCGTTGGGAAGCTCAGAGCAGAGCCCAGGACTTCTGGCTCACTCCAATACTGATCACAAAATAAATCCTTTCCTCAGAGCAAACCACTGCCTCATCCTAATGCATTAAAGATGTGCCAAACTGGAGGTTTAGGACACAAAGCACCCTGTACCTGTGTGATCTCCTGGGTTGTTATTTCTATTGCCCGTTCCTCTTCACTGCTGTCATCCAGTGTGGGTCTGTTTAGATGTTTATCATGAAGACTGGCTAATTCTTTCATCTTCTGTTTAACCCTGGCAATATCATACTGAATCTAAAAAAAAAAAGCCCAACAGGAAGAAAGGGAAGTAACTCATGTTTCAATGGAAAGGTTCTGACAAATGTTAGACAAAAATCATTGAGAGAAATCTGGAACATAAAAAGCAGACCAAATATCATTAAAAGCCACATAAAAAGCTGACTAAGAAACAGAATACTCTTAATAGACTTTGAGTTTGCTACTAAACCTGCTTGTTAATCTTAGGCAAGACTGCTGTTTTCAAATATGCTTCATTAAGTTGGAATAATATTTTTATAATTATACAGTATCAAAGCAAGAAGATTTAGCCAACTTCCAAAAATATAAACGAAAACTCAGGTCACACTTTCAACTCTGTCAAACACTGAATAACCTCAGCTCAACAGCAGAAGTTAAATGCTGTGCTTTCAACCAAGTAATTAAAAACAAATCTGTAAGGATGATTATTATAGCAGTAAAAAGGAGCCTAAGCATCTGTCTGTACAATGGGTTCTGTCTACACAAACTGATGAGCCAACATGTGTTCTGAGTGTACATTTAAAAAGGATTTTCTGAAAGTCAAGAATAGCTTCACACTCCAAATACTGGGAAAGGTTTTTAATTGGATGCTTCCAGAATCATTCCCTTGCATTTGTCCAAATATTTCCAGAACTTGCAAGGCATCCAGACTGCACAGGCAGGAAAATTCTCCTGCTAGAAAACACGAACATTTCCTGTTTTCAAACACTGAACTGCTCATCTCCACCATTTCAGGGTTTATTCAACTGGACTCCTCACGAGGTTCAAACAAAAATTCAAACTGAAGTTCTTATTTGAATCGTTCTTGCAATACTATTTCTGTCCCACAAGTGACAGAATGTGAGTGACAACAGTAACAAATCCCTCCATGGGAAGCCCAGCTGTGAGCTGGGAGTGCCAGAGCACAGCACTTACTTCGTCTGCCCCATCCACCCATTTGGGGGGCAAGCGCTTTGTCACTCCGATGGCTGCCTCGGGATCCAAGCTTATCCCCGACACCAGGGCCATGCGATCATCAGCCAGCTGCAGAGGGGAAAAACCACAGCCAATTAGCTTCATTCTAATTAGATCCAAATCCTTGAGCATCAGAAAAAGTGCATGTACGCATTCCCATAGAAGTTAACCTCAGAGATGTGTTTGCTCGTGATCAAACATCACATCTCGTGGTTTGTCCCTCTGTGCTAATGACCGACACCCTCCCACTTCCTACAGGATCTCAAAGCTCAGAGTTACTCTTAGAATAAATTCTTAGCAGATTTTCCAGGAGGAAAGGTGATATTGCAGTGAGAATTCAAGTAACTCTCATGCTGGTACAACAATTCACAGCCACTGCTGCAGCACAGTTCACATCAGGCCTGGCAACTTTGAAAACTCCATTTGGGAAAATCTCAGAATAAAAGTTTTATTATAAGTGCTTGTTCTCAAACAATGTTATTTTGAAGAACAAACACTTGCAAACTGACATGCAACTCAAGTGGTTCAATTATTTAGTTAGTGGAAATTAGAATGTGCTATACACAAATAGCCAAGGCACTACTGGAGATGATCATCAATGATCCCACTTGCAACATTAACTAATTACTTGGGAAAGGTTTCATACAAACACTCCCCTTCTCGGTTCCTCCCAAATTTCTAATTTTCCCTTATCAGGTCTGAAAAGTTTTGTGGTTCCCTACCCCATTCCTTTTTAAAAAACAATCCCCCTTCCTTCCTGAGCAACTCTTTCTTGAAAGCAATTTCTTTATCCCTGACCTTATTTCCTGATCAATAAAGTTTGCATAATTTATGCACAGCATGAAGAACAGTTAATGGCTTCACTGTGCAAAGTCACTCTGCCCCACGTGTGCACAGGAAGTCAGACTGGTTCATACATTTATCTGTTCACAATATCACAAAATGCTTGATTTCTCTATGCAGCCTGTCCTTCCACTGTGCACAGACACTTCATCCTATAGAATGAAATTCTATAAACCAGCAGAATAAAGAAAGAATATTTTAGCTCAGTGATGTAGGCTCGATGCATCATGGCAGAATAAAATGTGAAAAACAATACCTCATCCAGCTCCTGAAGTGATTTGTGGATGCCATCAGCCCCATCCAGTTAGAGACAGCAAAAGATAAAAGGGAAAAAAGAGACACAGGACAGATATAGGGCATGGTCAGTTGAGAAAATACTGATTTATTTTTAAAGCATGATGGTTTACCAAGAACAAACAAACTGGCTTTTAAGACATGGTTAATCAATAAATACATCATGATATTGCATTTTAAGTCAGCATTTTGCTTAATGCACCAACTTTTAAAAGAAATATTTCAGTTCCTTGGTAAACAGCAAGAACATAAGAGATCAAGTGCAGAGCTTGGTTTGTTCCACAAAGTAATTGCACAGTGAAGTTTCTAAATACTGAAATGTCAGGCAGAAAACCTGCAATAGAATTCAGTGAGGTATGACAGCAAGGGCTGACTGCAGCACTCAGCAGCCACTGGGTTTGATTATGATTGGAGGGGGCACAGAAAAGCTTCTGTAGGACATTTATTGACAAGCACCCCAGTTCTCACAGGATAAAACAGACAGCAAAGGACACAAAGCAAAAGCAAATGTTCAGTCACTTCTGTACACACTTGAGCTGTGCTCTACTTTCAGGGACCATTAACCCTGCAGGGATCTGAAAAAATACACAAGGCAACGTATCTGCACCTCCTCTGGTCATCAGACCTTGCACTCTGGAGGGGATGGGTGAGCAAAAGGGTATTTCACTCCCAGATTAACAAAGTCAGACCTAAAACTGGACAAAACACTTGTGGTTTAACAAAGCAGCATCAACTGATGATCTCTCAGGAGATTCCCCAGGCTTTTGGAACAGGACTCTACTGCTAAGGATGCTGCTTTGATTATGTGAGTTTAAGAATGCAATTCTTGACAGAGAGTTCTCACAGCAAAGGATTTCTTGAGGAGAAAGCTGGAGGTGAATTAAGGGAAGCTGAAGTACTGTGGGCTGGAATTTGCAACCCTGCCCTGCTGGCACACAGCAGCTCTGCTGTGGGGGTACCACCCAAAGGAACTCTGACAGCGACAGGCACCTAAAACCATGAAAGACAAACAGCCCACATGGACAACTTCACACTTCTGGCTAAAACAGTTCACTTGGAGCAACTGTGGAACCCTGAAATGCCCACCAGGACCAAAACTGACTCCTTTCACCCACTGCACAGATGGGCAATTCACACTCAGTGAGAGCCTCCACTGCATCTGAGGGAGCAGCCCAGCAAAAACCTTCAATTAATGTTAACAAACACTGCCAATAAATATTTGATGCAGGTGCTAAGTGTTATTGCACTGGCTGCTGAGTAAAGTGCACTTTCACTGCTGAGGAGCAGTGAGTTTAAATTATCACTACTTTTTCTAGGTGATATTTTAAAAAAACCCCAAGGATCTACAGAAGTGACACTGGAATGGCAAAAAAAAGACAATTAACAAGGACTAAATGCAGAGGCAAAGTACACATGGATCATACAAATAACTATTGACATTTCCTGTTCTGCAAATGCAACTTAACACACAGCTTATCAGCAATGAACAAAGACCACTGACAGCCACAGGAAACACTGCTTTTCCTAACAAAAACGCATTAATGTAAAGTTATTTAGAATGATGAGACTGCCAGCAGATATTTACTGGTGGCCATGACAAATAAATGATGAGTTTAAACAGAAAGTGTGAAAACCTGAGCAGAGTTGAGCTGCCAAGGAGCCCATCACAGCCTGACTAGCTCAAAACCCAGGAAAAGCTACAGAAACTGCCTCTGAACCAGTAACTTTTGGTAGTGTCTGTAACGAGGAGTTACACTAGAATCTACTGACTCCCCTCTGTCACCGATGTGTTTGAGTACTATTTGAATTTAGGGATAAATAAAAAGGGCAATGAACATCGGAGCAAGTTATGGAGAAATTTAAGCAATGGCAATAAACTACACCAGTGTATTTAACAGTGCCCACAGTGAGGTGAATAGAAGAGTTCTGCTTTGTGAATTTAGGTTTTTTGGAGGGATGGAGGCATCAAAAACCTCATGTTAATGCGGTTAATTAAACTTAATGTTAGAACAGCAGGTGATTTATTATGCACGAGGCGAACAGAGATGCGATCAGCACACACAGATCTCTTNTGTGTTTGAGTACTATTTGAATTTAGGGATAAATAAAAAGGGCAATGAACATCGGAGCAAGTTATGGAGAAATTTAAGCAATGGCAATAAACTACACCAGTGTATTTAACAGTGCCCACAGTGAGGTGAATAGAAGAGTTCTGCTTTGTGAATTTAGGTTTTTTGGAGGGATGGAGGCATCAAAAACCTCATGTTAATGCGGTTAATTAAACTTAATGTTAGAACAGCAGGTGATTTATTATGCACGAGGCGAACAGAGATGCGATCAGCACACACAGATCTCTT
>VZTH01004857.1:14222-79736 GCA_013397815.1 Aleadryas rufinucha
GCCATCGCCCCGGCCCGCACCGGCACTTCCGCGTTGTGCAGCGCCCGCCGCCTTCCGGCCGCCCGCGCCGCGCCGCTCCGCCCGGGTCCGCGGCCGCGACAACAGAGTTCCGGCCCTCCGGTGGCCGGGGCAGCGGCACCCACGTGTGTCCGTGTGTGTCCATGTGTGTCCATGTGTCCGTGTCTGTGTCCGTGTCCGTGTCCATCCCCTCCCTCATTCCATCCCCAGTCCATCCCCATGGCCATCTCTACGTCCAGGCTCACATCAACCCCACGTTCATCCCCATGTCCATCTCCAGTCCATCCCCTGGTCCATTCCCATGTCCATCTTCACGTCCATCCCCTGGTCCATCCCCATGTCCATCTCCAGTCCATCCCCAGTCCAACCCTTCGNCAGTCCCTCCCCCTGTCCATCTCCAGTCCATCCCCTGGTCCATCCCCATGTCCATCTCCCGTCCATCCCCTGGTCCATCCCCATGTCCATCTCCAGTCCATCCCCAGTCCAACCCTTCGTCCATCTCCACATCCCATTTGTTTTTCCCTTCTGAATCCCTCCCACCCTTTCCTTGCCATTTCCTTTGCTTCCACTCGATTTTCTGTTTTCCAAACATCCTCACACAGCCTTTTTTTCCCGCCCCCACCATTCAAAACCCAGGACGTTCCCTGGAAGTGAACAAGCCGTTTAAAATGACAACACGGGGTTTGACTTTTCAAAAGAGACTTTTCAGCACGGTGACTAAAATGACTTTTCCCATCTGCTCTGTCAGTCCCAGTGTGGGGCACACATGACAGGAGGTGGGTTTGGGCTCTCTCCAACGCATCCCATGCCTTTATTCCAAGGGCCATCCAACAAATCCCCCATGGAAGCAGCAGTGCCACTGCCCAGCACAGCCAGGGAAGCTCTGCCCACGGATCATCAGGAGACTCCCTCACTCAAACCCTCCAGACGCCCTCCCCAACCAGCCAGTATTTACACATGTGGTGGGAACAGGGGCTATAATCACAACCACATTTCCTGGAAATGTTATCTCGTTTTTATTTAACCGCCTGGGCAAACTTGTACCGTGAAAAATAGAAGGAAAAAAAAATTCCCTCTGCTATTATAAGATATTTGGGGAGTTTTCTTGAGCAGCCCTTCTGCCTCAGCGGGAGAGACCTGAAACTTGGAATTTAGCAAGGCAATGGGCTCCAGCCATACAAGGCCTAATGCAGGCATTTCATTTTTCGTGGTCTGCTGAAATCTGCTTTCACTTTGGCTGCCTGACAAGGGCTTTAAAAAAACATGTGTGTGTGTGTGTGCTTCATTTCTTCATGCTAATTTTTAATCTACTGTAACAATTTTTATACTATGAGAACAGCTAATGACCTTCCTGCCTTCTCTTGGCACTGCTGCCGTGGCTGGAGGTCAAGAGAAATTTCTCCTGCCATCGGTGGTCTCGCCGTGATCTTTTAGGAAAAACCTTTTGGAATATCTCATTTGGATGGAGAACATGGACCCAGTAGGAAGCCCAGTGTGCTGGAAGTTGGTACACAGCAGCAATTAGCATATTTGGCTTTCTGGTTTTTGCCAGCTTAAAAAGTTTTGGATGTTGGGCAGGCTTGGAATTGAAGCAGGGGCTATAAAAAGTATTTGGGACTTGTACACAGAGGGATAAAACTGTGCAAGGAATGGGTCCAGACTTGGTGAATAACCACTTCAAAGTGGATATTAGGAATAAGCAAACGGAGTAGAAGGAATGGAAAAAAGGATTAATCAAAGAAAACTATGTCTTAGAAGTTAGGAAGTGTAGGCATAAAGGGAAATGTGCCAGAAGTGAGGCGAAGGTAGATCTTGCAAAGGAAATTAAAACAAATAGCAAAATGTTCTTCAGGCATACATAGCAGGAGAGGCAGGAGAGGAGGGGGAGAGGTGGTGAAAGGGGGAGAGGCAGGACACAAATGAATGTATAATATGTAGTGGAAATGTACACAGAGGAAATGAATGCATGGAGACAGAAATGACCTCATCCAAGTGGAACAAATCATCAGGATCATAATGCAACCATGATTTGGGCTAAATGATCGTTAGAGACACCTTTCAGCTGGAATATTCTCATTTCTGACTCAGACATCCAAGAGCACTTCCTATCAGGCTGTGTAACAGCATCCCTGCATGAGCAACACAACACAATTTGGGAACAGGAAAAATTCTTTTAAAAAGAGGAAAAATGATTGAAGTCTGATCCAAATAAAATACAAAACTTTGGGATAAATTTAGCAAGAAAGAATAATAGCAGACATGATGGCAGAGAGAAATGGGCTGAAATGCAACATGGATTTATTAACTGAAGGTGGACAGTGTTGGACTGACCTGATGACTTTGGAAGGTGGTTTTCATAGAAGATAAGAGCTGGTAGTTCTATTCTGCCTGGTAATGAATAAATGTAGGCTGCAAATCAGAAGAATGTGTTCAACCATCAGAGGAATTGGTTCCTGGGATGTCCTCCCTACAGGCCTGGCAAGGGCAAACAACCACATTAGAATGTAGCTCTTGATCTGGTAATAAAAAACCCCAGGTCATGTTTTCCCCTCTCAAGACAGCACATCTCCCTAAATACATCTCCCTAAATACATATCCCTAAATACATCTCCCTAAATACATCTCCCTGAGTGTGCACTGTTAATATCCAGGGCTGTTGCATGTCTGTGCCTAAGCCCACTGCCGTGGGTCTGGAGCCTGTGCCTTGCTTTGCCCTTTTATCTGCTTTTCTGATGCCTGTTCTTTCCTGCTGCTCCCAGTGAGCCATGAGATTGCAATGCTGCCTGCACTGGCACATTCCTGCACCCACCTCCTCCCACAGCCAGGGCCTGGTGGGGAACTTTCCAGTTACTACTGTGGCATTTGGATCTGGCTTCTGGTGGAAAAAACCACTCCATATGCAGAAGAACATTCTATTTTGAGGTGAATAGATAAGCTTTTTTTTTTTTTTTTAATGGCAAGTTAATCAGAGACATATTCAAACTCCAGCTTTTTAACTGCAAACTCCTTTTCTTGTGCTTAAGAACTCCTTTGTTGTGGTCCAGTCCCTGTATCACTGTTTGGGTACCCAGGCCACGTGAAGGGCAAGCAGTCCTCATGCTCCAGTGATCAGATGAAGGTCAATCCCCAGGATGTTTTATCTTGTGTAATTGAGTAGATACACGGAGGAGGTGAAATATTGCACTCTTTTGAAGCCTGAGCAATCAGCTTGTGCCAAATGCAGGGTTAATGGACCATGAAGTGCATTTTGCCCTGAAAAATCCCACCATCCTTTTGCAGATGGAGCACTTCTCTACCAGAGAAGTTCTTCTGCAGGAAAGTTTTTAAAGAAAAAAACCCCAGCAAAGTGTCTGGGTTACCTCTGTCATTGCTAGAGGTGCATTTTCTGCACGAGAACTGAGGGGGTCCTGTGAAAATGGATCATATTCTTGCATTTATCTTGCTGCAGAAGGATTTCATGTTTCATGGCTGTCAAACTTGCAGTTTCCTGAGCAGGTTAATCACTGAGCCAGGGTTTGTTTGTCAGGGAGCTGGAGCTTCTCGAGGTTTGCAGAGGGTGTGATTCTGACAGCATCTCTGTAGATGGTGCTGCAAGGCAGGGAGATGGGAGCATGAGCTGCCTGTGCTGCGTTTAAAATTCAGTCCCTTGGTTTCTCAACCAGCTCTTGGTATTCCAGCTTCCTTAAGAGAAAATGAGCCATAGTTGCCCATGGTGTCTTCATTTTGATGAGCTATAATCTGAATGCACCCACTGGAAACATAAACAGAGGAGAACTGTTATTTTCTCTGGGTTCAAACAGCTGACATTCTGTAACTCTGCCTGGAAAACTGCTGTTGAACAAACTGGCTTTTCATATTGATCTAGCTGTACCAGCGTTTCAACAGCAGATTGTGGAACCTAGTGAATTCCAGAAAAACATCTGAAAAAGAATCATAACTTGGTCATGCAGAGACACGAAATAATGGGTGTTTAAATAATAAAGAGAAAGAAATTCACATCTCTAAAGGGGCTCTGTCCTGTTTTTGCTCAACATCAAGTGTTGCCTTGCATTGAGCTGGTCTGCACACTGAAAAATGGTGGAATGGATCCTGCAAATGAGTCTGTACTCCTCCCCTGCTACTGAAACACAATCAATCCAGGTGGAATCTGGTCTTACTTTAAGCTGGGTAGGCAGTGAAGACTGATGTGTCTGCTTGGAGGGCTGGGAGGAATTTTTTAATCAAAATTCAGCTGCATGAGTTTGGTGTTTGCAGGCAGACATACTTCACATGCATAATTACACAGGCACCCTCATTCAGAGGCAGATGGGAGAGGCACAGTCTGTGAGTTTGTACCCCAGTCTCGTGACAGACCAATAATGCCTGTGGTACTTAAACAATGGAACAGCTCTGTCATCTAATATTGTGCAAAATTCCTTCCCTCAGCTGGGCACTATATTCAATCTTCTGTGTCACCACGGTGTAGGTCACCTCTGCAGCAATGACAAAAGATTGCTCATTGGAGACATTTATATCTCTGCTTACCCTAATTCTCTCTCCAGTAGTCACATGAGGATATTCTGGTTTTAAACTGAGCTGTCAAATATCAAAATTTGTTAGTGGTCTCTTCCTTGTAGGGGATATATAAGTTTAGATCCAGGTGGGACTGCTAGCAGTCATGGATGTGGTTTTTGGCTGAGCAAAAGTTGTGGGGCTGGAGGTACAGCAGTAATTAGATGTTGATGTGCAGAGGTGGTGTGAATTCAAGATGTTCTGTCCCCTAAATATTTGCTACTGACCACAGTGATGATGCTACCCTGTGATTTATCTACCACAGTGCACTCTGTGAGTGCTCCCCTCGTGCTTTAGTGCAAGTCAGTCAGTTCTGTTACTGACAGAGCAGCTTCCCCTGAGAGGTCACACCAGCACAGATAACACAGCAGACATTCAAGGGTCAAACAGTGCCGTGCCTGCAGTAAGAGAGAAGAGAAATGTGTTGTTTGCATCCTGGGGCAGACTCCCACAGTACTTCAAGTACATCCAAACATGAACAAAATGTAGTCAAAATAAGTAGACAAGAGAAGTATTATTGTTCCCCCTTTAGAGATGAGGAGCCAAGGCATGAGGAGATTCAGTGAGCAGTTCTCCTGCAGATATGTGTAATGTAAGAGCTGGCAATAAAACACAGGATTCATCATTCCTGCCGTTTTACAGACGGAAAAACTAAGTCATAGAACAACAGTGGCTTGCTCAAGGTCGTACAGGGTATTTATAGCAAACCCAGAACCTGAATGTGGAGCTGCTGAATCCTGGTCAGCATTTTTCCTAAGGGAATCATGGATAAGGAGATTAATGTCAATAATTTCCCTCAAAGCAGCAGAATTTCAGTAAGAGAAGAAAGACTGTTCCAGAAAAATATGCCTCTTCTTGTGTTAGAAAAAGAAGCTTAGGCTCCAGTATCCCCAGCAACTCATACCTGTGTTCTTGTTATCCTAATTAGTGGCAATGTTCCACTTCCAGAAGGTTTTATCTCTTTAAATTAGGTGGTGTTTTTTTTTTCAACTAACAAAATTAGAGAAGGCAATTCAGAAAGATGTATTACAGCAGATCACAGTCTGACATTTATTCCAGCAATAACAACCGTTATCAAAGAAAGATCTTTTTCATAAACGTAGGAAACAAGTCAGGCTAATAAAGACATGAATAGGGTTTTGCACATTACAATGTAAAAATAATCAATGAAACAGCAAAAAAATCTAGTCAGAAAGTCTGCCTAATGAGTGTTATCTTGCACAGAAGTAGTCTGATTCTGCTTTATAATGATAGCATTTAGCCATAAATCATTCTGAAACAAGAGGGAATTTCAATGCCAGTTGGGAGCAGCAGAGGGCACGTAAGAGTGGGGTCCTACTTAACAAATCTTCACTTTTTTTTGGCCTAGATCTTCCTGTAGGGTGAGGAACTGTAAATACTGATTTTCTTAATGAACTGGTGCCCAGTTATTACCAAGTGGGTGTCCTGTGGTGAAGAAATCTCAGATTTCCAGGCTGGTTTTCTGTCACTTAGAACTGCTGCCTGCGGCTGATGTGTTATGCCAAGATACTGCTGGATGTGGTGTTTATTGCTATTCTCAGAGGTGCTTGGAAATAGGAAATGATAGAACCTGAGATAAGTACAGGGATGATGTAAGAGATGATGTACAAGGAAGGAAACTGGACCAAGCAAAAAAAAAGTTTATTAGACCAAGTGGAGCAAGGCAGGGAGCAGGGCAAGAGCAGCTGCTGAGAATGGCCACGGGGAGATGATGAAATCCCCTTTCTGCCATAAATGGCATCACAGTGGGGAAAAAACCCAAAAACCCAGAGCAGACCATACACCTGAAATCAAAACAAAGGGATTGCAAAGAACATCAGAACAGCAGCTCCAAGAAATGAACTGCTTTCATTTATTTCTCTTTTCTTCCTGTTGCCCAGATAAAAGAATTCCAGTGTCTCCACCATCTGAGAAGTTCCATTCCCCAGAGCCCCACAGGAACATATCCTACTGTCCCCAGTTTGAAGAAACTGAGGCAAGGGATTGTGATGCTGGTTTGACAATGGCCTGGTTTCAGCTGGAAGCAGGTTAATTTTTCTGCCTATAGCTGGTACAGTGCTGTGGTTTGGATTTGGGATGAGAATAATGTTGATGTTTTAGTTGCTACTGAGCAGTGGCCAAGGACTTTTCATCCTCTCATGCTGCCCTGCCAACAAGGAGGCTGAGGCACAAGAAACTGGGAGAGGACAGGGCCAGGACAGCTGATCCCACAGACCAAAGGGGTATTCCAGACCATGTGGCAGCATGCTGGACAAACAAAATGGGGGGAGTTAGCCAGGGGTTGGTGGATGCTGTCTGGGGACTGACTGGGCCTTGCTCAGTGACTGGTGAGCAATTGCCTTATGCATCACTTGTTTTGTGGATTCTTTTATCATTATTATTATTTCCCCTTCCTTTTCTGTCCTATTTAACTGTCTTTGTCTCAACCCATGGGTTTTGCCCTTTCTCAGTTCTCCTCCCCATCCCACCATGGGGGAATGAGTGAGGGCTGGGAGGTGTTTTGCTGCCTGCTAGGTTTAAACACAATTGTTTTTTCTCCAAGCTACCCTCATTTCATCCCTCTGGAGTCATGGATGCCCGATCTTGGATGGCTCAGGCAGCCCAGACTCCTCTGGCTCACCTCCCACTGATGTCCCCGTGCCTGGCTTTAGGCCAGGACCCCTCAGCTGTTGTCTGTGGGCTCCAGCTGCTCTGCAGTGACAGTGAATACCCACTTCAATGACCTGTGCCCTGAGCTCCCCTGTCATCCCCCTTGCTGGGAGAGGATCTGGATGTGAATGAGGTCAGGATGTGAATGATGTCAGCAGTGGGCAGAGCAGGCAGAGGGTTATTTTGACCTCACACCTCCGTGCTGCCATGTGTAGGCTGATCTGGGAGGCTCTGTGCTCTCCAGGGTGTGTGGCCCCATCTCTGTGCTCTGCTCCCTTTGTTGTATCCATGCTGGGAAAGGTGGTCCAGTGCCTGTTGGCTGTGCTTTGGCACGCTGGGAGTACATCCACCATTAACCACAGAGGGCTCAGGGTTCTTGAAACCCTGAGCTGAGCTGCAGGAAAAAAGCAGAGACCCGTGGCTGAGTTGTTGCACCCAAGGGAGGGCTGGATCCAGCCTGTGGCAGTTACTCTGACACAGCCACCTCATTTTCCTTGCATGGGAATGCTCACCCTGGCTTGTCTCCACTGTATCCCTCTAAAAATCCATAGAAGAGGCTGTCAGAATCACTCAGCAGCAGGAAACACTGGGCACAAGGACTGTGGAACCTGGGATCTGCCTGAATCTGCTATTCTTGGTGCTTCAGTGTCCCAGCTCACAGCAGTGGCTTTCCCCACCACTGAGAAGGAGAGCATGTGAGAGCCCAGGAGCTGTTCCATAGCAGGGGCCAAGGAAAAGGTCCCAGTGCTGCCCTGCCTTCCCAGCAGCAGAGCTGTGGAAGGTGTTGGGCCGGGAGAAGTCAGCGAGACGTAATTTGGCTCCGGGTGTTTTCCTGAGGTATTCTGTCTAAGTAGGCTCAGCAGCTTTGCCTATCCCCATCTCAGTTTCCTGACCAAAGATGAGGTGCGAGGAACTGAACCACATTCCCTGGGAAGAGCTGATAGAGCCTCCCCCGCTTCTCCCCCTCCTCTGGTGCTTCGAACCAAAGCAGCTGGAAACTTCTTGTGGCTGGAGATGTGCTGAGTGGCCTGGCTGGAGTTCAGGGAGAGGTAAAGCAATCCCACCCACCAGTAGCAAGGGCTCTGTGCCACCACCAGCCCTTGCGTGCCCTAAATCCTGCCTTCCTGCTAATTGCTATCTCCATAAATACCACTCGTCCGGCAAGGGAAGGGACTCGCATCGCCGGGCTGTGTTTTATCCTGTGAAATACGAGGTGTGACACAACACGCTGGCACGAGGGGAAGCAGTTGTGTGCTGATGTGGTGACACACTTGAGGCAGAACTGGAGCATCTGATCCCTTCCTGCCCGCGGTCTCCCGGGCGCTGTGGTGAGGCCTGACTCGCTCTGCTCGGGGTGTCGAGGGAAAACGGGACCCGGGGCCAGCACCGGCTGCGGTTCACCAGCTCGGACGTGTCAGGTTGGCGAGTGCCCGCCACACCGATGGGTTTGTGGCCTTTGCTGCCACAGCTGGATTCTCCAGGCTGAGCACAGCCCAGCCAGATTTGTCCCTGCTGGAGCTCAGGGGAGGTGAAGAATGCTGAGCTGGTTTTGGCGCTGTTCTATCAGAGACCACTTTGGCCAGTTGTTAGTCTGGCTCTAAATCCAGCTCCAAAGGTCTCCCTGCTGCACCAGTTACACCATTCTCCTCCCTGTGGGACCAGGATTTGTTCCTACCCAGTTGAAAACAACAGAGCTGCTGAAGAACAGAGCAACAGTTGAGTTTGATTCTCCTGAGTGTGCGGTCTGAGAGTGACAGGGACCTATGAACACATTTCTGTGCTCCTTCCATTTGCTTCTTCACCTTTCTCTCCCTCATTTCTGTTTCTGGGTAACTTTTCTCCCTTTTTAAGCATGATGGCAGCTGTGTTACAGAGATCAAACCCCTGGACAAGGAGAATTTGCCGTCTCCTGCAGCACAGTTGTTAGTTTCTTCCTGTTTTCATGGCCCAGGGATAGAATGATGCTGTCCATTAATGACCATGACACCATATCACTGTGGTCAGTGCAGTTGTAGACCCAGAACTGCATATTTCATCTGCATGTGGTCTGACAGCAGAGCAAACACAGGGGGGTGACAGCAGGCACAGAATGCTGGGGGTGAGAGGAGGATTCTCCCTCCTGTTATGAGCCACACCTTGGTGAGTTGCCTCCTGTAGCTCCAAGCAGTCCTGCAGATACCCACCCATTTCCCTCCAGGTGCGACTCCTGAGAGTGTTCCAGGCAATTATCTTGGGGTTCCCATGTGGATTTTGTAAAACCAGTGTCAAAACCAGCCCAGCAAAGCCACACAATGAACACTAATTTCTGTCAGTTCTAGCACAGCACTTGCACAGGGAAATGAGGAGCAGCGATGCTCCCTTGGGTGAATGTGCACACACACACTCTCTTATCCAGGAGGGTTTCTGGCTTTTTATGTAATACAAGAGTCTTGAAACAGATCTGTTTGCTCTGAAGAGCAAAGGATTAATGAATAATGTGCAATTAAAGCCTGTACAGGAGGTAGCAAGTAAGAACAGCTCCAGCTTTGCTCCCTTCCCAGGATTTGTTTCATGTGCACGTTGAGGAGTGCTTGTTTAAACTAATACCTCTCTTTCTGTTCTTTGGGACAGGTTTCTGTTGTTGACTGCAGAGAGGAGCAAACCCCAGGAAGTCTGGAGCCTCTTTTTCCAGGTCAGGTCATTGCCCAAATGGTGAGCACATGGACATGGACTTTGTTTCTGTTTTGCTGGTGGGAAAACCTGGGCACAGGGTTGTCCATGCACAGAGCAAAGGAGAGGCAAACCTTTGGCTGAGAGTGACACAAATAACACTTGAGCCTGAGCCCTCACCAGCAGATCAAGACCTCCATATCACTAGAAAAATGTGATGAAGTATTCACTGCACATTCACTGTTCTCTCTCAAAGGAGCAGAAGTGTGCACATCGTTAAAAGGAAATATTTTATGCTGATCATTCCCACATGCCTGCTCTGTATCTATCTGGGTTCTTAAGCAGCACCCATTCTGCACATAATGTCATGCATTTACATCTCACGAAGAAGATCAGACCTCCTCAGGCTAAGGAATTGTGTTCTGGGTCCTGATAAAACCATTTTATGGAGATGAATAACTTGTGTGGTTTCATGCTTCCTTTCCCTGAAATGCCATTAGATGAACATCAAGTGCTTTTGTATTTATTTGAGGGAATTTCCTTTTAGACTCTGTAGGCAGAGAAAAAAAATGGGCATGGGAAGGGAGCTGGGACTGAATGATGCCTCTGACTGGCAGTGCCTCAGCCAGAGCCCAGGAGCTCGGCTTGCTGCCTCATTTATATCCATCAGAGGTGCCATGAGCTGCGGACTGGGATAAGTTACCTTGTCTGAAGGGCTGAAATACCACATCAAAGCACCACGTGGATCAAAGGTGAAAGCAACAGGCATTCCCGTCTGGCTCATCTTTCAGACCTTTCTCTCTCTTTAGTTCCCACTTTGAATCTGATAACGCGGCCTGAACGCAGCCTTTCATGCGCCTTCATTCCTCAGGGCACAGGTGGGGTGGAGAGTGTATTTCCTTGTCAGCAGGCTCCGTGGGGCTTGGGATTTCCAGGGCTTAGCTCTCGGGCATCAGTGATGGAAAAGATCTCTCATTTTGGGTGAGGCAGAGCACGACTGATGGAGGTGGTGCAGCAGAGCAGAGCTCTCCTGCTCCGGGTGCACAATGGGGTGCACATCTACAGAGAGCAGCTCAGCAGTGAAGCACCGAAATTCATCTGCAGCACGAGCCCTCCCAGGGAATCAAACCCATTGTTCAGGACTTTCTATGAAGAGACACTAAAGCATCCTTGAGCCGTGGAGAGGACACACTCAAACACACGGGGGAAAACTGAGAAGGCCACGTCTGCTGACACGCGGGTCCCGGTGGCACTTGGAAGCACGATGAAAATTTTTGTGCTAAATGAAGGAAATGTAGAAGTAAATGGCTTCAGAAACTCAGAAAGAAGCCTTTCACCTCACTGCTGTGTGATTTCTGTCACAGGAGGCAGATGAAGCTGTGTTGCTCAGTCTCTATGAAAATCTGGATGTTAACTCTTCCGTACTGTAGGTTTATCCTGCAGTGTCTCTTGTCAGAGGGGATCAGAGTCATCACAGCATGAAGGAAAGGCCTCATGACCTGAAAAAAATCTTGATTCGGACATTTTCCATCATTCAGACCTTTTCACTCATGTCACCAAACTTTTATTGAGTCGCTAGTGGCTGTCTGTGGGTGGAAGTCTCTCTCTGATAGATGTTCTCAGCTGTGTGTTCCTGCTGCACTTTGGTGTCAGAATCAATAGCTGTGCTTAAGTGGGATTTGTGGAGATGCCTCCTGGATTCAGAGCTCGGTGCTACTGCATAGGGCCTTAGCAAGTAGCTTTTGAATTCTAGACCCTCTTATATCTGTGGGTTCATGTAAAATGAAATATCACATTATGTTAAAGCTGAGCTGGATTCCTCCATGTCAGGGTTGATCCCCGAGGTTTATAAAGCTGTTCAGACCGGCAGCAAGATGAACAAGGCAATTGTATGGTTCTTTCCCCTGCTCCAATCTGCAGAAGGAAAACATTGTGACTCACCAGCCAGAGAAGTTGTACTTTCTTCAGCAGGAAGCTTTGCAGATTCTCTGCTCCCAGATCTCATTACACTCTTCCATCCCACCATTCTGGAAAAACTCCCACAGAAAGACAGGCAGATATTTTAATCAAGAAATGGCCCTTATTTCCATTAGCAACAGCTGTTTTCCTTTTAATTCAATTCTCCATTCTGCAGTCTGTTTATGAAAGCTGCCATCAATTACGTTTTTCATCAGTCAATGTTCAGAGATGGCTAATGGCCCAGCACACCTAATTAGTCCTTCATGTATGATAATGTTTCATCAAGTCTATAGTTAGTGTGCAGGGCAGATATCCGCTGTGCAGCGGAGCAGGGAGTGGGGCTGCCCAGACCCTCCAGGGCTGGGACAGATCCAGTTACAGCCGTTCCTGCTGCTGCCAGCGTGGGGAGCTGGGGCTGTGATAACAGCGACTGCCAGCAGTGGCTTCCAATGTCACTGCGAGCATGCCAGCACCAGGGTGAAGAATTCAAGCTGCCTTTGGAAGCTCTTTGACGACAGGGAGTGCAGAGACTGGAATTATAGCTACTCTTGGTTTTGTTTCTAATGATGCACAATAAGCGTTAGTGATGGCTGAATTCACTGTGTTAGTGCCTTCTTTTAGGTTCTTCTATGCAGAAGCCTTCTGGTCATCCTTGCCTAGGTATTCCCAGTTGATCCATCTGTCTCTAGCCACAGAGCTGGCTGCTTGTGATGCAAAGAGTGTTGCCTTCTTTAATGTCACTGGAGACACTGGTGTGACTCAGCCTCTCTTACCCAGTGAGGCATCTGGGTTTAGGCAGGTCTTTGGTTAGGTATAGCCAAAGGTTGGACACAACTGTCCAGAAACTATGGGCATGGAAACAACTCAGCTTTGTTCAACAAGATGCAGGAGTAGGTTGAGTGAATTCTTCACATACCTTAACGCTGGAGCTGGAGTTTGAACATCACACTCAGCTGGAACTTTGCCTGTGTTTTGAAGGTGTTTGCAGCCACAAAGAATAGCAGTAGTTATTGGCAGGTAGCCTCAGGTAAGAAACATTTCAAATCCTCCAGTACAGAGATAGCTTTGACAAATATCCCCACCTGTCACAATCGTGTATTGCAATCCCATCAGCGTGTGTGCAGAGCTGTCTCTGTTCCCTCGCCCAGGCTGTCACCTGCAGAGTTCAGGGCATTGTGGAGAATTGCATGAACTGAGCAGGGACACGTTTTGTTTATCTTGGTAGGAAAGTGGCGAACGACTGGGGCAGGATTTGCAGTCATGGATTGCATAAGGCACTCAGTCACCTTCAGCCCTTCCTGTGCCTGAGGCAGCCTGGACCCATGATCCCTCTTTGCTCACTTCATTTGCCTTTGCTGGGAGCCCCACGGGAGGCTGCAGGAAAGTCAAACTGATGCAGCAGCATTTGCTGTATGAAATAATAACAATGTTCAGCAGTGAAACCACCTCACTGTGTTTGAGTGATGAGAGATGCTCCAATATTCTACCTGATGCTGCAGGTACTTCTCTGTCCTATAGAATCACATCAGGCTTATGCAGAGGTTCTCTGGTGAGTATTCAATTGGCCAATTTCTGACTGTGTGACCTCACTAAATGAAAGCCTTTTGACTGTTGGAGGAATGAATCTGCCATGCTGCTAAACAGACAGAAGCTTTTTCACAAGACATCTGCTTCCAAAGCAAATGAAATCTGCTTTGATTTTCATGGCCTGTCGAGGGATGAGAGCAGCACTGCAAGGAATCATACAGGATTGGCTCAGAAACAGTTTAAAGGAGGATGCAAGAACAGCCAAGGTGCTGGCATTTGAGAAGAGAATGAGAAAATGCAAGTGATCTGTTAAAGAATATGTCCTGCTCCCAAAGCCTCCAGGTCTCATGCTGCAAAGGGATATAATTGCAGACAAAATAGGTTTAGACACAGAATAACTCTGCATTTAGTATTACTCTGACCTAACATGATTTTTTGGCAGGGGAAGGAAGGCGAGTGTCCTACTGCTGTTCATTGTTCGGTCACCTCTTTGCTGGCTGTTTGATCACCTCAACTCTGAGCTCTCCTCTGAAATGTCTCAGCTGGAAAGTGCTGGATTTATGGAGCTCTTGCAATGGTGATATAAGAAATGTTCTAGCAGGGTGTTATGGTCCTGCTGTCAAGTCCTTCACTGGAATCCCAGAGTAATTCCAGTGCAGCTGATGGGTTACTGTTGTGTAAGTGAAGGCAGCATTCATCTCTTAGACATCACCTTTTGGCCTCTTGTGTTGGTAAATGAACCTGATGTAATATTGCAAAAACACATCCTTTGAGTGAAAGTGATAAGAAAGACAAATGTTTGACTTTAGCCAGGGAATTTAAAACTCAGAGTCCTTTGAAGATTGCCGAGTTCTGCGCTGTGTTAGTCGTCCATATCTATCTAAGAAAACACTCATTTCATCACAACTGGTGACATCAATTCAGACTTGTGAGCAAATGGCTAGGTTGAGTTAAATCACCTCTCTATCTGCTAATGGCATTTTTGCTTTTGCTTCATGAGGAAGGTTATCTCCCTGTTTGGAAATTATAACCTACAACTGTTAGACAGCATTATCTGCAGACTTGGGTGAGATAATTTGTATGAAAAATCCAGGGAATCTGGAGCTTATTGGCTGCCATTTGCATGAAGCTGAAACTCCTCAGGACTCGGGCCGCCCTCACATATTCCTGCTGCTATACAGTGGGGAAGGAATAGCAGCTGGCAGATGATGGATAGCAATGCTGCAGCCCCAGCTAAGGTTAGCAGTGACATCACTGATAGAAAGGGAAGCAGCTTGAGCTGTTTATAAAACTCCAGTTGGGAAGTTTGCCCCAGACTGCATTAGCCTCTGTTCGCTGCCTACCCTGCTTTTCCCCACTCAAATTCCAAGCCCCTTCAAGGGAAACAAACATCTGCAGAGACACAATGTTAATTGTTCTACTTAGGGCTGCTGTTTACATTTTTGGTGCGAGCAAGTCAAAGCATGTCAAGGCTATCCTGATGGCTAAAACAAGCCAGAAATCTCATTCCGGCTGAAATAACACGGGGCTGGGTTCGGATCTCACCTACCAAACCTTCTGGGATTGGCCATGGAGGGTGGAAATCAGAATCTGTACAAATCAGAGGGTGCAAAAAAAAAGTAGCGGAGAGGCTGGTAAGAGGGGGAATGGGCTGGAGCCACCAGGGAAACATCACAAGGTTAATGCAGTTTTCCATTATCTGAAAACAGGGGGATTACTCTGCATTTGTAAGCTTAAAATTGCCAGCTTCCCCGGGTTCTGCTGCCATCACAGTCCAGCCTAATGGCTCCTTATCAGGAATGATGAATCGCTCTTGAGCCTACACTTTGGTCCCTAATTTCCACTTTCCTTGCATCTGCTTAAAGTCCTTTTTAATTTTAACACCTAGAGCAGCCTCTGAGCCAAGCGTGGCCCTGGTGCTCACAGTCACTCTGGTAATTACCGCGCTCACCACGTCCCTTTAGGATGCAATTTCAATGGGGCGTGACTTTCACAATATTTTTTTTCTTGTTGTTGCTCGAGCCACTCCAGGAAGGAACTGTTAAACACGAGTCTCAGCAGGATCCATCATGACTGAGGACAGAACAGAATGTAATGAAACAGGGTGAATACGTGTCTCGCTGAGCAGGATATGTTCTCTTATTTATATGGTTGATAAAGCTTTGGCTGAGGTTCAAAAAGGTGTTCAGCTTTCATCTCTCTGTCTTCCTTCCTCTGCTCCCCTAAATATTAATGCTGCACTCATGCCTCCCATATTCATGGCTACTGTAATTGTTTACAGGTTTTTTTAGTAAAGGCTCTGACCTTTTGCCTGTGCAGTTACACAAGCCCTTCTCTGTCCTCACGCCCATGCTCCCTCCATCGCCGTTTGTCCTTGGCTTCCCTGAGGCCCGGCTGGCTCGGTCCGAGGTGGTTCAAGGGAGCAGGCACTGAATCACTGCAGTCAGGAATCCTGGGGAGCAGTTTCCTTGCTGAGGACAAGGAGGGACTGCAGTGTCTCTGCTCAGGCTGTGACCCCGCTTGCACGGGGCCGTGTGTGGGCAGCAGTGTGTTGGTGTCCCCTGTGCCAGGGTGTTTGGCACCCTGGGTTTGTTTGAAATCATGTTTGTTGCTCTGGTCCTCTCCTTTGGCCTTGGGGGAATGTGACAAAGCTGTGTGGGAAGCTGAGGTTGTGCAGAAAGTGTGTGGCAGCACTGGGAACTGAAGTCACATCTCCTGAGTCCCACTTGGTCCATTAACCATAAACCCATTTCCCTCAGTAACTGAGTACAACAAGAATGGTCTCTTTTACATTATTTACATGCTGGGAGAGCAGGGGCAGCTCTGTGAGAAAGTAATGTGGCAAAGAAAGGGCAGCAGGATTGTGAAGTGCCAGGTGAAAGTGGGTGGAAGGTTTTGTGGGGTCAGGGTGTGCCTGTTGAACCCCGAGCTTCTCAGCAAGCACCGTTTAACAGCTGGGTTCCCAGGTCAGGAGGAGATGACAGGGCATCAGTGACTGTCTATCCTCATGGATATCCATGCCAGGAGGAGTGGAAGGACATGGATCTCCTGCAATGGTGGCTGTTTCTTCCTGGCACCAATTGCTCCCTTCATGGGACCCCATGTCTCGAGACACATTTCAGAAAAATTGCAGCAGCTGGGAGTGAATCAATCACACTGCTCTGCTTTGATCATATGCTCTGCTGTTTCTGTATCAGCCAACAGACTGATCATGAAATTCTCCTTTATCACCTTTTTGGCTGTGTTTGCAGTGCAAAATTATGGTACTTGAATTAGGGCCTGTGTTTATGAAAAGAGACGAGAATGATTGATATTTATGTGAGCATGAATTAAACCAGTATTTTTAATTCTATGGCAATTAGTTAAATCAGGGCAGTGACAAATAAGAGCATAGACATCCAACTAGGTGCTGTTGCATAGACACATGAAGAAAATAGAAAAGTTCATCTGACATAATGTGATTTGGATCAGGCCCTTAAGAAGGAATAGACTTTCTGCTCCAAATAATCATTCCTTTGATTGCTATCAGAACAGGAATTTACTACAGTGTCTCTGGCCAGCCTGTCCTCTCCATCTGAAGAGGCTTGGGTTCCTGTTCCCCCAGAAAAGACTGTGTATATACAGTGAAGTAGCAAAAAGCTGTGAATGAAAAGATGTTACAACATCATTAATAGTTGGGAGCTGGGAAGGAGTGTGTAAGTGATGCAATAGAATGTTTATTTTCCCTCAGAGTTAAGCACTTTTAGGGACATCCCCAATGGGCAGAGAGATGAGCTGGCTGATGATCTGACCCTGCTTCTGCAAGGGACCGGGCAGCACTGAGAGTTCGTGAGCAGCCTCAGCTCAGCTCTGAAGGCACTCGGATTATTTTACTTTCCCTTAACCCACCTCACACCACCCCAGGGGCTGACACGTTCCAGAAGCTGCTGCAGAGGCAGGAGGGCAGGGATGCTGTTGGGGCTGGGCAGATGTGGGTGAGCGAGATGTGGGGCCGGGGCTGGAGCACGGGCACCGGGATCGGGATGGGGGCTGGAGCACGCTGGGAAGCGGGAGGGCAGGGATGCTGTTGGGGCTGGGCAGATGTGGGTGAGTGAGATGTGGGGCCGAGGCTGGAGAGCAGGCACTGGGATTGGGATCGGGGCTGGAGCGCGTTGGGAAGCGGGAGCGCAGGGGCCCCGTGGAGGGACGGAGCGGCGGCTGCCAGGGAGCCGCTGGCACAGCCCCCGCAGCCCGGCAGAGTTCCGTGCTCCGCACCCCTGCCTGCCCCGATCGGTCCACGAGCACTGACTGTACCCACAAAGTATTCAGGAAAATAAAAGGAAACCATGCTTACGTTTGGGTTTTCATGGCTGGCTTTTTATGGCTGGCTTTCTACATCTCTCTTTCTTTTTCTTGGTCATGAAAGCAGTCGGGCTGCCCAGCAATCCAGATCTGAATTCCTTAACCTGGGAGGCATTTTGTGCAGTCTACCAGCCTAAGACCAAGTCAAGCATCATGCACTGGTGATCTTCATTTTCCAGGCTGGTAATTCTGGCTTTACTGGAATGAAAGACAGAGGCACTGGATAAGTAAAAGAAATAGGGGGGAAAAAATCCGTATGGAATGGACACGTTGGTTGAAACATCCCATTTCCTGAAAAACTGATTTTGAGGTATCTGTCAAAGCAATCCCTGTGTTTCTTATGATTATTATATCACATGGCCTTGGCGTGGATTTCGGGTATTTCGTGAGGACCACCCAGAAGTGGGCCAGGTTTGGTTGCTGGATTTACTAAACAGAACAAGAAGCGCGGAGCTCCTGCCTGCTGTTCAAAAATAATATCGCAAGGGAAGCAAACCACAGGGAGACCACAGGGAGGTGAAGCCCATTTTCCACTTGCTGAGGGAACTGCCCTTGCTTGCTGCAGAATGCAGTCTCCATATGCTGGGAATGATTCCCAAAAGTACTCCATCCTTGCCGACTCTGCTTCCTTTCAGAAGCTGCATCCACTGGGATGTAGGGCAAGGAAGTGGCTCTGAACAGGATACTCTGGGGTGTTTTCTCTGTGCAGTGAGGTGGAGAGAACAGCCTGTAAGAGAAAACACCAAATGGTGTTGGAGTGGAACAGAGAAAGCCTGTTTCTCCCTGTCAGTGTTTCTCTGATTATGGATCCTGGACCACCCTATGGCCAGAGAGAGCTTTCTGGGCACAGCACACAGCAGAAAGGGCTGCTCCTGTGCCAGACATGCCTCAGGGCTCACTTTGCTCTTCGTGCCCTACTCCCTTCCTGCCTCAGCCAGTGGGATGGGGAGGAAGAAGACGATGTGCTGACGGAGAGAACGGAGAGAATTTGCCCCTCCCTAAGAAACCATTGAGATGGAACACAGAAAATAGGGGAGGAAAAGGGTAGGTGACCTGCAGGGACTGGGAATTTAGGATAGCTGTGGAAGCCAGGCTTCTCCTTGTGCTCTGCAGGAAGAAACATTGTCAGAAGGATGAGCAGTGGTGAAGTAAATATGGCAGATTGTTTCAGAAACAGATAACTCACCATTCTGAGGGCATTTGGATCTGTGAAGAGAGGCACTGGCTGTACATGGAGCTGTGCCTTGTAACCCAAGCACAAAGGACACCAGGGTTCCCAAGCAATAGTGGCTAAGCTGTGGTACACAGGTGGCTGAGCTGTGTTGGTGGAACAAACCCCAAGGGATCTGGAGGGACCAGTGGGATCTGGAGGATTTGCTGACTGTGTCGTGTGTGTGCAAGGTTTCACCACACTCTCATCTGTGTGGGTCATTCCTTAAGGCACCAGCTGAATTAAATCATGCATGGACTGATAGAGGTGCAATGCTGCCACAGCTCTGCTGCACCCTGTGGCTCAGGGGCAGGAGCCAAAACTGTGACCAGCAGGCCAGAATATGCCAGAATCTGTGGGCACTGACCCCAGTGGTTCTTGCCTACACAAAGTCACAACATGTTTTTCAATATCATCATTCTTAGGTGCTGGTATGGATGGAAAGGAGAAAGGCAGTGAAGATCTTCAGCTCTCTGTGCATTGACTAAGTGACTACTCTTTTCAGCTTCTCAGAAGCTAAAGGGTCAATGAGAAAAGCTCCCTCCCCTGACCTCTCTCCCCCAATGTGCTTGTTGCTTTCTCATCCTCCTAGGCGTGATTTTTGTTTGGGAATGAAATGTGCTTACTCACTCATATGCATTTACTACACAGACACAGTGTTTGGGTACATCATCCATCAGTGCAGATGTCCCACTGTGCAAAGGCCCCGTGTCCAGAGTGACAGCTGAGTGAGTGCCTGCGCTATGGAGCAGCTCCCTCGCCAAGATTCTGCAGCTGGACGGTTTTAAACAGAACTCACTTATGAAAAGATCCACCAGAAAAAGAATCAGTGGTCACATGTTGCTCTTGGGGAAGCTGCCAGCTCCTGTGGGCCACCGGCCTCCTCGTGGGGACACTGAGGTGGCCATGGAAGCGCCACAGGAGGGGTTGTGATCACAAGTGTTCTCAGCTGATCGGTTTTTGACTTCTCCTGCAAAATGACTCACTGCTCTCCTTCCTGCTGGATAGATTTGAGAGGTGCTGGTGCTAATTCTGCTGCTGAGCTGGGGGCTGAGGATGAAATGGCACAAAACCTCATCGCTGTCACTTCTGTTGTTGGCTGGAGCCCAGTTTGGAGGAGCAGCCTTTGGTGCACAGCAGCGATGGCACACTTGCTTAGGCAGATTCATTTCTGTGTGCTGCTTGCTACTTCTGCCTTTATTCTGCTGCACAGGCGTCTATTTTTTTTACAATGATTTGGAGTTTTCATGGCAACAGCCGTGAAAGCCAATGGCACTCATACAAGTCAAACTTCAAGCAACACTCTGCAGAATACACAGCAATCTATTTTAGTGCACCACATCATTAATTAGGAGAGACAGACTGGGCAGGTTTGGAAAATATGATCTCTAGTGTTCAATTTTTAAATCGGATTTTGAAGTGGCCATTGAGATTCTCTGCAGTTTCTGCACATAGAGGAAAATTCAGCTAGAAAAATTAGGTCATGTATTGATTAATCTCAGAACTGAAGTAAATTATTTATATTAGTTACCAGCTGACTCTGTTTGTGATGGTTCTCCTGGCTATGGGCTTATTAATTTAATGTGGTAATAATAGGAGGAGAGAGAGGGATTGATGGCGTAGGAACCCTGAAAATCTGAAGAGTTGCTAAATTTATCCCTGTAATTTTGTGCTTAGGGTAATCAGGATTTTCAATTTTCATCCATGTAATTTATAAAATGCAGGTATTGTGCATGACAGGAATAATTTCCTTAACTCATGTGGTGAGACATTCACACTTGAGAACCCCTGTGTGTCACCAGACAGTGTCACCAACGATGGAGCCACAGTCCTACAGGTGACAACATGATGGGCTCAGACTGTTAAAGGTTGATGTCTATTTAAAACCTGTGCTTTTATAAAGAAAAGGTAATCCCATAATTATTAATTTAAAAGCTTATTTTTCTCCATTCATGCTCTTTTTTCTATTTTTTTCCAGGCTATTCTTTTCCTTCTAAAATTTTTAAGTGAACATTTTTTGCTTACATTTTTTTCACTTGAAATGTTTGGTGGGAGATTTCTAAAGGTAATCAAATGTCAACATTATCTCTGCTTCAAGTGGAAATGTAATTAATACAAAAATCTGCAGATTTCTAGTATCTTTTTAAATATTTAAAAAACCAGCATTTCCCAAAAACTGTATTGGATCCAACTCCCATTTTTTGCTTTGGAAATGCTTTCAGTGAAAAGATTCTAACCAGCCTGATTTATTTTTAAAGCAGCAATGATCGTTGCAGTAGGGTGTAATTATCTTTAGTTCCAAGATCTTTGATCACAGTGTGTTCACATCTAAATCTGAGCTGGGATCTAGATCTCTCTTTTTTATGCCTTAGGCTGTAATTTGTGGGGCTTCTTTGGCAAAATAATTTGTTTTATGAGATACACACATACCAGAGCAGCACCACGTTTGCCCTGGCTGGGTAGTAGTACACAAACTTATCAAAAATGGATTGTGATGCCCTTTAGTGGGAAGAGAGAAGGGAGAAGTCTCATATTCCAGCCCTTTGGAATCTGATATGATATGTTGGAATTTGGATTTTGATGTGTTGGAAGCAGCATCAGGTGAGCATCACATAATTGAGGTGAATGACTGCCTTGTGGAAACCTGGGTGCTACAGGAGTCATTTGATTCTTGCATAAAAGAATAATATAGACATAAAACTGGGAATTCAGAGAGAGGAGTGGTCTGAGAGCAGTGCTCAGGGCTGGCCAGGAGGGATGGATGCCTCATGCATGGGTTTAACCACCCTGCAAAACAACAGAGGCTCTACAAGATATAACTGAAAAATACACAGAAATAATTGCAGAAATGGTCCAGTTGCTCAGCCACTCTTTTGCAAGAGATTTCTGTGTCTGTAGGAGTATTCTCTCCTGTTTAGCTTTCATTTGAGTCTCTAAAATAGACAGCTCATCTTGCCAGACTCCCACGGAGGGAGGCTGGGGCTCCTCCACAGGCTGAGTCAGGAGGACAGAGCAGTCCCTGCCCGTTGGATCCACAGCCTGTTGTGAACAACCTCCATCCCTTCTGTACAGCCCTCAAAAATGGAAATAAACCTTTTCTCCTTTTGACTGGCAAACCCATAAGATTCCCAGTGAAAACTGTTTATTTCAGATCCAGGGACTGGGATTGCTGGTCTCAATAAGAACCCCAGAGTTCTCTGAACTGCCAGGTACATCTGATACTTCACAGTACATCAGGTACTGCCCCGTGTCAGCTACAGACTGTAACATGAAAACCTTGATTCCCAAATTTGATTATAGGACTTCCACATTAAAACATACTTTTCCAAGTAAATAATTTAAGCATGGCTGACATGTCCCTTCCTGACCACCATTATAGTGACAATGGATGGTGAAAACAACTGTGTTCCTGAATTGCTAAATTTTGGGAAAGAAAGGAAGCACATTTTAGCTGTATGGTGTATTTTTATGTTAAATCTGTATAATCAAGATTGCACAGCCTCAAAGCTTACCATCCTCTACCAGGCAAAATGATTTAATTTCTGCTGAAATCTTAAATCATTGTCTGTTTATAGAAAAATGCCAGATGACAGGAGCAGCGAGAGGTAAATGGGAGGATGCTGGATGCTATCAGTTTTGACTGAGAAGGCACAATAAATCTATTTCTAGCAAGAAGAGAACTGTGCTGCTGGTGAAATGTTATTATCCTGCCTCTTCCAATATGTTTTCACCTGATGGATCAGAGAAGAAAATATTGGTATTAGCACACAACAGATTTCCTCTCTGAGTGAAAGTGACTTTATATCAGAAACACGTGCTAAAGATGTCTTTTGCATTCCTGCTAATTTCTCAGATCCAGCCTTGGGCATATGCTCCTTATCTAATCTTGACTGCTGCATTAAACCAGTGTCTGCTGTTTCACTTTATCCTTTGTGTCACTTCAGACATGGTTTCTATTTTCTTTGCACTTCACCAAGGTAACGTGTAACTGCTTGGAAAATGTTAACATCTGTGAAGGGAAAAAAAAAATCAAAGGAAAGGAATTAATCAAAGCCTTGAGATTTATGGGCTAAATCCTTGGACTTTGGGCCAGGTAGTAGGTTTGTTTCTCTGCTGAGGCAGCAGAAAGCAGCCAAGGCACTGCCTGTGTGGAGTGATAGAGGATTCTCCCGCACAGGAGCCCCGGGGCTGAGCAGAGCACTCCTGGCTGGTGCTCTGCTGCCTGTCCCCATCCCTATTTTCACACAGCACGGAGGATGGAGCCAGCTCTGCCAGCCCAGCAGCTGCAGCAGCCCCAGTGACAGCCTGAAGCATTCTGGAATGCCCTGTGCTGGAAATCCTTCCAACCCAACCTTTCCTCAGCGGCAGGGGAGCAGAAGCAGAGTTGACACGTGGGGCTGGCACAGCTGAGCCAGGTTTTGGGATGGTGGCTGCTCTTCACCTGCAAGTTTTGATGAGCTGAATGTGCCTCCCCCCAGCATGGCAGGGGCTGCTTGGCTCTGTAGGAACATCCTTTTGGTGCAAAAGAAATGGATAAACACAGATACCACAGCAGAATTACTGACCTGCTGAGGCCACCATGACTTCAGCCATCCCCATAGCTGTGCTGGGAGAGGGTGGGATGTGGGTCCTGTGGGAACTGGGAGCTGTGGGAAACTCACAGGCAGCTGGGAGGATTTACAATTATACTGATTATATAAACAATGAGTAGAGAAAGGATAAAACTTCCTAATGGAGAATGAGGCCTTGGGAAAAGCCAGAACTCGAACAAATCTAAACTTGTGGTTGAGGTGTGCGAGGAGGAAGGGATGGGCCCATCTGCATTTGAACATTTTTTTTTTCTAAATTTCAACAGCCACATGTTCAACATCTACCCTTCATTTTCTCTTTTATGTTTTCAGAGATTAGTCCAGCTGCAGGCAGAGCAGGAACAGCTTATATGCAGATGCCTGAGCTATTTCTGGTGAGGTAAAAGGAGACTGATAAACCTGATTTGAAATCTCGAGGGCAGGGACTTCCACCGAGGGTACGGTGGATGGGTCACGTGGTAGGAAGGCAGCAACTTGGTGGCGTAGCAAGAAGTGAGAAAACCTCTGAGACCTTCAAGAGCTAAAATCAAAATTGCCTTTTGATGGCATCCATGGTTTAGTCATCAAATCTTCGGTATTTCTAGCCAGGATGGGTTGCTGTGCCATGTACAGAAATGTAGCTGGGCACTGCTGCATTACTGCAAGACACTTCACAGTTACTCTGCCACTGACCATTATTGTTATTATAATTATGATTGTTTTTGTTGTTATTATGTATTTTGGAGGAATAACAAGAAATGAAGATTTGGAATGGAGAAGTCAAAGTTCCTGGAAATGTTTCACTGTTCATGGATTACCTGCATAGTTGTGGTTTCACAAGTACCACTGGTGCTTTGACAGTTGTGCTGTTGAAGTCTGCTAGAGACATCCATTCAGACTGGATTCCCATTACTGGGAATGATAGTGGGTGTCTGGAATGGAAATTGTATGTTCTTTTGAAAGTTTCAGTTGTCACTATATGTTACTTGCAGCATTAATATAGCAAATTGCAATGTGATGTAGAAACATAAAGGGATTTACTGCTACAGAGCTGGATGTGTTATGTGATGTAGTGCTGTGATATCAGACACTGTGACATTTCATGAATAAAACAAAAGATCTTACAGCACTCCTTATTAAGCGGAAAAAGTGCTTGAAGACGGTCACATTTACAGGGCAACTCTCTGAGGACTATTTCAAATGCTAGAAATTTAATGATGGCTCTTAAAAATCTAATTATACACTGATAGAAATTAATAAAATCCACAGGAGCAAAGATAAGAATTAATGAAATAAGATCAGTGGAGCTATAATGCTGAAGAACAGGATTTATGTTAACATCTAAAAATCCTAATAAAACACCATCTAAAGGCGCACAAAACCTGGTGAATGGAAGTTGAAAGAAAAATGTTGCCACAAACTAATAAAGATACTTCTGCTCCTAAGACTAAGCATGTTCTATCAGTCCAAACATTTCCTCAGCACAGTGCAGAGAGGGGAGGGAGCAGTAAATAGCTACTCCTGATTTTTCAGGATGACCATTTGACCTGCAGTGGGACTGAGCACCCTCAGGAGTGGTGGCCAGAGGTGAAGCGTGGCCAGCAGAGCCTCTCTTGGCCACCCTTCTCCTTCCACATGTCCCAGCCAAGCTGCCTGGATGATGTTTGGGAATGGTGATGTACAACCCCTTGTGTCAACACTCCCTCCCTTGTGCTGCTGGAGGGCAGGACCTGGCCAGAGTGACCACCATGATCCATCCTACAGATCTAGACAGGGGTGGTGTCTGTGGCCACCTCAGAATTTAACTGTCTGGTCTGGGATATCCCCTAAATCCCAGAATGGTGCTGATGGTGTGGGCCCAGCACCCAGCAGGGAGGGCTCAGGGAAGCTGTGGAGCTGGGATGGAGCTGTGGCCCCAGATTCACCGGAGCTGTGGGCCCTGGTTCAAAGTGTCCCTCTGGAGCTGGAGGGTGGCTCCTCCCAGAGCTGGCTCAGGGTGTGACCCAGCACTGCACCAGGTTAAAAAGCATGAGCTGCCACCACACTGGCATGTGGAATGCATGGAGAAAAAGCAAGGTGTGCTGGTAAAAATGCATCAGAATGCACCAGGACAGGGGGGATGAATTAAAATGACAAACAAAAAATATTCTGGAATCTTCACATTACAATTCTTCATGCTGCAATAAAATGTTTCTTAGAAAATGCTTGTGCTCGCTTTCAGATGCAGGTGAGCAGCAGAGCTGGCTTGGAGCCCAGCCTGGGGTTTGTTTTCCTGTAGATTCACTGTCCTCATTTGCCACTTCCCAAGCAGCCCTGGGCAAGTGCAAAGCATTATCCTCACCATTATTTTATTACCAAAGAACTGTGGTTCTCCATGGAGGGAACACTCTCATGGCTGAGCTCAAACTCAGGAGGATTTTGGCCTTTAAAACTCTCAGTAGTGTTGACATAGAATAATTTTCCCCTTATTAATCTCTGGACTTTGTGATTCTGCATGTGGAAAACATTAAACAAGGCAGCCCACCTGTGCTTTCTATTATTTATTTTTTGTTTAGGAAAGTATTTACCCACATTTCTCTGAAGGCACCTGTTCAGCTATGGACACAGAAGCTGCACATTAAAATTTGTATGAGCTGTCCTGAGGCACACAAACTTAAGCACACGTGGTTTTGCACAACCAGTAGCTCATGGCTGATATTTGATTGATATTATCATTATCATTATCATTATCATTATCATCATCATCCTCTTCATTTTGGAAATTAATTATTAATAAGTAACATCGTAAATGTGACCAGTTTTCAGCACTAGCAGCATTGAACCCTAATATCATGACAGTGCTATTCATCTTACAGCTTTCACTCATTTCAACATTTCTTTACTAATTACCTGAAGACTTTCTACACTCAAAATATTTGGTATTACCACAGAGATCGTGTCCAGTGCAGGCTCTAGCCCCAAATCATGGGCTGTGCTGAGGAGGACACACGTACCAGACCAACTCTTCTGCACACCAATTGCTTGTGCTCAATGAAAAGTTGACATAATTTCATTTTCATAGACAAAACATATTGTGTTTTCACATCCCTGCTATTATAATCAGCTCATAATCCAAGATACTTCAGTTCACTGCTCTGTGGTGCTTTGAGAGCATTTGTTGGGACCTGCAAATATTCCTCCTGCTTGCACTGCACACCTAAAAACCCCACGGTAATGAGTGTTTTCCTTCCCAGTGTAAGTGCTACGAGCTCTGGCACTGAGAATATGATTAATGTGGCACATGTTTGCAAAACTGGGATTCCTCCAGCCCCCTCTGCTCTTAGTGAGCTGTGGAGATGGAATGTGTGGAGAGTGACTAAAGCAGCAAGAGCAGAGCTGGAGAAGCCCTCAGGCTTTGGCATCAGGAAAGCTCTGTATGGCCCCGGGTTCCACTTTGGAAGCTTACAACACATTGAAACATAATTAATGGGACATCTACTCAGTCTTGATCCTGAAGTTCATTTTAACCATGTTCAGCGTTTAAGAGCCGAGACGATGAACACTTGATGTTGCAGAACGGTGCCAAAAATGTGAGTCTGGAGCATTCCTACTCCTGATTTGTTTTGACAGACATTTCATTTTCTGAAGCTGCAGTTAGAGCAATAAAAACAAAATTCACCACAGAAAAACAAACACCAGCTCCCCTTCCAGCAAAACCGATACATTTTTCAAATCCTGGAAAATTGTGCAGCTCGAGCCCATTGAGTTTCCACAGGAGGTAAAGCTCATTAGCAAGCACATGAAAGACAACGAGCAGATTATTGTGAAAAAGATATTTGTTCAGTTACTTCAGCAAGACTTTATTTAAAGTTTCTGGTTGCTGGCACTTTGGCAGTGTGTGTGACCTTGGTTGGGGAATGCTCATTGCTGAAAAACAGACACTCCAAGCACCCTCACAGACAGCAGGGGAGCTGGAGTGATGCAATTCAGTGAAAAGGAGATAAAGCTGGCATTTCTCTTTTTATTCCACCAACAGATCATCTGTTCAAGGAGGTGTACGGAAGAGGAAAAGCATCCCTGGAGTGGGAGAAGGGGGGATTGAGTGGGGCATGGCCAGGATTGTGTGCTGCTGAGGGAGGATCTCCGCTTTGCCCCCAATCAAAGGGGATTTGTGCTAAGCCCAAGGATGCCGGGCGCCGTGAGCCTCTGGAGCACAGAGGAGCTTTCTGTTAGAGCTTCCTGTGCTTTGTTCAACAAAATACATTAACGGGAGGAAGAGAGCTCTCACTACAACCCTGATTACTATTTCCTTTAATTCCATCAAAATGACTTCTTCCCAGCACAGCCTCCCCAGCCAGATGCTCTCCCGGCCCGCCGAGGGCTCGGGACCTTCATCTGCGCTGCTGGAAATGTTTTGCAGATTTCAGCAGGACTCCTGGGCTGGGGGTATGAAAGTACAGCTTAAGCAGGGACAAATAGAAAGCACATGCTTGGTAAAGCTGCATTACACAACTCTGTCCTGCTTTAATGTCATCCATCCCTAAACCAACAAACCTGAGGGGACTCGTGCCTCCGTGTGTGTTTTGGAAAAGGGAGGTAGGGCTGAGGTTATGGTGGCTTGTGAGGACAAGCTGGTGGAGAGATTTGGGTCCACACAGGACCACCATTAGCTCGAGGACCCTAGGGGCTGGATCACCACCTGATTAACAGGCACATGAGTAGTTGATATATATATCACACAGGACAGCCCCTGGCTTGTCTAAACACACAGCAGTGCCCTCACCATGAAAACTGAGGCACAAGTACACCATCAGAGGATCAATAAGCTTGGAAAATACCTCTAAGATCATTGGGTCCAACTGCTAACCCAGCAGCATCATGTTCACCACTAAACCATAGTTCCAAGTGCTGCATCCAGCACTTCCAGGGATGGTGATGGCAGCACTTCCCTGGGCAGCCTATTCCAAGGCCCGATCATCCTTTCAGTGAAGAAATTTTTCCTATTGACTTATCTAAACCTCCCCTGGCTCATCCTGGGGCCACTTGCTCTGGTCCAGTCATCCAGGTCACTGGGCTGGGCTGGCAGTGGGCACCTGGGTGATTCCTGATGCTGGAGCTTGGGGTGAAGCTGCTTCAGATCTGCCACCCAGGCTCTGCAATCAGGTTCACCCTTAATCAATATTTGCTTTCACAGAGAGCTGGATCCTGCTGGCTGGAGGATCCTGCCAGGATCCACTCCCAGGACAGAGTGGGCAGTAGAAATTAACCCTAGGGTAGAAGATCCTTCTCTGCTTTCATCCCAGACACCATCCCCCTCACTCTGCTCCTTCCCCCAAGTTTCTCAGTCCATGGATCATTTCATCCATCTAACTTTGTTTTACTCAGTCTGAGCAGCCTTCACAAGCCAAAATTGTAATCTTTCTGATTTGATCCCCATGTGCTCAGCAGCCCCAGCAGAGCACGGGTAGCATTTGACTCAGACCACTGTTCTCTATGAATTCAGAGTCTGTGTCTTATTTAATTTTGTCATTTTCAATTAAGTTTTGCCTGTCCTTCCATTACTGTTTTGAGCCCTGTTTAGCCCTAGTGTTTAATATACACGCATTTCTAAGTGGTTTATTTATTTCAGCTGCATATCTCACACATTCTTTCAAAGACAAAAATAACATTTGGTTTTAGGGTTTTGATTTTTTTCTGTAACTTTTGTTGCTACAGAAATGTTGATGGTTTGGTTCAATTATCACCGTATCAGTATTTTCATATATTTGGAATGGGAAGGGAAGAGGACAGAAAAACAGGCAGTGAAGGCACTGAACACTGCTACATGCAAAGCTAACAGAAGGAAAGTGAAATAACATGGGATATTATCACAATTTTTTTCAAAAATGCTTTCTGAAGTTATCTGTATATTTTAAGTTTCCCACAGTGATACACTTCAAGTTTTTAAAACAACACAAACATTTGCCTTGGCCAACAGCCTAGTGTAAAGAATAAAAATTATCAACACAACTAAATGCCTTAAAAAGACAAGGTATTGTCCCTGAGGAGAAGCAGAGAATGTAAAAGTAATCTGTACAGGCACAATGCTGTTCTCGTGTGGCCAGCAAAAACAAATGGGCTGAGCCAGTTGTCTCTTTCAAATGAAGATATTTTGTTCTTTACCTGTCCATCATCTCTCTAGGATGTGCACATACCATCTGACCGGACTGCTTTAAGTACAATTAATATTTGTTCTGTGTCTCATACGTGCTTTTGTGGTAATGACACGACATTTATTTATTGCTCTTCATCAAGAATTAATAAAGAAGCCAGAGGGGCTATAGATCTCGTGGTTCTCTGGCAGAGAGTTGTGAGCAGGTTGTCTGAACTCTACAACCCCCAAAAGGTCATTTTTTTTTCATGATTTGGGCCTTACTGCATTCACAAAGGTCATTGAAGTCCATTTTTTCCATCTTTGTTATTTGTTCTTCAGCTTTTTTTTTGGTGAAAAACAGCAATGAAGTTCAAACCTCTGCTGCACTGAATTCTTTGGCAGCTTTTTAAAGCTGCCCGGAAACCATTGTGAAAACTTCTATAATCAGATAGTGACTGATATACAGTGAGTGCCGCTAGAAGTGTTTGAAAATAAAATGCAGGGTGCTATAAAACAGCTTTACTAGATAGTAAATAACATTTCAAATATGCAAGGAAATCACATTCCAGCCCTGCTTCGTCTCTGCTGCCTTCTTTCCCTCCAGCATCTGTTCTAGCTGTGGGAAGTCCACTCCTCACGAGATGTAATTTAAGTGTCCCTGTTGGCTCTCACAGGAGATGGGAAGAGAGACCCTGCAAAATCTGACTCGGGTTCCCATCACCCTCATCAGGGGGCTGTCACTGAGGACTGAAAAACCCCCAAAGAGCAGCAGTGTCCTGGGTAGGACAGGGAGCATCCAGTCCCTCGTGCCCAGTGCTCGCTGCTGTCCTCTGTGCACTCACAGAAAATGGGAGAGAGAGAGAGAGGGAGCTGGGAGAACCTGGTGATGGTGCCCAGTCCATGTGATCCTGCTGTACCTCCTCAGCCCTTGGCTTGATAAATACCAAGTGATCTGAGAGAGTTTAGTCCTAATGAAAGATGAGTGTGTGGAGTTACTGTCAAAGGTCTTGAGAGAGGCTGCTCTGCTGCCAAAAGGGAAAAAAACCAAAGCGATATACGCAATACAAAAGCAATGTCTGACCAAAATGAAGCTGTGAGAGTGACCCTGCTAATGAAAAGAAATTGTTTGCATGGAGTTATAGATGAGTGAATGACCAGTCAGGGGAAAATATTATTTTCCTGGGAAAGCTTAACATTTGAATAAGGAAAAAAGACTGCTGCTTATCTGTGGCAGATTACTGTGCCCTATTGAAAACACTGCCCTGAATTTTTCTCTCCCTCTTTCTGAAGCTGTTCTTTTTCAGATCAGGCAAAAGGGAAACAAATGTGTAATTGTCTCGTACAAAATCTCTAATCTCAGTTTCGGCACAAATGTGTCGCAGTCCTTAACAGAGGAAGAGAAAAATGTGCTTGTTTGGAATGAATGTTTGGTTGTCTCTGAGCACAGACACTGTGACACACTGTTCACATCTTGGGCAAAGGATCCTTGTAACTTTTAACTTGTTCACAAAACTGACTTTAAATGGGTTTTAGCCAGAATGAAAATGTGTGGGGTCATCTTAGAGACTGGAGCATAACAAAAAGAGAACAAATGCTGTGGGATTTTTTCACGGAGATGCAGGGAATGATTGTTAAGTGCTGGCGTAGGTATGAGTCCATCAAGGTAGGGCCGCTCATTTCTGTCTATACCACATGAAAAAATCGATTTAATTTAATGAGAATACTCTAAGCTTCAAAATGGAAACATGCTGAAGTACCTTCCAGGGGCATTAAACAGCCTCCCCAATGTTGTCTGTGTCACCAATGTCAAAGTCAGCCTATTAGATGAATTTTGCCCTCTTGGTGTGAAATCACATGTGGTTTGCAGCAGAATTTTGTGAGTGCCTTTGAATGCAAAATTCAGGCTGTAGATGTGTGGATGAAAGGCTCTGTATAAATGTCAGCCTTTATTATTGTTACAAATTTCCGGCTTCTGTTATTAAGACATTTTATATGGATCTTTGCGTGTCTCTCCGTCTGTGAGTTTGGATTAAATGCCTGCCACAAATCTCCCTGGCATCCCATGGAGGGGATTGCTTTAACTTGGTGCTCTTCTAACCTTTCCTTCTGTTCAGGGAATAAACCTGCTTTAAAAAAATGACCTCATAAAAATGGAGTAAACTCTGTGCTCTTTGTTTTTCTCAGGTCTAACCTCCAGGAAGACTATAAATTCATTTATTCTATAAAACACAAAGAAGTAAATCTTCAGCATAATGTGTGGGGAATTAGCCACTTAACTCCCATTAACATTAATGGGAACTGAATATTTATTTGCCCCACAGCACATAAATCTTTGCCTTGTAACTTCTACGGTTTCTAACTAAAATGTTGCCATTGTTCTAAGGATCATGGTTATCCTGCTGGAGTGTTTACTGGGTTGTCAGGCTATGGGAGATATATTGGATGTTTCAGTCCTTTTCCTTCAAGTAAGCTGTAAAATGCATTGGGGGCTCTGTAATGTGAACTTTCTGAAACCTCTGTGTGATAAGCTCAGATGATTCAAACCTCCTCTGCTTGGTGCTGGTCCCGTGGTTCCTGCTGGGAGCTGGAATCGTTGGACAGGAATAAACTGCTGTGACTGATGGACTTCTGGTCTGTGCCTGGGGTGAAGGATGGATGGGGCTGAGGCTCTTGGTGCTCTCCCATGAGTCTTCACCTCTTCCACAATCTGTATTTCTTCATTTCTTCCTGCAAGCCTGTGTTCTCATTGTAAGAGAGTTACACTCTCAGCTCTTTCTTCTCTATTTAAAGTCAAGATCAGGCGAATCGATCAAGCCCCAAATAACCCTGCTTTGAGGAGATCTCTTGTCCTCCCCTGGAGGGAGGTGAAGGGGCCATAGCTCAGTGAGACCTAATGGAGGCTCCACAGTTGTTATGTGTATTTACCTGAAGACACTGAGGCTCTCTCAGGATGGATGAGCCAGTGGAGCCTCACAAATACACAAATATGAAATCTGCCACTCCCTGGCTGAAATCCAGGCTCTGTTTTACTCCATGGCAAATCTTCCCATGACTTCAGCACACCAGGTTTAACTAGTGCATGAAACTACTTTTCCCTGAAGCATTCCATAGAAACCTATTGCTCTTCTGTGTGGTTTACCTGAATCACTCCAAGGAAGTTCATAAATCCTCCAAATTTCTGGTTAAAAGTAAATAAGTAACAATGGAAGCAGAAAAGCTCCATCTTACCTCCTATCGATTTATGAAGTATTTTACAAATAAAGCCTTCCTCTGCACCCAAGTGCATTGGGCCAAAAGCAAGAGGCTTAAACTAAAGCTGGAGAGTTTTAGGCAAGACATCAGAAAAGGCTTCCCAGGGGTGAGGGTCAGGAAGTACAGCTGCAGACTGTGCAGGCTGCTGTCTCCAGGAGCAGACTAGACAAATTGTGAGGAGGGACCTAGGTGGTCTCATTGAAGTGGAAAAGAAGGGTTGTTAATTTGGATTCTCCCTTTCAGCTCTGTCACTCTGCTGGAGCAAGAGGCAGTCCGTGGATTTTCAAGGTTGTTGGATCAAGTCTGTTTAGTTCTGTTCAACTTTCAACGAACCAAGGATATCATCTTCTGATCTCACTTGCCCCTGTTCTGTGTCCCTGTGATCTTGGGGAGTCCCAGGTAGTGGAGAACCTGCCTTCCATCCCTATTCTCCACCTTTTCCAGGGAGCTGAGCACACGTAAGCCCTGCACACCCCAGCAGTGTAGGACTCTCCTCTCATGGCAGTGAGACACTCAGCCAGTCCTCAGCTGAGCTAAGTGTGCAGAAAGCCTTTTTTGAGAGTGCCTGACCCTCTGGCTTTATTACCCAGACCAGCTCTCTCTCTGCACCTGTCAGGTTCCTCCTGAGACTGAAACGAGAGCGGTCTCCACGTCTGTTTTCACAGCTCCAAAGCAGAGACAGGGATTTGTCAGGAAACCATTAAGCAATGCTACACCATTTGTTGTGGATCCATTTTCTTTCCTGAAGCCAAAATATTTGTTTTCAAGGTTTAGGGAACAGGATTCTGGCGTGACTTAGGCCAATATAAATGCACAGGACCCCTCCAGGCAATGAGCAGAAACACTTTTGATTCACACACTTTGCTGCACTCGAGGCACAGGGATGAGAACCACGTCTGGCTCTGGAGCTCTCGAGACACAGAGACTGGCTGCAGGGGTAGGCTCAAGGATGGGACACCTATGACATGTTAAAACATCAAGCTGTTGCTATTATTAGGTTTTTAAAGCACCATAATCATAAATAATGGGCAAACAGGAAACCTCACCTGCAACATGCTACTGGCATGTTGAGCACATCCCTGGAGCCAGCTTTGATTTCAGGTTTAGTTCCTATGAAAAACATTTAATCAGGAAATCTTTACTCAAACTTTATTAATTTTTTGTTTTCTCGAATGTGGCACCATTCATCAAAATTTTTGAAAATAGCAAATCAATTTTTGCTGTGGACACATAAAATAAATATAAGCCTCACTGTAGCTCACACTCGGGATATTCCTTCCTGAATGAGCCATTAGCAGACTCTGCACTGGCTATCAGTTACTGGATGTAAATATCTGAAACAAAAGCTGCCTAACAATGTTCAGAATCTCCTCTCAAGAAGGAAGGATAGGAAATGATCAAAGAGAGCAGAAAACTAGAGAGGAAATTGCAATTACACAATCTGAAGTTAAGTGTTTCCTACGGAAAAGAACGTGGTGCCTTTAATCATGAAAGGACGAGATTCCCATTAACTGTTTTCTGTCAGCCACGTTATGGTGCCACAAAGGTCCCATCCAGCACAGCCATCACAGGAGGCTCTTCCAGCTGCATTGGTCAGGATCCATCAGCACCATCCAGTTCCTTGAAGAGAAGGATCCTCCAGCTGGACTCAGCCACCAGAACATCCCCCTGGAGCAGCCAGGCTCACATGGACGCGCTGCCGTGCCCAGACCTGGCTTGTACAGGCTGGTTCTGTCCTGGCTGAGGGTGGCATGGCCACACCAGCTCTGTGGCACTGTAGGAGCACAGATCAGTGTTGGGCAATGCCACGGACCAGTCAGGGTGATTTATGCTCAACCATGTTTGGAGAAACAAATGCACGTATCAGATAAAACCACATTTATCTCTTTTTTCCTCCTCTTTTTATTCTAAAGTGCTGGAGGGGTTTCCAGCAATAGATAAAATCATTTTCACAAAACTGAAATGCAAAATTTGCTCCAGAGCTTGTTAGGTCCTGAAATCTGTAGGTGGGGTTGGGAAAATGGCATTCCCAGCTCTTCGCCAACAACAAAGCTATTAGAGCCCTGCTAAATGTTATCCAGTTCAGTGCTGCTGTTTGTGCCATATTCCCAGCAGCAAATGCAAGCATCTTCAGGATCCAACAGGCTCCCAAGGATAAGCCCAGCAATTCAACTAAAAATAAATATAATTAACCCATAAAAAGAAAAATGCCTGTAAGATTATCATCCTTGCAGCTGGTTGGAATGTGCTTGGGAAATATTTTTGTAGCTAGTTGCAAGTAAAGTATGTTTTACATGGAGACAGTGTTGCCAAAATAACACAAAATAGATTTATTAAATAAAAGATGTAAATGGAAAAAAGATAAGATATAAAAAAATGGAAAAAGACATTTTCACATGTTTAGACAAGTTGCTCATAAATATTCTTTCCTTCCCTTAGAATCAATGAGTTGGTTTCTGGCCTAAGGTTGTGTTTTGTAACCTGTCAGACTGCAACCTGCAAGAGAGGATAGCAAACATCAGATGAGTGGTCCAAGGGATTTACTCATTTTTAATGGCTAATCCTTCATTCTTGTGATGTTTTAATCATTCATTACCTTTATCATAATCCATCCCCTCCTGAAATTTCCATTGCTGAGAATTTGTTCAGGTTGACTATCAGATATATTGAATAAACTGTCTAAATCATGTTGTCTTGTCTCTGTTACGTGTCTGGCTAAGTGAGGCTTTCCAATCAAGACAGTAGTAAGCATCACACAAAGAATATTGTATCAGCTCCCCCAGCTTCTTAAACAACTGATCTTGGAGAAGCAGTAGTAATGGGTTTACAGCATTTCTGACAAGTGAAAAGGTTTTAATGAACAGATCATCTAACATTGTCTGAAGAGTGATAAATTAATAATTTCATGTAACACCCACAAATAACTTCAAAAGAAAATGAGTCAGTGCTCAAATTCTGAAGGATAGAGCCTTGTGGCAGAGCCTCTAATCTTCTTAAAGATTCCTTTCTCAGACTGCCACGAGATGCTGTCTGGACACACTCTCACCGCTGTGCCCAACAGATCAGTTCCTGTCTCTTCAGAACTAATCAATTCTCTTGACTTTCAGCACAGGGAATGGTGGCACTGAGCACCTCCTAGGAGCTGTCAAACCCCTCACAGGTCTGGGCTCGTTAGCAAGACCTGTAATTAGTGCTCCCATCGATGCATTTGTTACACTATCACCTCAAAAGCTTCCAGTGTTTACCTGTCAGATAAATTTCCCAGTGTCCAGTATATTGAATTCTCTGCTTGCTAAGAGTGCAGGGATGTGGGGAGGGAACACATCAGGCAAGGTTTGATTGCACAGAACTGCCAAAGGAAAAACAAACTGTTGTCAGATTTGCTGGGCAGCTGAATGGGAATCTGAGAGGGAATTTCATTAAAAGTCATGTCACATATGCCCAGTGCAGAGCCACGATTGGCAATTGGCTTTGCTGGAACTAAAAGGCTGAGCCCAAACTTTTCTGGAAAACTCCCTAAGGCCATTTCATTTACAAAAAGACCAAGCTTTTGAGAGCATATAATTATCCTTCATCCCTGCCATCTTATCCTGCATTAAATTTAATTGCCCACAAAACTTGGCAACATTCTCAAATCCATTTAAAGAAATTAAGTGGTTCTGTCATTTTTTAGTACTCTTGATATGAAAGTGTTTCAACTTTCACTCTGTGACAAGAACGTCTGCCTCCTCCCCTTCCCCCAAAATATACATTCTTCCTGAGAGCACTGAGCTCAGAGGGAACAGATGGGCTAAAAATAGTTGATTTTGGCCAAGACTATCGAAAGTCATCAGTGATTTTCAGTGCCTCTATTTTTAGAGGTGAGTGCTGACCACTTACTGGAAGTCACATTCCTTCAGGCTTGCAGAGCTGGGCACCCCACGTCTTGCTCTGTTATTTCCAAAGTAACAGGTCACGAGCATCAGGGCTTTGATGGAATCACCACCCTGAGCCTTGTTCTGTTATCCCAGCCCAGGAGAAGCTCCCCAGTGTTGCTGTGCACAGGGCTGACCTACTGAGCCACTGACCATTGAGCCACTGACCCATTGAGCCACTCACCCACCAGTGCTGTTCAGTGGAAAAGCACCCAATGCCATTTGAATTTTCTCTCCACCCTTCTCTGTCAGCTGGTAGAGTCAAACCTGTCACCTGCAAATGAGACTCCTAAAAATATGAACCAAGGGGTGTCCCCATGGCACTTTCCATCCTTGCCCAGTCTTTGTTGCTGACACCTGTACTAGTTCTTTCAATCCTACATGAAAAACTGTTCTGATATTTACCTGCCTAGTATATAAAGGAGCTTTTTTCCACAGGTCATGAAGAGGACAATGCATTTAAATACGTTTCAAAGATAAAAGATGAACGCTCCTTATTCCTTTCCATAAATGCAGTGTGCAAAAACGATGTCAGCACAATTAGAGATGGGATGGAAATTTTGAGTTCACTAAGTGAATATCTGTTAACATTGGCCTTTTATCTACAGCTCTCTTTTCAGCTGTGAAATGCTGTTAATCCATCATGAAGTCTTGTCATGTGCTTCCTAATTATATGTTTTGTTGTTCTTCAAATGAAAACAAATGAATTTAGGGTTTGGGGTGGTAGGGGAAATTCCTGATGATCAAGTAAAAATATACTAATGGCACATACGACAATTAAAACCCCTAATTAGGTTCATAAGAGGAGCATTTTCAAACATCCTGAGCACCCACAGCTCCTGTTGTCTGCAATGTGCTGAACTCCACCGGACCCAGCACAGCACTACATTAAATAAACGTCACATTTTATGTACAGTGTGAAAGAGAATTATCTGTGAAGCAAAGGTCAATGAAGTCAGATTTTCTGCTGTGTTTATTGGCGATAAACATCTCGAGAGAGAATGTGAGCATCTCCAAACACAGGGTTATAATGTTAATATAGTCCCTTATCGCTTTATAAACGATCTGTATCCTGACACGGGAAGTGAGCTTCAGTCCCACATGAATTACGAATGAGTGACTCCCTAATATAAATAAAAGCAGGAGGATGGGCCCTGTCGAGCAGTCTGAGCACAAGAGCTGGAAATGGGAGCCAGGGACTTATCTCAGCTTTGGAGAGTGAGCTGCTTTGGAGTCTGGTCCAAAGCTCTGTTAATTAAGTGGGAGTCATTCCAGCCCTATCAGAGGACTTTATCACTCTTTATTAGGGCTACCATATGTCCACTTTTTTTCTTACATTTTTCATCTTTTTCTGCACCCAAGATCTTTTCCACTGGGTTTCTGATAGGTGCAGCTCATACCCAGGTGTCCCCAAACCCTGAAGTGCACATGTGTGTGTGTTGGTGTGGATTTGGTTTGTCACAGTGGGCAGATGTTGGATGTCAGTGGGTGAATGGGGAGATGATGGAGGGTCAGGGTATCATGGGCTGGCAGAAGAACCTGTGCTGGGAAGGCTGATGATGGGGGGAAAGGGGGATTTTGGAGTGAGGGAATGAGGAAGGAAAAAAGCAGTCAGGGAGGGAAAAGTGAAAAAAGAAGATTTCTTTGGAACAGGAGGCTCTGAGATGCAAAGAGGAATATAGGGTGGGGGTCCTGGGGTCACTGCCTTGCCATTTAACCTTTAACTGGGACTTGGAGAGCAGATTCTCACAGACTTGTCTAAGCTGTCATGTCAACTTCTCTGCCCCTGTGTGCTGCCAGTGCCTGCCTGGGCTGGGGGAGAGGGTGGCTCTACTTGTGGCCTTGGAAATGTCACCTGCTTCGGTGCCCCTCCTGCACAGCAGGGTGAGTGCCATAGTCACCTTCCAGCCTGGGGAGCTGGGAGCTTCAGATCCTCTCTGTGAAGGTTTAGGGAGGAAGCCGTGCTCTATTATTAAACTGATCCTTTGGAGCAACAGAATAAATGTCTGAAGCCTTAAATTTGAGGGAAAAGTTGTGGGAATAAAATAACTCAATGAAATTCTATTTGGAAGTGAAGGTCTTTCTTTTCATAGCAGTGCAGGTGGCTGAGGCAGTGATGGTTCATGTCCAGCCCCTCCTGCTCCTCAGGATATCTGGCTGGGGTGGAACATATCCACTACACAGTGGGAGATGTCCAGGTGAGCCTTAGGTGGCTTCACCTGGTTCTGGACTGACCCCAGCTGACTGACAGCCACTTCTCCCACTCTCTGCCACCAGATGCGTCTCTCCTCTCCTACACTTTGAGTCTCAGACAAGACATCCCGTGACTTCAACCCTCCTCAAGGATTTCCACAGTGTCCTGCTTGCAGCTGAACTCCAAGTGCACACATGTCTGGAGCTGGGGCTATTCTTTCCTCTGACAAATATTTCAGACCTCACACCTCTACAGCTAAACAAATGTAATCCAAGCATCAGATCATAAAATTTCAGAAAAAAAAGATTTGAACTGCTGGCATGGCTTCTAGCAGTGCACCAGGGGCAGCTCTGCTTTCACGTGTCCCCAGAGGCAAGTAAAGCATTTCACTCCTGGTAACTGAGCCATAACTGGAGGTCTCAAGCAGCCCATGTTCCACGTTACAATGTGAGAAACCTGAGGGCTTTTGCTTTTTGTGCAGGAGATTATCAAAGCACCTTTAAAGGGAGCCAGATTTCCTGCCTCACCTTTCCTCTCCCCTTGCTCCCACATCCACTCCTCGAGAAACAAAAAGGTGTCAAACTTTCTTCCACACGTCCAAACGAGCAACACTGCCCGGGCAAGTGGGGAGCAAAGACTTTGGTCTCTTGCAGGCTCTTTGCTGGCAGCTCACAGGCAGGTAGCAGCTCTCTGGTACCAGGAACAGTAATACAGGGACAAAGACAGCTGATAACCACGGGCACACACGTTTATTTCCCTAACCTGCTCACACTCCATCACTACCAAACCCAACATGCTGCAGCAAACAAGTCCATTCGTGTTTTAGGGGAAAGAATGTGATTTTGCAACTCACTGTTCTGCTTTTTCCTCTGTGGTCCACGCTTGGCTTTGAAGGAGCAAAAGCTCAGGGACGTCAGGATAACACATACAGGGCTGATCCTCACTCCTCACCCAGGTCTCCCAGTTACCTGAACTGTTATTAATTAACCATGAGAAACAGTTTATTAAAAGCAAACTTTTGGCTTGTCCTTGCAAATGACCTTGAGAGTTTCAGATGTGAAGCTGATGGAGAAGGAGTGCTGGTGTCAGGGGGCTGGAGAAGCTGGTGGGTACAAATGTGGGTACAAATGTGATTAAAGAAAGGGTCACCACACCACTCAAATGCCAGGGATAACTGACACATCAAGAGTTATCTCTTGTGAAATGGGCAGGTGTCAACATTTGCTTTGTTTTGCAAAGGAATGAAATTGAAAACTTCCGATGTTGGGGTTTTTTTTCCCCAGAAAAATTAAGGGAATTGTTTTATTCTGGATGAATGCCTGAGGCACCAGGTTACAGCATCCATCCCTCACGGTGCAGAAACCAGTGATTTCTCTGCTCCCTCTCCCATTGCTTGGGGCACCAGGTGAAAGATTTTGCACCATTCCAAGAAAAAGACTTGAAAATAACTTTCCACAGTGCAGGTGAGGGGCCTGGACACCAAATACTCTCCTGGATGATGAGGGCAGGAGAGACAGAAAGGGGTATGCTCCTGCTCTGCCTCCTCGCTCAGCAGTTTCACACCTTGTCTGGAGTTAAATTTAGCAGAACAAATACATTTGCACAGAAAACTTTTGTTCTAATTAACTGCCATTTTCCAGCAACACAAACCCCAATTCACTTAAAACTTGCTGGTGACTTGGATAGAACTGCCACTGGTTTGATGGTGCTCCTGACACAAGGCAGGATCAGCCTCAGCAATGGAAGGATAAATAATCAATTTTCACATGCTGGAGGAGCAAAACTGAAAGCTTTTGATGTGAAAAAGCACCTGAACAATCAGATGCTGACATTCATAGCACTGGAAAATTCGACTCTGAGAGTGGGCACTGAGCTTGAAGGAGCAAAGAGAGGTCACACGTAGTTTTTTGTAGGAAGACAGCAGCTGCACCTGCCAGATCATCCTCAGAACTCTGCTGAGGAGGGAGGAAGCAGCTCAAGGATGTGCCAGTTCTTTTCTGTGAGGTGGCTCTGTGCCCACTGCAATTATGGAAGGAGGAAAACAGCAGTTTTGTGAATAAAGCTGGCAGCTGCCCAACACAGCCCGGAGAAACAACCGTACCTTGGAGAACCCTTCCTTCTTCTCTCTGGGCTGGGCCAAGCTCTTTAAAGGAGTTTAGCACTCATGTAAGCATCTTCATTTCAAGATGCTCATTACTGATAAAACCTATCCTGGTCCCTGAGCAGTCTCCAGCCTGTGCTGGTATGAAATGCCTATGATGCTGGTGTGGGAGGTTTGCCTGCTTTAGACACTTCTTAATCTGTAACGAGTGAAAGTTGGTTTCAGCTCAGAAGCATTAGGTTTAAAAATACTTCTAGGGTTTAACAGTAACCATTATAGCTCTGGACAAGTTTATTATCCTATATGGTTGCTGAACAAGCTTAATTCTCAACCACAAAGTCTTCCTCTGGTACTTTTAATCAAGTTTCACATGGGAAAAAACCATCCTTGGATCAGTTCTGACCACACTCCCTTTTGCTGTGGCTGGATGCAGGAGGACTTTGTTTTCCCCATGTGAGACGTCACACACAGAGCTCCTCAGCTCTGTGGCTCCTGTTGGTTTAAAAGCACAGGTTCTGAGCCTGCCTGTGTCCTTACAATCCTTCCCAAGCCTTCCCTGGATTGCAGAGCTGTGCTCAAGCCTCTTTGCAGCCATCCTTGGGGTTAAAAACTAAGCCCATGCACTTTGAGCTCCTCTCCATCATGTATTTCAGCAAGTTATTCTGCAGAGTGAGGAGGCCATTTCCCACATCCCACACATCTCCTTACACTGGGGAAGTGAAGGAAAACACTGTAAAGGAGTCATAATCCCCCCACATGCTGAGGCTGGAGGGAGAGGAACAGCCCTGCAGTTATTGCTGGGTATTGGCAGCCTCCTGGTAACAGCAAAGCCCCCTCCAATGGGTGTATCAATAAATCAAGTGTATGAACATTAACACCATGTGGTTCTTTAAAGTGGATCTTTGTTCATATGGTGAGAAGCTGTATGACCAAAGTTTTACAAACAGAAAAGACACAAATTTAGTCTTCTGGAGTCTGAACTTTGTCTCATACCGAGCAAAAGCCAACATTACTTTGTTGATCAGTCCTAGTGGTTTTATCTATTGAAAACTAACAGAAAAAAAAGATTAAAGAAGGGCAGAGGAGTCATCAAGAAGAGAAGATGAAATGAGAAATATTGCAGAAAGTTAGAAAGAGTCTGCTGGAAACAAAAGTTGCTTAAAGGTTAAAGCAGAAGTGCACTCAATGAAATGTGAGTTCTTGCAAACCCTTTTATGCAATTATGGCAGAAGGGCTAAAGTGAAGGAGAACATTATGCAAAGAAAATAAACACCATAGAGAAAAAGAAAGGTGAATCCAGGTTAAGGCAATGTGAATAGCTTTCTGATATACACACACCCTCCATGTCCTTCATTCTTTCTGAAGAAAAGTATTACATTTTAAAGTCAATAGATGTGTTTATCCAAGTCACTCCTAGCTCACTTCACAAGGAAGGCTTTGGGGTTTTACTTTTTGGTTCCAGACAAAGTAATTTTTCTTTGTCCCTTTTTTTTTCCTTTTAGAAAAATGCGATACATTTTTCATATTAACAAAACGAGAGATTGAAGGATTACTTTTGGCACTTCCCTTCCATGACCCATTAGCTGCTTATATGAGGGAAGAAAGGCAGGAGACGGTCCTTGCTGAGACTGCAGCCCCTCCAAATACCAGTTTTTTTCCTTTGGAATATCTTTCCCCATGTAATTTTTAAAGCAAACTGCATCACATTGATTACAGAAGTCCTGATGTGGCCAGATGAGGGGAGCAGTTACCTCCTTTGCTTTGGAACCCCAGCCCTCGCCATCCCCAGCCCTGGCTGACTGCTGTGCAGCTACTGCTGCCAGCAGGACTGTTTCCCCTTTGCTTTCCTCACGAACATTTCCATCCAAAGTACATTTTGCATTTTTATTGGTCGTCCCCAGACGTGTGGCCTTTCATCTCTTGGCATTGAATCCATACGCCGATCTCAGCGGGGCGCGCAGGCTGCAGCAGCTTCTCATGCCACGCCTTCCACGCATCGCTGCCGATGTTCCAGGTCACATCCCATCCTCATCCCATGTTTCATGAGCCTCAGCATCCTCTCCAGGCTCTGTCCTGTGCACCATGCAGCTGCCCCAGACCCTCCCTTCCACGCATCGCTGCCGATGTTCCAGGTCACATCCCATCCTCATCCCATGTTTCATGAGCCTCAGCATCCTCTCCAGGCTCTGTCCTGTGCACCATGCAGCTGCCCCAGACCCTCCCTTCCACGCATCGCTGCCGATGTTCCAGGTCACATCCCATCCTCATCCCATGTTTCATGAGCCTCAGCATCCTCTCCAGGCTCTGTCCTGTGCACCATGCAGCTGCCCCAGACCCTCCCTTCCACGCTCCTGCTGCCACAGCACTGCACTGAGCCTCTCTGTGCTTTCCTTCCAGAAAACACCTCTCATCTACCTGCTGATCACTCCCACCCAGTAACCCAAAATGTGTGTGGCCCCACTGACACCCACAGTGGGGATGAAGCACGCTGGGGATGTTCAGTCACTGGGGGATGGTTCCAACCCCCACCAGAATCCACAGAGATTTTGTTAAACTGTGAGGTTGATACTCTCCACCAACTTCTGCACTCAGCAGCTGTGGGAAGGGGATCACAAAGGCAATGCCCAAGAGCCCCAATTTTTCCATGGCGTGAGTGAATTCTCCCAGGTTTTTTCACTGGCCCTAATCCAGCTCTGATGATCTGTTCTGGCCAGGATTTTGGTTGAACAGTCAAACGAAGTGAGGAGTGCTGGAGACATGGCAGAGGTGTGGGAAGAGCTCAGCCTTGACGCGGTGCCTCGGATGTACCTGAGGCATGACGGAGTCTGGAAATGCACGAGCCTGGTCCTGTGTTAACATCTGCTCCTCCTGCCTGCCATGTGCAGCTCCAGCTGATGCTGACAGGACAGAAGAGCTGCAGAGGCTGAAGCAGAGCCACGGTGCTCTCACCCTTTCACACCTGGTTCTTCCTCACACACTACAAAGCAAAAAAATCCCTCCTGCTGGTTCTGGTTTGATGTTTTTCACAGATCCCGACGCAGCAGGCAGCCTCAGAGCTGCCCCCAGACAGGGTTTCTGCTCGGTTTGGATCGTGAAAGAGTTGTCAAAGAAAATTATGCTGTAATCCTGGGAGATCCAATAAAACTGTCCCACAGGTTAGGGCCTTGCCAGTTGGAGGCAGTTCTTAATGCAGATTTCACTCTGCATGTGTCACATTTGCTAATTTTCCATGAATGATTCCTGATTTTCAATCGACCTTGGTCTTTAGATTCATAAAACTTTGTTCTGCATTGAAGTCTTTTGGCAATGTGAAGTTTTGCCTGAAATAAAGCAGGAAAGAGACATCCTGAAATATAAATTCAGTAAGGTTTTGCACAGGGAGCAGCATTAATGTCAAATGGTATATTTTGTGCTGCTTCTACGGAATGAGGAGAAGTTCCCGTAGAGAAGGTGATAGGATTTAAGGAATATGGATTCAGCTTGTACTTCTGAGACTTTAGACTGAGTTTGTAAATGATTTGGGATTCAATTTTCCCCCTGTAAATACAGTCTCTGTTTTTCCTGTTGTATTTCCTGTAGTTTCCAAAGGGACCCAGTGGAATTGCTGTACAAGTCCCATGGAATAATCCATCTGTTCCCGTTTCATTAAATGCCTCACTGATGCCCTTTCCTGGGAGAGTAGATCACTCTCCCTGCTTTCCTACACACCAGCCTGGCCCTATTTACATGAGCTGACAGACTACCTGATGGAGCCATTATTCTCTTCTCACATATAGTCTAAACTATTTCCTCTTGCTGGGCACAGAGCAGTTTTAAATCAAGACGTCTTAGTTCATGGAGGTTAGGAACAGTCTTATAAAATGCCTTATTTCTTCCTTGCTTCTATGTAAATCTATTTTATTGGACAATTGGAAAACATAACACTTGGCTTGTGTGGATAACCCCCTATATGCTTCCAAATACAATATACAGGGGTTTTTTCAGAGCAAGCTTTTCATGAAAGCCTGTTTCTCCCTGCATCCAGGCAGAGCTTTCGGAGAGCAGCCTGCCCTCCTGCCTGAAATAACACCCAAACCCAACCCTTGGCTGGGAACTCTGCACAAAAAGACATTTCAGGGCTGACATTCAGGTCACATCGAGGTGGTTTCTGTGTGATTTTAAGCCTGAGAATACAGGTTGGAGCAGTGCTGGAATCAATGGAAAAACCTCCAAGGGGTTTTAATAATTCTCTGTCACCTGCTCTGCCTGGTAAAAGGAGGTGCCCGAGCAGAAATTAACCCATGAGGCCCCTTTGCCCATTGCTCTGCCAGGCAGCCTCTCATCCCTGCCATCCCTCCCAAATGTGTTCTGGCAGGCAGAGTTTGTTCTGGCCGGGAATTGGGTTTACAGAGATTAAAGAGACGCTGTGTGGTGGGCAGCGAGCCTCAGCGAGCCGGCCGATAAAGGCGGCATTGGAGGCGGAATGGGCACGGCGCGGACGGGGGCGCTGGGGGAATGGGCCAGCTGGGGACATGGGGGGGAGGTTCCACATCCAGAATACACATGGATTAGTGATAAATGCACCAATCTCCACGCTTGGAGCAAGAAGTACTGGCCTGCTGGAAGCCCCTGTCCCTCCTGTCTCAGGGCCTGGCTCTCTCTCGGCGCTGGGGTGATACAGTGCAGCCGTTATGCTCTGCAGGACTCCTTGTCAGCTGCCCAGCGCTGTACAAACACGGCAGGAAAACACCACCTGAATATTTAAAATCATCAACAGGCCCCTTTAATGCCTCTGCTTGACATTTAATGCTCTGCATTGAGGAAGAAATAGTTAACTGAAACACCAACTCGCTTTTGCAGTCAGGCAATATCTTGTGCTTATTGTCACCGTCAAAAAGTGTTTTCACTTACAGCATGCTACTGCAGCACAGGGCACAAAAAAAGGGAAAGGATTTACTGCTGAATGCTAAGTCATACTTCGTTTTGCTATTTAAGGAGCTAATACAGTAATGGAATAGAGCACAGGCCCAAATAAAAGTTCATATGTTACTGCCAACTCCAAGCAATTTAATTTTGTGACTCAGGCAGCATAATTGTGAAATTGGCTTAGAGCTCATGGCGTTGTTTTATTTTTATCTGTTTGTATGTTTAAATGCATGCTTGAGGTTCATTACGACCCAAAGGTTCATCTCAGTTACATATTGAGGATTTTCAGTGTAATTGTATGGGTTATGAGACTGTTTTTTATGGCTGAGAGCAGAGATCCTCTCACGATTGTCTGCAGGATTTGGACTGTAAGTGAAATACTAAATGCACCAAAACACAATAAAACAAAGAGGAGATGGGAAGCCTTAGCAGAGACATGCTGTGGTTCTGCTCCATCTGGCCACCCACCTCCCCTGCTCACCCACGGGGTGCAGGGATACAGGGAGAAAGGGATGTGCAAAATACCTTAAATGCATTTCCTGAAAGGGCACTGAGCACAGGTTTGACTCAGTTTGTCTCCAAACCCAGAGATAAAAAAAAAGTGAAATTCAAAAACTTTAATTATAAAGAGAGGGTGACAGCTTTGTTTCATGTCAGGGTGCTTTTCATAAGGCACGTCTGAGGCTGTGTGCTGGTGCTGAGTGTTTTCAAATGTAAATCTGATGGCAGGCTGCAGCCCGTGGGGTAGATAAACAAGCTGTATTTTTAAACGCGGTGTGAAATGTGGGGGCTGACGTGACCATTATCAGAGCCTCACACATGACTTATGAGGCATCATAAAATACTTTCATATTGCAACAATGAAAGCTGAAGCTGCTCTGTGGTAGGCTTGTTTGATCTGATAGTTCACCCAGCTCCCCTCACCGGGGTCTAGGAGAAGGCAGAAATGTTTTCCAAGAGCTGAACTTCTGAATGCCAAGCTGTTCTCTCACAGATTTTTACAAAGAAAAGAAAATTTCTTGTTGAATGACTGATGAGGAACTGACTATTAAGACAATACAGGTAACATTTTCAGGGACTTAAGGACATTCCAGCCTGCCCATGAATCGGCTGAACTAAACACCTGGTTCAGGGCTGTGATATGAATGTAAAGAATTAGCTCATCTCCTTTTAGTAAATAGTTCATTAATGTATTTTATCTGAATATGAGCATTCTCAAGGGTTCTTCAGGCTAGTGGTACATAGCTGAATGGACATAACAAATGCAGTCACTTCATCTCTTTCCAGATAACCAGTCCCCAGACAACTTGGAGACATCCTGTAAATTCTTAATGCCACAAATTTCCTTTGATAGCCTCTTTCATCTTAATTTATTCTATTGCATTGATTATGTAAGTGATTATTCTTAGCCTTATTTGTGTATCCAGGTGATATTTTCCAGAATACCTGCCAGCTGTATATTGTTTCTGTATGTCAGTGTTAGAGTTTAGCTGTAGAGGTCCGCGGTGCTGCATTTTATTCCTCCCAGTGATGTTTTCCTGCGTGATCTTGAATGAATCATCTGATTCCGCTGTGTTTCACCGCTGCTGCTGCAGTTAATCTGCAAAAGCAGGAGAGACAAGTGTCTCTGAATTTTGTGAAAATCCTCCTTTGAGAATGCTAGGCCAGGTCACTCCTCCCAGCAGATGTAAATGCTTCCTTTCATCGAGCTACAAGTGACAGCCCAGCGGTGCGGCAGCTGCTGCGAGCGGCGGGGCTGAGATGCCGTGACAGCCCCAGGAGAAGGGGGGATCGTGTCCCAGCACGTGTCCCAGGGGCACTTCCCACTCCGGCCAGCACCGGGCAGGCGTTGGCTTGCGGCCTTGGCCGGGATCCGAGCGGCGGGGAGCTGCAGCAGCGTGGGGCCGGCTCTGGAAGGGCCGCTGGGGCAGCCGTGCCCTCCCGAGCAGCGAGTCCGGCTCTGCGGTTTCTGGCACTGCAGGAATGACTTCAATGGCACGAACCCACGGGAAGAGCTGGACCTTGGAGAGTATCGCAGGGAGTCTAATTTGTCTTCCTGTCATGGGCATGAGGTTCAATTACCTTTTCCCCTCTCGTTCTATTTGTTGAAGAATATGATGAAAATGTATGTAAGCAGTCAAATATTCAGAGCTGTTTCAGCTTGGCAGAATACCTCTCTCTTCTTGTTTTCACACCGTTTTACTTTGGGGACACGCAGGCACACTGAATTCACGTCTGTGGTGCTCTTGCACTGAGCTGATTCCAGTCAGCCTAATCACAAAGCTGGGCAAAGGAAAAACTGAATTTTCAAACCGATGACGCATTTATGCCAGAATTGTAACTTTATAATATTAATGTATCATTTAACTTACATGTATACTTTGGAATGTTTATAACTACTGTAAATCACGGGCGAGAGGGGCCAAGAGAGTGCCACACAGCATTCCTAGTACAACTCGTAAAATGAATACAACAATTGCAGGAGAACAACATTCCCTGTTTCCAAAGGGAAAATGTAGCTGCTCTGCTGCAGATGGGAAATGTGCTTGGGTAGATCTTCATCAGGAAGATGAAGAGCAAGCTGAGGCAGCTCTGTGGCCTTTTCTCTGTGACAGTGCTGGCATTCGGCAGGAATTTCTAAGGATAAAGTGCCCATGGAGCCAGCACCAACCAGGAGCTGAGTCCCTGGGAAATGACACCAGGCAGTTGCCACTGGCATCATTGTTCTCCTCAATATGACAGCTCAGATTTTGGGATGTGATCTTCCCCCCTTTCCTGCACGATGACTGCCCAAGAGCCATCCCCACTGAGTGTGATGAGTGTGAAACTCTCTGACCTCGGCCCACCCTGTCTTGCAGGGCACCTTGAAGAGAATAAAACCTGCTGTTCCCTGACCTGTAAAATTCTGTGGCTGATTTCTGACCTCTTAACCTTCAGTTTTTCCTTTAAGATTTAACTGTACTTTTATGACTTGACTGGTGGACTGTAAAATACACATTTAAATGCATTCAACTCAGATAAGGATCTCATCATTAGAACAACCTAACTTCTTTGTTTGAAGTTAATCATGCCCAGATTCTTCTGGATTCATCAGCACAATTACCTATACCTGGTTTTTGTCCCTGAAGTTGGAAATGGAACTGGACACAAAGGCCTTCAGTGCTTAAAAGACAGTAAAAAATATGGCAAATCTTGTTGAAAATCCCCCTCAACTTTAGAGACAAATCTACAGAAATCTCAAATCCCAGTCTGGTTTCAGGACAGCTTTAAATATTAAAAATGAACGAGTTTCTGCGATTTAGGTGAAAGGATGACTTTTTTCCTAGCTTTGTTATGCTAAAAACACTGTTGAGCAGCAAGCACAATGTGGTAACATTGCACAGGCAGCAAAATACCAAAATAACACCAAGGACAGGAGACAGTTTTAATGTACTTTCTGGTAAGTTATTTAACATGCTTTTGTTGGCAGGGCGGATGGGTTGGGGCTTTGGATCAGGCCTGGATTACTTAGAACAGGCAGTAGGCAGTGCCTCTCACGTAATGGTTGTTCCCAAATACAGCTGAAAGCCGGTGTAATGGGACACTCAGTTCTGTTTCTCTTCCCTAACACTGACACCACAAGTATCCCGGCATGTCCTGATGTTTGGAAGGAAAAAACCTCTCAATTTCACTGCGTCTGCAGATGCTGAGCTGGGGTCCTCATCTTACCAAGAAATCCCGACTGCCCCTTCCCGGCAGGAAGGACAGGACCCAGAGCTCTGTCCTGGGCTGCACAAGCCAAGTGAGTTATGTGGAGAGCAAAGCTGATGTCAGAAACGGGTTGGCAGAGCCCAGGGCAGGTTTTTGGCAGTGCTGTCTGCCAAGGGCAGGTGGAGAAGAAGAGCTCTGTACAGCAAATCAGCCCCTCTGCCTGTTTGATGTTTCTGCACAGTAACTTCACCCTGGAAACATTCTGACAGGTTAACGACCCAAAAAATGTGTTTCCTTTTCTCCCCTATTGGATCATTTCTTGTTACAGTCAACAATTAAAAGTTTTATTTTAATACATTGCCTAATTTGTAATGGGTTCTGTCCATCATACACAGAAATGCCCATTTTTTGAGTCAGATATAACCGTGCCCGAGTTCATACACTTTCTCCATGCAATCCTTGGCCTCAGCATTTCAGAAACGTGACCCTGGGAGGTGTTTATAGAAGGCTAAATATAGGTTTATCTGTTTTAGTCTTTCCATGAAAGATCTTTTTCCTTCAACACGTGGAGATTAAACACACGGAGCAATATTAGTTAACACTTAAGTAATGCCATGCTGAGAAAAACACCAGGAAATTCCATTTTGAAGTTGACGTTCCAGCCTGAACTTCTGTTGATTTTATATTTCTTTTCTCCCAGAGGCATGAACTGAGGATAGGGTGTTGCTGGAAGCTGAGTGACACTGCTGCAGACGGGTGTTTGGAGACACACCTCGCTTTAAGCTCTCTAGATGCACTCTGAGGGTTCATTAGGGCCACGGTGGGAAGCAAGAGCAAAAATCCCACTGTTCTCAGCAGCCCAGAACCTATTGAAAGCAATATCTGGAAGTCCAGTGTATTAACTCTGAGTTAAAGAAAAGAAAATGAACCAAACTTGAGGGAATTTGTGTCAGGACAGCTGTTTGAGTGCATCTTCTGCTGCTCTTAACCCTCACACGTTGGGCTTTCCTGTCAGCGTTTACAATAACATCTTTGCATCACAGTCCTAGTGTTTAATATTCCCTCTTTCAAAATATGAAGTTGCAGCTGACTCCTTGTATCCTTCTGGGATAAATGCAGAAAAAGCTTTCCTTAACAGCTGCTATATATTATTATTATTACCTATTACATCATATCTTATTACAGCTCTATTACGAGTTTCCCTTAAAATCTAATCACGTTCTGAAATTGTTTACAGCAAAGCTAGAAGTGGGCTCGAGACACAAAGTTCACATCCCAGCATGGGCCTGAACTTTCTTGCAGTTCAGATTTGCTCAGACACAGCATTTAACTCTCTTGCTCCTGAAAGATGGGAGCAACTGCAGAGTTTGGATGAGCAGAACCACGGCCACGAATGTGTGCTGGGACACCTGAGAGGTGTCTGGAGTGGTGGCAGCTGAGATGGGGTTTCACCTTCTGGTGTGTCAGACTGAAAAGCAGAGATAAGGAGCACAATTGTGCTCCCATATGCGTGAACAGCAAAACATCCACTGATTTCTGCAGAGCCAGAATTTCACTCCAGCTGAAGAGATGGGTGACAGACAGATATTAATTAGTTAACTCATTTGAGCTGAGCTAGGCTTATTTCTCTGACAGTGAGCTCTGACAGAAGTGTCATTGTACCCATCCTGAGCTCCTTATGGCACATGTCTGGGAGCCCAGCAGGGGGAAGGACAGAGGATTGGGAGTGATTTGAGGCTCCCAGGATGTAGAGAAAAGCTGTTCTGTGCTCAGATCTCCCTGATGGAAAGGATCCAGAGCCCACCTGAGCCTCCAGAGACCTGGTCCAGCTCCTCAGGAGCTTCACCATGATGCCCAAACCTCTCTTGCCTCCGGCTCTCACCCTCCAGCCTCATGCGGAGCATGAAACAACCCCTTGGCAAGGCAGCAACGATGCTGCTGCAGGGAAACACCTCCGGCTTCTCCTACAGGAGCAACTCCTGCTACTGTGGGCAAAGCTTCCCAGGATGGTCCCTCAGAAGTGCAGGCTCATAGCAGTGGAATAAAGCCAGGTCACCAGTCTCATCCACACTCTGACATTTCCATAGGTCTTTGCTTTACAGCTCTGATATTAAGTAGTTTGGCTAACTTTGTAGAAATGTTACTATTTTCTCGACAAAATGTCAAGTAAGTTTTCAGGGGGGAATACTTCATAACTGAAGTATGTTTTCCTAAGGGCAATAAACCACTAAGAAATGTACTTTTTTCCCACCCAGCCTTTGAGCCAAAAGTTTCACATGTTTTTCAAAGAAATAAAATTATAGGTGTTTTTCTGTAGTAAGGTGAAGTACCACCTGGGTGGCAGTGGTAGAAAGCTGGGCAAACTTTATAAATCTAGAAGGGGGAGATTGTTTTGGCATGACTTAGGGTTACAGCCTGGGTTTCCTATGCATAATTTTAAAAGGAATTGCTCAAAGCATCAGGAAACTATGCCCAGTGTACAATTCCTACCTCTTCAGACTCATGGAAGATTGCCACGGCCAGAGAGGACTTTTTCAGTGGAATGAACAGTGGAGTCAGGAGGCAGATGTTTGTTTCTTTATCTGACAAGCAAACACCCCTGCACATGCTGGTTTAAGAATGTAGAGCCAGTTGAAAATAAAGACTTAATCAACAGGGTTTAATTTGGTTTCTGTTCCAGGGTTAGGGTGGGTTCCCATTGTCTGCTGGCCATGAGGACAGCACTGAACTGGTGTCTGGGACATCTCCAGCCTAAACTCAGCTCCACAAAGGTGTGGGGGATTTTATAGTTACTGGTAAAGAGCTGAGGGGCCAGAAATGTGCTTTGGGTTTGGTCATTTTAATCTCTGGCATCACGGAGCTCAGAATGTGATGAATGTACCGAGAATGTACCTTTTCTGATCTGAATAATAGAGAAAATGAGCATCAGTGAATCCATGATCACTTTATGTTAGGTAGGGAAGGTGAGGAAAGGTGAAGGACAAAGAAACTCTTGCTAAACTCTGACAGTGGTGCAAGAGCTCTAAGGGTTAAGAAATGCCTTACAGGGCTGTCGGGCACCCTGAGTAATTTTTTTTTAAATCAGGCTACATAAAATCCCTCTCCTGGAAATCAAACAGAAGGAAAAGTAAAGTAAAGCTACAAAGGAGCTCTCGTTCTCTGGCCTGCTCTGTGTGCTGGCTTCCTACGTGCCGGGCTGAGGAAACTCTGAATCCTGTGGAAGAAATTCACGGAGAGGAAGCAACAGCCATCATACAGTATAAAAGATGTGGCTGGTTTTAATCAGGGCTGAGTCTTCACAAATAACAAATGGGAGGGAGAGGTTCAAATGGGGCATAAGGCTAAGCCAATAAAGCCTTTTCTGAGACAAAATAAGAAGGGTGTATTTCAATATGCCACCGAGGGGAGAGCTGAACAAAGCGATGTGTCCGGGATGTACAAACCCCGTCTGACTCCAGGCTCACGCTGCTGCCCTGCTCGTGGCCAGCAGCAGGCTCCTAATTTAGGCACTCTGAGTAACCCCCGTTGGAAGGCGAGTCTCTTTGACTATGTAACCAGGCCAGACCTTAATTGAATTAGACATCTAAAATTAGACAGTGTGAACATCCACACTCCCCCATCCCCTCCCCAACCCCTCAACATGCACATGAATCACTTCCCTGGGAGTGTCCTGGTATTTTTCAAACTTTATTGCGGGAAAAAATACCAGTTTTGGAACGTCAGGTTAGTGAGAAATGTGTGAACAAGAGCAGTGTTTGGCCCTGTGTGCATCTGGGATGCAGAGAGCTTTCCTGCCCGGGTGGGAGCTGGGGTCTCCTGCCGGGGTGGAGTGGGAAAAGGGGTTACTGGTGCTGCTGGTGATCACACTGGACATTTCCAGTGGGATATGCATCCATCCGGTGCAGTTTTGAACAGTTATCCTGCAGCCCATATCTGACACCAGCCCTTATATTGTCATGCTCCTTTTCCTGAAATTCTGGTGTGTTCAGAGACTGGACAACTCAGCTGGAATCAGGAGAGGGCTGGTGGCAGAAAGCAACGTTTCAGAAGATCTCGGTCTGGTGGCCACGTGGGGGGTTGGCACTAAATCATTCAGTGCTGCAGCAGTAAGGCTAAATAACAATTCCAGCCTTGGGTACCAGCTGATGTGAGAGCCGAGGGAAAAAACAGCTTTCTGGATTTCTGTAACAGATATAGGCAACACCTTGGGGCAGAATCTTCCAAGACCACAACAAAATTTTCAGTGCTTACTGGGTTTTTTTCAGCATAAAGCTGTGGTTTGTGTGGGTTGCTCCTTAGTGTCTTTCAAGTAACCAGCCTGCTGCTATACAAACATTTGGGGTATGCAGTGGCCTGTGTGGATGCTGTCTTGATTTATAGTAAACCTTGGGAAGGACTCCTACAGCACCTGAAAGCAATCTTTCAGCAGCTCAAGGAAGCAGAGTTGACTTTTAGTTCCCCAGGGTTCAGTAAGAAAGCAGGAAACCATTTATATATATATATATATATTCTATCTAATACATATAAATAAATATATATATGAGATATAGAAGGGAAGTTATGAAACCAGAGGTACATAAAATGCAAGCTATTAAAATGCACCTCTTACTGACTGCTAAACTGCAGGTGAGATCTTTTCTGGGTATTGCGGTATAGTATTGGAAATTTATTCCACATTTTGCAACACTGGCTGCTCCATCAACTGATCTCACTAGGAAAAAATCATCTCATAAAATAAATATGCCCCCATGGCGTGTGCTAGCCTTTCAAGGACTGAAATCAGTTCCTAGAGATCAAACCGTTTTCATGAGCCTGGAATTTTAAGGTCCGTAGAGGGCAAATCTCAACGTTAATAATCTTAAGTCAGGGTCAAAATTAGCACAAAATTTAAAAGAAGGATAAAAAAATTATATCCACATTTGTTTGATAAATTATTTGAAAGCAGCTGAATTCCCTAGGTATGCAGAAATTTTAATGAAGTGGATCACAGCATTTCCCTGGAAGGAATTACATGCCACACTAAGGCATAGGTGGTTAAACAACAGGAAATTCATAAAGCCAAGCAGAACCTGAGTGATCACGCAACTTTATATGATCAGTTTAGTAACTTCCATTTGTGTTGGACCAAATCTACCAAAGAACGTATTTTTCCCAGAGTGACGGAGAGTAGAGGGATCAGTTTCTCATAATGGAATTGCTCTTTGCTGAGGTGATTTGGAACAGGTCTTCCCAAGTATAAATCTTTTAGTGAGAAAAAGAAATCATTAAAAAATGATCAAATACAAACTAGGATCCTTTCAGCAAGGCCGTGCTGCCCACGATTCCCAGGACACCAGAGATCACCCTGGTCTCCTTCTCTCCAGTTTGCCTGGCTTGACTCAGAGAGCAACAAATGTGGGATGCAAACAGCTATTCATGCAGAGAACTCACTGGTGTAAGATTGTTTCCTTCAAAGAAAATAACTTTTCTGAGTCTGGGTTTCATGATTCTTCACTCCTGGAGCAAACAATATTCAGCAATAAAGGAAGGGAAAACCCAGCGGGTCTGGAATATAATTTTCATTCCTAGGAGTGAAGGATGGTCTTGGCCAAAAGAAAAAAGGACTAAATCTGTCCTGAAGGTGGGAGGAAAGCGTGCAAGTGACACAAGCCAGTGCCTCACCTGCTCTCTGGCAGTGTGTGCATGTGCTGTGGAGAGAGAAACTGCAGACACGCTGAGAGCCCACCCTGCGCACGCTGGGCTCCCAGAGCCCTCCAGGACACCTCTGAGCCTGTGCTTCAGTGCAGCTGAACCAAGCCATGTCCTCAGTCTGAGAAACTGCACTCTATCCATTCCTCTCATTAATCTTTCTCTACATCTCGTGTCTTAAGTGGTTTCTGAGGAGGTTTGAGTTGTTTTCTTTTTCCCAAAGAATACAACTTTGCACAGCATGAAGGAAAACATCCATCCAGCAACACCAGTAATTGCAATAGTGGCTCATGCAACTGCAATCCTTCCAGCCCTGCTGCTACACAGAGGAAAGTGATATTTCCTTGGAGGCAGTGGCTCTCCACAGTGTTTGGTACAGGTGCTCCTCTTCACCTGGCTGAGAAACCTGCAGCACAGTCACTGAGACACGGGTATTAAATTAAGTCTTTGGTTTTTCATGGGCTCAGGTGTCCAGCTCACATCTGAGCCCAGGTTCTCTCCATGGAGAGCTGACTGTGGTCTGCAAGAGGGAGAGGAAGGAAATTGAAGTGCAGGGGACTGACCCCATGCTTTGCATTACCTATTTATTCCCCAACTCACACTCCCTGCAGCTCTACAGACTCTCTGCACGACAGCAGTGGTTCAGATAAGGTATTGTTGAAGAAGGGACACTTTGCTTTTATTCTTTGGGTATTTGCACTTGAAGGACTTATTGGAAACACCATGGAAAACAGCTAATCTCTACACCCTCAATAAAAGATCCTCACACTGCTTCCCTCTGTGAAACATGATGTGCCCCGGTCATTTGGTTTTCCATCCAAAAACCCTGACCTCGAGTTCTATTTTCTTAGGCAGGCTTACATTTAATTAAAAGGAAACTATCAGGAGTAAAAGTCCCTCTTAGATATGCTGCATCCAGTCCCAGGTTAGGCCTGCTCATGACTTCTCCATGTACAATTTCCTCCTGGATTCTAACCTATCCCAGGACCCAGTGTGATGCAACAGCACTTTCAGCACAGCAGATAGGGTAATGCTGGCCTGACAAGTGAAATTAATTATTGCATTCCATTAATTTGGAGTCATGCGCCCAGCCCATGGAAGCTGGGAGAACCTTGTGAAAAACAAACTCACTACATTGTGCTCTGATGTTATTCTTGGCTGGAGTTTGAGGCAGCCTGCTGGGGTCCTCCGGAGCGGCTGAGCATCCGTGGAGCAGCTGCTGTCTTCAGAGAGAGGAATAGAGGCTCATTCTTCATCTGGGACTACAATAGGGACAGCAAGGGCCTCCCTGGGATCTTTAAATGCAGGCATGACTTGGGAGGGTGGTGATGTTGGCTCCTGACACTTCTGAGTGTTGAGCTCCAATTACATATTTACTTGCGATTGCTAAGTGACTGCTTTGAGCGTTTCCTGTGCAAAGCTGAGCCCCTGGAGCATGCTGTAGGAATGGCTGTGGCAGGGAAGGGACTTTGATACTCCTGAGAACAATGTGACCTCCATAAAGGCCCCGTGACAACTGCATGAAATCCTCTGCACCGCAGCTCTGGGCCGGGACCCCGCGGTAGCATCCTCCCGGCCGTAAAGAACGGCTCAGTGTGACTCAGAGCAGAAACGCTGCCCAGCCCAAATGTTGTACAAGAATTCTGAGCATGATTCAGCCCAGTCCCCTCTGGGGAATGCAATTACTGTCAGCGAGTGTCTGCTAAGCAAGGCCCTGCTCAGGGATCGTGTCCAGGGGTTTCTCCCATGGGAACCTGTGCTGGAGACACCCGGGTACGGCGCTGGGCTGGCACCGCTTCAGGCAGGCCGTGACTCACGGCAGTGGCTGCCTTGCAATACTGACTCCCTCAAACCAGGAGAGCTCATGGGCGACTTCCACATGTCAGGAGAATGGGATAAAGCAGCACTTCCCAGGCTCCTCCATAGGTTGACCTGGTCCCACGATGAAAAGATTGTTTGACCCCTTCTCCTTCAGTAAGGACAGTGGCTAAGGCCTGAGGAGACAAAACTGGTGCACAAGCCTTCTGCACAACCACAGCAGGGAGCAGACACCATGTCCACAGCCTGCAGGCCAGGGCAACAGTCCTCATCCCAACCCTAGCTCTTTTCTCTTTTTTCCTGGCAGACTGAACTGGGCTGGGTCTCTTGCATGAAATGACTTCACTCACTTTGGTAAACAAAATAAACCTTTTGCCCTGGCTGTATGACGGCCTGTGCTCAGCAGTGCTCCGGGTCACTTCTGTACGTGCTGCTGGGCTGAGGAGACACAGCCTTGCTCCTCTCAGAGAGCCTGGACCTGCCACCACGGCTTCCCCAAGGCCACCCAGGAGCCTCCACACTCACTTCTTCCCTCCCAATGCCAACAGAGTGCTTCCCACCCCACCTCTTTTCCTTATCACCCCTTTTCCATCTCTGTCTGACAGATAATGAAGTGTATAAGTGCTGTCTTGTCTCAGGTATCTGTCTGGGGCATCAAAAGATGTGCCCTGCAGTGAGCGGAGGTGTTGTGACCCAGTTCAGGCGGAGCTGTTTGCACGCACCGCTGCTCCCGACAAGCTGCTGCTGTCAGGCTGCTCGTTTGGTGTGGGAAGAGAAGTGAGGAGGTAAAATTACCTGTACAGGCAACCTGGAAAGCCTTTTGCTGAGCACAAGGACTAAGTGAGGGTGTATCAAGTGGAAGGCAGCAAGTCAGGAGAGACAGCAGAGTAACGGAGCATCTCCTTGTGCCCCAGAGCAGCCTCTTTGCATGTGTCCCTGCTCTGACTTTTTGGGATGAGAGGAAGGGATGAGGAGGAGCTCCATCTCCCCAGCACAGCCTGGTCTTGTCACCACTCTGACTTCACTCCAGGGGCTCCTCAAGCTAAGAGAAAGGAGGTACTGACCCAGGATGTGGGAGGTTTGGAAGGGATCCTGTCGGCATTGGTTTTCAGTGGAGAAATTTTCAGTTAGTAGAATTATCTTAAGGAGAAAAATTCTCTTCTCAACAGAGTCCCACCTTTTCGAGGGCTGAAAGATCTCGAGTTGCACTTCTTCATTTTTGAATATGAAATTTCTCTGCAAGAATATTCCTTTTAAATCACTTTTTTTTTGTGACTTTGTCTGCTTTCATCAGCTTGTCCTTGGAGGAAGAATAAACAGAAGGACAACTACCAGAAAAACAGCTTCCCTTCAGGCGAGCACAGGAGGTTCTTTTTGCTTTCAGTGTCCCAACACTTCTGTCTGTAGCAGATGCTGTGTTTTCATGCTGGCTCTGACCCTGCTGCTCAGGAACAGCTGGAGAACCATGGTAAAGACAATTCAGTGCACCCAAATGTCGATGCCACACCAGGAGGATGCACAGCCAAGTGGACTCTATCTTTCACAGACAAACCTCTTGTTGTACCAGGGCAAATGTTCCAAACTCATCCTAATTTCTCAACTTTTCATCTGAGCATCTCAAAGGAAATTTCACTTGTGGATGAGTAAAATGGCACACATTGGCTCCCTCTTCACAGCCAGGAGTCTGAAGCTGAAGATAATGAACCCAAACCATGTGGAAGACTAAAGCCTGGCTATTCCCATTCCTGTGCTAACCATGATAGGAAATTCAAAGTTGCAGTAGCTCACTAACAATAGGGAGCAACTTAGTCCTCCAGGTGTGAAAATATGGGTAATAAATATTAATAGAGCAAAGCTCTGAGAATAGCCAGGGAAAACAAATCAGAAACACTTTGCAGAATCTCACTGATTAAAATGAAATCTCATTTAAAATCCTCATAAGTGGCAGTTCTGCCTTTACCATTTCATTGTTGTCACATCCAAATGTTTCAGTTTGGTAAGAAAAAGCAGCTTTGTTTTAACAGTCTCAGTAGGATTACTTGTGATTTATGTTGCACATCAATCTTAGAATAGGTGGTTTGTTGAGTTTTTTTTAGGAAGAACTGCAGTTTTCAATATGATGAGAAAAATGTCATTTTTGACCCAGGGCTTTGCAAGCTCCTGCTTTGTCCAGGGTGGAGCCAGGACCACATTGGTAATTACAGCCCCACGACCATCCTGGCTGGGGCTGCAGTGGGGTTTTGCAGAATGTGCTGATGGATTTGGGAGACATTTCCCCGCGTTCTGTGCAAACCGCTGTGGAAAACAAACCCGGGGAACAACTGTGATGGAGTGACTGCCCGTCCTTTGAGGACTCCATCTAAATCTCTGCAGCCCCTGTAACCACTGACCCCGACGGTGCCCAGCTCTAATTAAAGCCTTGGGAGACTTCTTGGGGTGTACAGTGGGATGTCCCTTAATGGTTCCTGCAGCAAAACCCCATCTCTGCCTTGCCAGCCTCCCACACTCAGCTGCCCACTGGAGTCAGTAGGAATTTAGAATGCAGAGGTCTTTTAAGGTCAAGCCTTATGTGGATTTTGATCCATCCTGGTCCAAATTTTCAGGATGGAGGAGTCCAGCATCCACATGAAGGCACTAACTCACTGTCTGGACTGTTGAGCACACAGGTAGGAGACACCACTTTACCCCAAAAGGTTCATAGAGGCACCCACAGTGATTTGCTGCTGACTCTTTTATGGAATATAATCATATTACTCTGTAGTGCAGCTGCAACTGATGGCAATAAAACTTGATGTATTGGGAGGACAAACAATTTTGCAACAGCCTGTGAAAAATCATTTTTAGAATGACACAAATTTTACCAAAAGACTCGTTCTTGCTAAATAATGCAGAGCTAAATGAATGGTTATAAAGGCTCTGAAATGGATGGTGCATCCTGTTTAATTTTATAAAGGAAGACAGTAATAAACTACATTTTTAAATTTACTACTTCAACATCATCCTTGGTGCAAAATGCCATGTTCTATTCATTAGCAGGTAGTTCCTGGGATCACTCACCCAGGGACTGGGCATTTGATGCAGTTCTTTGACTGTACCAGACTGTCCCTCAGACTCCTTGCTTATGTATAGCAAGCTTGAAACAGAGCTAATGAAGGCCAGATGGCTGCAGGCTCCTTCTCACACCCATAATATTGATGGGAACATTCTGGAGGGAGTGGATTCTGCCTGAGTCTTTTCCTTGTGCCTGACATGATGATAACCACATTGCAGCCTCGGTCCTAACTCGATTCGAATGTTTCCTGGATTTCCAGCAAATGAATGAAGTGCAGCTCAAAAGGAAATATATGCAGGCCTTATTAGAAAAGGTTGTACTCATCACGAATCAGCTAAATACCTCATTTCTGACAGCGGGGAAATCCTTTTATTACTGAGTTTGTTTGGAAAGATTTTGAATAGTTCATTATAAAAATGCATTCATCTCTGCCAGAATGTGTCAAAGCAGCCAAAGTACAAAATCTGGCCCCACTCAAGTCCATGGGATTTGGCACAAACTGGCAGAACTACTGGGCAGAATACTTTGTTCTGGATTGAAGTAGTACATCTTATGTGCTAATGGAACCCACTGAAGTGTGCTCGCCAGCCTGAGAAGGCCTTGCAGTTAGGTCCTGTCTGACTACGCTAATTAAGAGGAATAATTAAAGCCCAAATATAATTCTCTGGAATGCTGCAGATATCCCAGATATTTCACGATTGCACAGGATATTGCACAGGATTAGATACTGTCTCTGTTGGTAAATTCCTCGTGGTTAGTAATCTCATCTTTTATATTTTGTTTTTAATAAGGAGCTGCCTTCATTCTGAAGCCAGCTCTGTTTAAAGCTGCAAGAAAAAAGTAATTAAATTTGACAGGACTCTCTTTCATGACATATATTGCAGGCTATCTCATGACACACAGACCTGGTCATATTTTTGTTATAAGGAGTTGATTTATTTTCACCAAGTATCTCTTTTAGAATCAGAGTTTTCCTGAATTCTGTATTTCTTTGGCTAAACAAGCCCTGCTGCCGTTCTGTGGCTCTGTGCTCTGCAGCAGTGCTGGCTGCACACCCTGGCTGTGTTGACATGCCATGGTTTGAACATTTGACATTTATATGTGGCTGGCATTCGTTTTGTTGCCTTGCAACCATCTGGTTCCAGAAGAAACTCATAAACTGATCCTGAATCATGCAACCACCAGACAGCAAACAGATAGAGCTGTAGGACTCTGACAGCACATTTATCACCCTCCTGTGATAGCTGACACAAACTGCACTGCACTGTCTTCTCCAGTCTCCATCACACTGAACTGGCCAGGGCGGCACTTGAAAAAGAGGATTTGATCCTCCCCAGCAGTGGGAGCTTATGGTTCACCCTGCCTGTGGCCCATCCTGTGTGCAGGCTCTCTGTGTGCAGGTTCTCTGTGTGCCCCCAAACCTCTGCATGCACAGCCTGTGCCAGCGGGTCCCTGCATCCGACATCTGGGAACCACCCTGAGCTGGAGAGAACGACTCCAAAGCTCAGAGTTTGAGCTGAATTTTTCCAAACTTCAGAAATACCAGGGGGCAGATTTCAAGTCAGAGCCTTTCATGCTTGTGCATGAAAAGAAAATTACAAATGCACAGCCCATGCTGATCCTGATGGTGTTGGCACAGCTGAGGACAGGGGACTGGCAGAGAAGTGCTGTCCTTTTCTGGCTCCATCACGCAGGCCAGCAGCAGCAGGGAACAAGCCAGCCTGCTTTAGCAGAGAAAATTCTGTCCCAAATAATCTTGCCACAAAAGCTATATTCTTTATTGTCAGGTGTTTTCCTCAGTAGATTAACTGTTGCAGGAATGAAAAGTTTCTAGGAACAAAGTGCATTCTTTAAAATAGAGCAAGGGGAGTGCAGTAGCATTTTTCTTGGTGGTGGTTTATTTAGGAGGATAGCAGGTCCCCTGTCATTTCACTTGATTGTCCTCTCCTTTTTATTTCCAGTTTCTAAATCTCTGACATTGTTCTCATGTCCATGAAGCAAAGAGATCACTTTTCTCAATAAATAGGAAAACTGAAAAATGCAGGAAGACTGGGTTATTAAACCCAAAGAACTCTCACTCACACATTATGTAATACCAATTTAACAAGAATTTTGCTCTGTAATCAAATCCACATAACTCATTCTATATCTGGAATCTTCTCTTTCCAAATTAAACAGTGCTTTTTAAAAGAATTGGATAATGTGAGAGTACTGCAGCAATTTGGGTCATTATTGGAATGCATTTTCATTTTCAGCTTCCACAGATGTGTACACAAACACACACTACACACTAATGCAAAATTCTTTTTTACATTACAAAATTCAGCAAATAATAGTAGCAGACACTGGAGGGCACCTGCCTCAAATTCTCACCTACTTATGTATGCCAGAAAGGAAAAGTAAGTACTTATGGTGATTGGAAGGGCTTCCTTTTCAGTTTCAATTCAAAGTGCCTGTAAAAATGTTTTATTAGGTTCACAGCGGTTTTCTGACTCTTTAAGATAGATGTGGGTACCAGAGATGGAACCAGAGAGGGAGCCTGAGTGTGCAGCTGGGAAACCAGGTACAGACCTGACCAAGGTCAGCCAGGTCAGCACCAATGTTAGTATTTGCTCTGTTCATAATTCTTATCTTACAAAAAGAATACAAATATGGGCCATATAGAGGCCATTCTTGTTCCAGGGATCCTTATATGTCTATGGACAAGACAGCAAAGGCAGGGAGGGAGGCACAGGCAGTTAGGGATGCAAAGCAGCAGCAGAGGTTTGTTATCAAGCCTGGTCTGAATTTGACAGAGGCAGGAATTCTCAGTGCCCTTTAATGGTATTGGCTCTTCAGAGAGGGCTTAAAGTCTTATTCTTGAAAACTGCATCTCCGTAAGTGGTAGATAAAAAGAGAGGCTTTGCAAAGAGCCAGAGAGCTGCATCCATGTCCTTTGCACTATTTGCACCAGCCCACGGGAATGTCTCTGCACTCCTTCAGGGCATCAGCCTCCTGCTTGGGCCAGCAGATTGAAGAGATTATGGTTTTACTCTTTTGCATTCTGTATTAAAGCACTGCAGGTCACAGCATCACCTAGTGATGTTCAGATTGCCAAGGTGTGGAACACTGATCTGTGTAAATGCTCGGTGGCTGTTGGACATGGAAACTCTGCCAAGCCCAAATCTTGAAGAGTGACCCTGTTCTGCTGCCTGATACACCCTGCCTCTCCATAAACCTGACTTCATTGCATCAAGCATCAGTACACTTCAATAAACAGATACAAGAAATCAAAAGGATTTTACAGAAAATATTTTTGCAGGAAAAGAAAGACTACTTCAACTCAGTTCAAATTGAGTTGTTTGAATTTTATTTTAAACTATTGATTGATTATTCAAATTGTTCTAGTGCAGCAAAAAGTGCATTTTATTCTGTGCACAAACATTGGAACAGAAACCTTATTAAAAAGCAAGTGGAGGTTTCCAATAAGCAGGGCCATTTGATAGACTAAGCTATCTTTAGGGAAAAACAGGTTTGCTGTGTTAAGATTAAAAGCCCTAAGTTAGTGTCTGGGATATTGTGCAGTAGGCATTGCTTGTGTTTCTACACAGCATGAGGTGCTCTTTAGGCAGAGGAGTTCTGCCTGAACTGAGACTTCACTGAGACTTCACATAGGTTTAAGAAAGAAAAGCACTGAGAAACAGATTGGGCAAGTAAATTAGGATGGTATCTGAGTGTCTGCTCCCATGAGAGTGTAGCTGCTGGTGTCTACATTGCAGCTACGCTCACTGAAGCAACAGGAGATTTGAGCCTGGCTTTTCCCAACACCAAACCAAAGCCTGGATTCCTCTTGCACCGTTTAGCTCCTGTCTTTCTACCTTTTTCTTCTTCAGATGATGTTGTACAAGTTGATTGTGCAGCTTCAGCTTTTCCATGTAACACAGCACACAGCTGAACCCCCCCCTCCACTGTCTCACGGGCCTCAGTTGTTTTCCCACTTAGGCTGCACTGAATATCCTGACACCAGGTGTATTGTAATTTTTTTCCCTGGCCTCTCAATTTACTGAAAAGCACGAAGAAATGCAATGAAATTCCTCTCCACAGAGAAATTCTTCCTCTTTATAAAACAAACTGAAAGGAAGAAGCTTTGTGAAACGATGAAGCTCTGAGACCTATTCATACAGCTACAGCTGTCCTAGGGCTAGTGTGTTGAAATATCTGTGAGTGACATGACAGGTAAGAGCAACCAGCATAGAGGAGAATTACCCTGGCCCATTTTCCTCTGATTGCTGAAACTCCGTTGCTCACCAGGAGGAAACCACAGAAATGGGCACGTTTTATAGTGCTGTGTATTAGAAACCTGCATAAATGGGCACGTTGTGTAAGCTTTGCTCTGAGAGCCATTATTGTCACTGCCAATATGTCTTAGAAGCCGGGACAGCCCTGGAATGGTGGTGCATTTGAATTTAAGGCATGACAGCGAGGGGCTCAGGGGGGAGCGTGCTTCTGAGAGCCGATGGCAGGAACAACTTCCAAAACACGCGGCAGGCTGCAGTAACAGCGCGTCCCAAGGGAAAGAAAGGGAGGATGGCTGCGAGCTTCCTGCCCGGAGCAAGCCCCGGCGCAGCGGCTCTGGCAGCGATGCCTATCGCTCACTAACTCTTGGTCGCTGATGGATTTCAGTGATCCCTCTGGGAATTGCCGAGGGGTTTTCCAGCGGAGCCTGGCACCGGGATCTTTCAGCGACAGTGCAGCGTGGCTGGCATTTAGGAGCACAAATGGTGCGAGAGGATTCCTCGCTGTTCACCCCCCGCGACATGGCACAAACCCCGAGGTCCTGTTCCAAACAGGATGGAGCATTTCCAAGCTATTTCAATCTAGCGGAAAACCTCTCTGCCCTGACTCTCCTGCTCAAATGCCTCTCTGAGGGTATGCAGGCAGCAAACCACAACCGGAGGGGAGCACTGGGGGTCAGGAGAGAAAAATGAAATGTTTTGCAGGCTGCGGTGCAGGGAGGCTCTGCCAAAACTGCCTGAGCCTGGGTGCCTGTCCCCCGCCCAGGACGGGGCACCTCCTGCAGGACCAGGCTCCAGGCTGGGCTCTGAGAGGAGCTGGGAGACGCTGGTGGCAGCTGGTGAGAATTTCCAAGCTCAGACTGTGAGGTCTCGATGCCTGCCGAGGCAGGTGAGTGTGGAAGTGCTGAAGTACAGCGTGCCCATCAAACTGATGCCATGATGCTTTTTTGCTTTTTATATATACCCCCTCCATATACTCTTTTGTATCACTTTTATGTATTCTTAAGGGCCTTTTAGCCCA
>VZTH01004857.1:79893-91932 GCA_013397815.1 Aleadryas rufinucha
TGTGTTTTTGTTTATTTGCCTAGGTTTTTTCCTGGTTTTATACTGAAGGTGAAAAACTGAAAGTCTGTTTAATCTCCAGTACCAGAATAAAATACCTTTTAATCCAAACAAAGGAGAAGTGAGTTCCAGATTTTTTTTCACCATCCTTGCAAAAGGCAAGACTGCAGTAACTTTTAGAAAGGTTTTTCTGCTGGATTTTGGAGATTTTTTTTTTTGCATTTGAACCAGCCAACACAAAAGTCATTCTTAGGCAATATTTAAGGAGATATTTCACTCAAGTTCTGAACACTCTTGGAATGTTTTCAAAGGAGAAAATGAAGGAAAGTCCACTATTAACAGGCAGTTAGAGAAATTTTCAGATTACTTTCAGTTTCTTACTTATCTTGGCACTCCATTAAAATAATTGCACTTGCTGTAGTACCAGAGAGATTGATTAGACTGAAAACTTTATTGTTAGCCTGTTTAACATTATATTTACCCCCTTTAGAAGCTTTTGATTCAGAGTGAGGCACTAAGAATAAAAAATGGGAAGTAATGTCTCTGAAGAAGTTTCCATTTTAGTAGCTTTAGTTTAATCACTATAAAGGGGAGCTCTGGTTTAATCTAGTTTTCTTGGGATTAGAAGACTTTTAATTATTGCTTGCAATCAAGCTTTCTAGCCTTGTGTGAAGCAACACATTAAAGCAGGGATTTAAAAAGAGCCTAAGGAACACATTTATCATTAAAATTCAATGACACTGGCAGCTTAGCTCCCTGCCTCCTTTGAACATCTCAGGGTTTCCTTTTAATAAAGTAACATCTGTGAAATTTAGAAAATAATATTAATTTTGACCCCCTCTGGATTTTTTAATGGGTCTATTGACCCAATGCAAGCCCATCCTCCACTCCTGCACATTTCCTGGGAGCAGTTTTTAGTCCCAGCATTTTTTTTTATAGGAATATGATGTTTCTTCAAAGTAGGGAACCTTCAGGACCAGAGTGAGTGGATTCTCTAAGCATTTTCTGAGGCAGAGAGATGAGTATCAGCTGTTGTCATGTACCAGATGAGGGAGTGGCTGCAGAGCATCCCCAAAATATCTGGTCCAGAACGTGGCCAAGATGTTGTCTGTGCATGTGTGTCTGAGAGTGAGTGACTCTGGAGGGCCTGACCTGTGTCTGTGCTAAAGCCTTAACTGATAATGATAATTTTATAATCTAGGAAGTCACCCTGATACTCTGGCAGAGGCTCCCAAAAGCAAACCAGAACTCTCTGAGACCAGTCCCTAAGTCTGTGCTCTGCCAGCCCCACCAAATATCCTTAGACAAAGCTCCTGCACTAAAAGTGGCATTTATCTTTAATTCTTTCTCCTTCCTGAGTTTCCCCTGGATTCCCATTACAGACAGAAAATTGGCAACTGTTCAGATTAAACACAAGAGTGAATTTGCTTGGCTCCAAGGAAGACATTTCTGTGTCGAAAGGTAAATTATGTTGCTGTTTTTCCACCTGTTAATGTGCAGATTATATAATAGAGATATTTTTCAATTTATTTTTTTCTTCTTAAGATTGCAATGACGTAGGAGATTTGACCTTCACAGCTTCTTCTTTGCTTCATAGAATAATGCCAATGCCTTTGTCAAAAAGATCAAAAAGTAGTATTTGAAACCATAAGGATTTTGCTTGCTGCTTACAGAGATGATTTTAGTGGTAAATCTTACAGAAACTTCAGTCCAAAGCCATTTTTTAGGTTTAAACCTTTGGCAATACAAGAGCTCAATCCTAAAATTTAGATGGTTGTGGGTAACACTGTTGGAAATGCAGATGTGTGGGTCCCAATTTGCATGTGTTTTGGGATGTCTTGATTTCAGGGTAGCCAGGCTGTAACATCTTCTGAAACTCCCAACTTCCTGGAATGGTGTAGTCAGGACATTTGAAGAGCAGTCCCAAGGCATAATGAAAGGGTGAGTACAAGTGGTGAGAGCCCCAAATGAACCTTGACTTGGAAGTCGAGCACAGGCTGAGCTCTGAGCAGTGAAGTTTCCTCCAGAGGATTCCAGCTGCACACACAGCAGCAGCAGGGATGGCACACACGAGCCCACTGAAGCAGCTGGGCTTTGAATTTTCTGATTGCTATTGAATATGCAATGGGAATTTCTCGTTACTTTTTAATCTTTCCTTAAACAAAGTCATAGTTCTTCCACAGTCACCTCAGAGACAGGGAGAGAAATATTTTCCTAACAATTACTGCAGTCAGCTTAGCTGGGCATTTGAAAGTACCAGACATTTAAAAATATACAATAACAGTAATCTTTAAAAATACTTTATTTTAAAAATATTATTTGGGGAAAAAAGTCCTTGCTCCCTTTATTCAGCAGGAAATGCCACACAATTATCTTTATTTTCTTACTGTTTGTGGGATGAATTGAAAATCAGGGTTTTAGATAAATTTACCTAGCAGCAATTAACATTTAATTTCCTTTAAAAACATAGAAACAAGATTAAAATGCCCACTGGGGGTGATTTATCCTTGATTAAAGTTTAGATGTGACTGAGAAAAGTTGATGCTCAATGCATTAATCAAGAAATAAGAGAATGAAAACTTATGTTTGATATTCCAGAAGCAGACTTGGAAGTGGCTCGGAAACTGGCTAAGTTTATTTTCATTATCAGGGAAATAAGTGTCTTGCAGGCACACAGGGCTGAGCACAGCCCACTGAAGCAGAAGAGCAGCTTTTCACTGAACCCAGTGACTTGGCACAGAAAGATGGGCTAATATTTGCACAGTCTGTATTTTCTATTTCCTTAGATGTTAAAGGAAAGAAGGAATTCAAACATGATAACCTGTGACAACTTGCAATGATCTGTATTAATATATTATTTATTACTATGATTATCTCACCAGAGAGTGAGTGGATCTATGATTTAGACCTGCCCATCTCTGCAGAAACCCAGAGATGTGCAACCACTCTGTTACTCCTTCATAGGGACCTTGTCCAGCTCCTTGCATGAAGGCTGGGACCTCTGTGTACACAGTGACTATGGAGTGCACATAAAAATGGAGACAGAATCATGATATTTTTTATGGCATTTTGACTCTCTGCAGAATGTCTGAATAATTTGGAATCTGGTCCATAAAAAATAATNTGACTATGGAGTGGACACATAAAAATGGAGACAGAATCATGATATTTTTTATGGCATTTTGACTCTCTGCAGAATGTCTGAATAATTTGGAATCTGGTCCATAAAAAATAATATTCCAGATTGTTCAAAATGCATATGCGGTTGAATAATCAGTTTCTATGTCCAATTATTTGACTTGAGAGTAGATTGGGTAAAACTTGGCATATTTTTTCCACCATATGGTTGTACTAATTTGTTTGAAAGAAAAAATAACGTAAAATTCACATAAATAACTGTCCCACAGTTTTTCCTGTCTGCCTAATTTTGTCTATTTTCCCCACTAGCAACCAGAGATCCAATAAACTATTGAAGGCTAAAGGCTGATGTAAATCCTTTTTTAGGGCTGTGATTTCAACAACAGCGTATGAAGAGCTTTTTTAAAATGAGGGAAGAAGAGCAAACAGCTAGAAAAACAAAAAATGTAAAGTGCTTATGCAAAAATCTGTCATGGACATCTGGACCACCCTTGTCCAGCTCAGGAAATATAACACCAGTCATGCTTCTAAGTGAAGAGAATCAATTGCACTTTCTGTTTGCAGAGGATCAAAGGTCCCCTGGCAGCTCTGCTTTCAGGCTGGGCAGTAACTCGGGGTGCAGGTCCCTGGCTCCCCTCAGTGCTGCAGCACAGCCAGGACATCACGAGGTGGTTCCAGCCGTGGTGGAGCTGTGACTCCTCAGCATCCCTGGAATCAGGCAGCTGTGCTCTGTGATGCTGCAGTGCTGATGCAGAAAGAGGGAGAGGCTAGCCTGAAAGTCACAGAAGTCACCTCTTTTTGTGAACACTTGACTCTTGAGCCCAACTGTATCAGTGTTGCTGTACCACACATGAAACTCACTGAGATACTGCGGTTTAAACCTTGCTTCTGTAAATGCAGAGTATCTCTGCTTTATCCCTAAGATTTTGGGACACAGGGGTACAGAGCACAGATTTATAACCATCTTATTTTTGGAATACCTAAACTGTTGCTGACGTGACAGACTGTATTGGTTCCAAAGGACTGGTATAACCAAACAGACACAGTTTGATTTAAGATTAGATACTTTTGTAAAAACAAAGCTTTACAAAATGTAAGATGAGGGGAAATTTGCCATATTTATAGTTCAAATACCAAAGAAATCTCTCTCCCCAACACTAATGGGTCTAGACATCTGTTTTTCATGCTTAAAATACAAATGCTGTAACAGCAAACCAGTTCACAACTGCAGGAATTGAAGCTGTCTAGAAATGAGAATAAAAATGACTGGTCCTCCACAGCAAGCAAAAAGCAGGAGGAAAAAGCCTCTTGCAATTAGTGGTGGAAAATAAAATTAGGTTTTCAGAATTATTGCAGCCATATGTAAGATGGGCTCCCTCACCACTGAAACCACAGGCAAAGCACAGTTTGGAGCACTCTTCATACATGATCCCTAAATAGCTGGGAGCGACTGGGACTTTTTTGGGTCCAAGCTATCCCATACAACCACATCAGAAAACACCAGAAAATATTTTCTCCACGTGTTCCCCCTCACCCCCAATCCTCATTCCCACAGCAGAAGGTTGTACATCCAGTCAAAAAGCAGTCCCAATCCATCACCAGCTATCCAAGGTTACATCCATCTTCTCTCAGGCCTTTTCTTTTTATAATGAATTCTGCTCTCTGCTGACTTAACCCTCATGAGAGCCATTGATTCACAGTTTCAAATGGAACATGGATAACATGAAAAGAACCATCCATAAAAAAATACAGATGGCCAAATTCACTGGCTAACCTGGACAATGTTCCTTTAAGTCTAAAGCCTCTATTGTGCTAAATACCCAGCTGTTAACAATCTCTTCTAGAGGCTATTGAACGCAGGAAGGACATGTTTTTAGCAATTAGAAAAATAATAGTACACTTACACATGGCAATATTTAGCAGAGTTTGTTTGGTTAATAGGTCAGCAGTTTGGGACAGTTGGTGGTTGTTATGGGGCAGCAAGGAGGGTTTGTGCAATGAGACGTCCTGGCAAGAACGCTGAACCCCCAGGTACCCGTGGGGCACCCTCAGATGAACGTGTGCTGTATAATCCAAAGCACTCAGAAGACATCCCCCATTCCACAGCTTCCTTGTACATTTAAAAAAAGCTTTGAAAACATTTTTTGGTAGGTTTGTACAGCGTCAGGAAAAATGCACATATATAAACCAGAAAAAATGCACATGGTGGAATAGTATTTTGGGCATATAAGGATATTACACATGCAAGGCTCGAACCAAAGTTCATATCCTTAAATACTTTTTATGTAGAGTAAGAATTTAATAAGTGATTAAGTGCTTTCCTCGTGCCTTGCAGGAATATGTCATGCAAGGGGCTGGTCTGAGGCGTGAGCAGGTGCATGTTAACCCTGCTGCCGGAGCAGACGTGTGTCTGCCGCAGCGATTTATGGTGCCTTCCTCACAGCAGCGTGAGTTTGGCTGGTGGCCTTTGTAATTTATCTCTGCTGATATCATTATGGGCCTCGAGAACATTTATCTTCCTCAAAGTAAAGAGTAAATGATTGTTTTAACGAGGAGAAAACAAGCCTTATTAGAGCAGCCCCGGACTAGGCACCACAGAAAGGCTTGGATTTTTAACACGCTCCGATCTGTTTTAACAGCTGCTTATGGTTACTATAGTCAGTGAACAAAGATAGGGTTATTTTACCTTTCCTCACCGATGGCCCAAGTTCCCTCCTATTTTCTCTGTCTTTGCAGAATGGCAGAGGCCATGCTTGGAGCTGCTGGAGTCAGACAGGTCTGTGCGGTTTTCTGCCCGCAGTGGTGCAACTGGCACGCTGAAACCTCACCCTGAAAATTGCATTACATAAAAGGATGTGAAAAAAGGGGCCATATCCAATCTAAATAATCCATCCATTGACCTTGATGGTGGTTTCCAGTATTTTTGGATTCATGGACCCCCACGGAGTCTCTGACAATAGACCTGCTTTTCTTGGTTATATATTTTGCAGAGTCTTAGAATTAGTTCACAGTCACCACAAGGTCCATGGCAAACATACATAAAATCACACGTCTAAGGTATTTATAAGACACTGGTAGCTAAATTCCTACAATCCTAATGGGTGAGCATAAAAAAAACCATGAGGAGGTTGTATTACTTGCCCAACAATCTGACTAGATATATGATTATGCTTCATTGTTGTTTCTAAGCCACATGCTGCCCTAAAAAACCAGTTTCAGTACAGACTATGTCTGTATCTATAGCAGATTCTCCTCTAGCCAAAGGCAGAGCTAGTGGTGATTCTGCAATTCATCAGAATAAAAGCAATTTTTTTCCAGATTTGTTATTCTTCTCCCTTCCTGGGTATGGGCAGAGACATAAAAGAACAGGACCTCCCACTAATCTGAAAAAAGTAAATTCTAGAGAGAAGTAAAATGAGATTTTCACAAGGAATCAGGGCCTTGGAGGTGTCAAGTGTTGGAATATGACTGTCCCAGCCCTCATGCCACTAGAAGGGAAAATGGAAATTAATGCTGGACTGCTGGGGTTGTGAAGGAAGCAGCACAACCACAGAATCAGCACCAATTTTTTTGAACACAGGCCCAGTTTTTACTTTGGAACAAGAACTTGGACTCCTATGAATTATGTGAGGGCTTGGCCTTGGATAATCAGTGGGTGCTCAGTATCTGGCAGGATCAAGTCCATGGTGAACAAGAATCTTGGCCCAGATCTGAAACACCACTTCTTCTGCTTTCCAACCCCATGGTGTAACCACCAGACCACAAACGTCTTTCCCACTTTTTGCTGTTAAGAAGGAAGCGTCAGTTTTCAGGCTTGGAGAAATGTGGTGGACTGAGGGCAGGAAGGATCTGTCATTCATAAGAAAACGTGGGTTAGAATTTCAAGATTTATTTAAATTTTAAATTTCCTTAATGCTGATAGAGTCAGGGGGCAGAAGGAGGTTCCTTGCCCGTGGCTCTCACTGCAGCGTGCAGCGAGCTCTCTCCTCCAGCTGCCTTTTAACGTGTCTGCAAACACTAATGACACATTTAATTCCTTCACACTTGGAAAACAGTGGCACCTTGCACAAAATAGAAATCTGGCTCATTTTCGATTCTTCCTTCTTCCCAAGGCCTCAAAAGGGACCTTGAATTAATGTGCATTCCTGATTAGCATGATGATATAAATCACAGCGAGCTGCTTTCATGTGGAGATGTGAAGCCAGGCTCCAGAGTGCCCTGCAGTGCACACACTCTCAGCAACGTGTAGTGCAGTGACACCAAACAAAGCTGCTGCTGCTGTCATGTGCTACACAAACTGCTGCAATTATCTCCAAGGATGTGGGAACTTTATCTGTTTCAACCCTTTGCTCTCAGACATTATAAAGTTAATTATAAAATGTGCCAAGGGGGAGGCAAGGAGAAACCTTGTTAACCTTTTCTTTCCGCGGTTTTCCCCCCTCATTGCATTTACATTGGCCTTGAAGAGCTGGGACATTTTGCAGATGGTTTAGGGTCTATAAATTCTTATTTAAATCATCGTGAGCCAAGTATAACAGGTAGCAGCCCAGACTTCTCTAGAAAGGACAAACTCCAGCTAAGCATGTAAATAATACTGTAGTGCTTTTTAGTATATAAATACACACACTGAGCCAGGTGCTCTGGAAGGTTTATTCACATTTTCCTATTGTTGCTCTGTAAAATGCACTGGGTATGCATCGCATGACTCTGCAATATTTTTTTTAAAACACTATTTCTTAGTGAATAGTGCAAAATAACAGGCTAAATGAAGGTGATACTTCCTTCACTGCTCATCTCAGGTGGCTGGTAAAGACAACCAAAACTTTGTCTTTATCCACCAAGCCTCAAATGGCCGAGTCCAAACAGGCTGTTGCCAATCATGGAAAAGTGCAAGGAAATGACCTGCTTGAGATCAGGCTGGTGTAAGAAATGAGGGGTGATCAAGGAGGACAATGTTATGTTTTCTTTACCAACAGTGAAGAGTGTGGCAATAACACAGCATGGCAGTATTGCTCTGTGCTGAGCTGAGAGAAACAGGATACTCATTTCTACTCATTACCGCCCATTCCAGCTGGGAAATGTCCTGGGACAGGCTCTGATGGCACCTTCCACTTGTTTGAGCAAGACATATTCTCCGTGGCCCCACTGTCCCTGTGGGGAAGATGCCTCTATCTTCCTCTAAATGTTTTGAGAGTGAATGAATAAAGACTGTACACTGTTTTTCTGATGAAGAATCCTCTGCACATATTAACTGTTTTTACTTAGAAGTGAAGGAATAGCATTTACACCTTAATTTTTTTCCCCAGAGAAATTCAAGAATCTTTTCCAGGTTTGTTTATTTTTATACCTTTTTTAAAATCTTTTTTTTCAGTCCCCACCTTCCAACTGTGCATCATGGTCCATCTGTTGGTGAGCCTAAGAGTGTTAAATGTATTTAGCTCCCTCCAGAGTTTCCCCATGAGATTCAATGAAGTTCCATGAGGGACACCCAGCTCTTCTCCCTCAAGTGCCCCAAAAGAGAGATATATAATTCAATCCCATCTATTCTTGGCTGAGACCTGGCATAAGAAGCTGTAGATTAGAAGTCATTCACAAGCATTGAGAAAGATCTTGGCTGTGCCTTTAAAGTCTATTTTGAAGCACAATAACATTTTACAGGTGACCATCCATAGCAGCTGAAATCACCTGGATGAAAACAGAGTTTTTTCCAGAAAGATCTTCTTTAATAATGTACTTTCACTAATATTTTGTAGTAGTCTTGTGCCTAAACCTAAAGGCTATCCTAGAAAGCTGCTAGGGCACACTAATTCCCACCTCCCTATGAAATATACCCCTGAAACTGAAATAGAATGCAAGCGGTTCTACAGGGTATATATTAGTTGTAAATTCACATACTCAGCACTTTCAGGTCACCCAGTACATCCCCTGGTATTCCCTCTTAGACACAGGACTCCAGAAGTAGCACTGCTATGGTTTATGGATTTGGCTTTTTGGGGACCTGAGTATCTACTCAGATGATCCCTTTTTTCAGAAAAAACAGCGTTTTCAGAGCTGTTGGCTGATCAATCTTTGGTTTCCTGGCCTGCTGCCTTCACGTGTGGTTGCCTATCCTTGCTGTTCTGGCAAGGGGAAGAGAAAATATTTGGCCTTTGGGAACTGGACAACTCAATGCCCTGTAGAGCTAACAGGAGTGCATGATCCTGAGTTCAAATATTCTGTACCTGTTTTGCACAGGAATGAATATTACACAAGGTGCCAGGCAAGTGAAGCATAGCTAATGTGAAAACACCTTGGTCTGGTTCCCAGTTACCCTGCAGCTGTGTTAGTATTTACAGCGCTGCGAGTAAAGTGCCCCTGAATCAGAATAGGAACAGCTTTTATTCTCTTTGAATGCATAAATCAGGCCACATAGTTCTGCTGGAATTACAGGCTATTTGCACTCATTTGTCTCCCTCCACGTGCTTTGCCCAGCAGGTAGCCTGTAATTATTTGATAATAAAAATTATAGGCATTTTTACATTGCTGGTCCTCTGCAGGAGCCGAAGATTACCCAGCAATTTCTACACGAGCTGAGAATGCGAGCCTGATGTCCTGGCAGACTTCCAGGTTGGAAGACTCCATCGCCTGTCTAAATCCTCCTGGTATTTCTGACAGGCTGTGGCACTCTTCTCATCCTCCCGGGGCGGTGTGCGGCCGACAGCTGCATCGCCGCGCTCGGCCAGCTCTGCAGCACCAGGGTGGAGGGAGGAATTCTTCCCCCAGAAAAAGTGCTCATGGCTTGGTTACTTTGATAAAGTCCCTTGGGAGCTGCAGGGATGAAAGAGGCCATGTGAATGAAATCTATCGCTGTGGGTCTGATATGTGATAAAAGCTCGCGATGGTTTACATACGATTATTAAAATTTCAGACACCTGTGTGAAAACTACTCTGCTTTGGTTTTATTCCTTCCCTCAAAAAAATGCTTTTAAAATACTCAGAAAGTAATGAAGGAGATTAGTGTTAGAGCTAGAAGTGTCATATGAGAGGCGTGTAGCCAAAATAAAAGTTTGTTGGTGGTAGAAGATTACCCGTTCCATTATTTTTCTCATTTAATTTGTCTATGCCTGAAAAGAGTAAGTGCTGCTTTGTAAAGAAAACTTCTTGCAAAATTATTTCTTTCTCTCTATTATCATTATAAAGGACAACTTTTTTTTGCCTATGCATTTGATAATTTATGTATTTGTAAATATACTAAAACCGCAGTGGTTTGGACATTTACCGAGAATGACTGGTTTGGGGAATTTGAGAAACAAAAGGAGATAAAAACATCAGCTAGAAAAAGGAGTGTCTGCATTACAAATGGACTTTGTTATTTTTTATCTTGGCAAGTATCATTAAACTTTAATTCTTTATGCACCCATGACAGATAAGTTTGTCCCACTTCTCATTAAAGATGTTATGCATTATTTTTGACAAAGTCATTAAACCCACTGCAGTGAGACCTCACCCCAGCACGCTGAAGGTCCTGCTTAGCAAATATGGGACTGTGGAATCGGGCCTCAACTTCTCCCCACTGCAATCAGCAGGAATACTGCTGTGAACTTGGAGACGAGCTTCCTTTTTCCCCCTGAAGTTTCCTTTTATTTGGTGAAACAGCCAGTTTCACCAGGAAAAGTGAGTGTGCAGGGTCCTGGGGTTCTGCCGGGGGCATACATGTGTTTTGATTTCTTTGCCTCATTTGCAAAAACTGAACCTAGTTTTTCAGTCTGGAAAAAGGCATTAAACTTCAGCCTTTAGTGCCAGCACCATAAGTATTGGCCTGGCAGAGCCATGGCAGCTCAGCCTCTTCCCTCACTGCTTCCAAAGGCAGCCGAGCCCTCACACCATGGCATACGAGTTGTTTTATGAGCTCGAAGAGAGTGAAAAAGCTGGTTCATTGATACTCACCGATACAAAGAAAAGTGTTGTTCTGTCCCACACACATCTAAGTTCAGATTTGTGCTTTGCTTCGTGCCAAGAGCTGATTCGGAGTCCTTTATCAATCACAGCTCTGTCCCTCAGGCCTGGTTTGGAGAATGCAGAGGGAAGGCCTGGCACGGGCGAGCACCGCCTGAGGTGGGCATTCTGACTTGCCCCCAAAGGGTCCCGTATTTTTTCTGTGTAGAGTGTTGAGAAGGTTTTTAAGGGACTTACCCCATTCTTTTGGTGGCCCTAGTGATAATGGAGGGTCTGAGGGTACCAGGGACACCGTGGGCAGGAGGACCAGCCTGTGGGGATGTGGGGACAATCCCATCATGGCCTGGGGACAGAGGGATGATCCCCTCATGGTGTGGGGATGGGGGATGATCCCCTCAAGACATGGGGACGATCCCCTCATGGCGTGGGGATGACGGGACGATCCTCTCATGGTGTGTGGATGGAGGCACGATCCCTTCATGGCGTCCCACAGCGCAGATCTGGCCCGAGCCCCCCGACGGCCTCCAAGACCTCGGGGGCCAGGGCAGCCCCACCGCCGCGGGTGGGGTGAGGTGGGGCCGGTCCCTGAGGGAGAAGGGCCGGTCCCGAGGCGGGTGCCGGCCTCGGTCTGTGATGCCGGGCCGGGGCTGCCCTTCTTCTTCTCCTTCTTCTCCTCCTCCTTCTCCTCCTTCTCCTCCTCCTCCTCCTCCTCCCCCGCGTGTGCGGTGCGCGGCCGCATGTGGGGCGCAGGCGGCGGAGTCTCCACCTCTTCTGGCAGCGGGAACCTGTGGCTGCCAAGCTCCATTAAAGCCATCAGCAGCCGGGGGGGACGCGCTCCGCGGAGAAGGCGGGGTGGGCTGTGGTGTTTTATTTTAAAATATATACTTTTTTCATTTCGCCCTCGACTTTTTCCCTTCGCAAGGCTCGGGCTGAGCAGGACGCCTGAGGGCTGAAGCCGGGGTGCCGCCG
>VZTH01004857.1:92088-147015 GCA_013397815.1 Aleadryas rufinucha
GCACCCTCATGGGGCTCCCCGTCACCTCCTTCCGGGCACAGTGAAGGGGCAGGAGCGGGCAGGAGGGTGCGAGGAGTTAGAGTGCAACGGGACTGACTGTGCGGGGAGTGCAAAGGGACAGAGAGGAGCGTGCAAGGAGTGTGCGAAGAGAGCGCAGCGGACTGGGAAGGAGGATGCAGGAAAATTTAAGGAGAACGAGAAGAGGGTGCAATGAAACGTCGAGAAAGGGGCGAGAGGACCAGGAGGGCGCGAGGAAGTCGCACGGCGGGTCCCGGTGGGGCCGGCGCCGGGACGGGGATCCCGGGGTGCCCCCGCCCGGCAGGAGGCACCTGGCGGCCGGAGCTCCCCGCTCGCCGCTCCCTGCCCGGGTCATCCTCGGTGCCCGTCCGGCCCGGGCAGGGTTTCCCTCAGCCTCGGTGCCCTCCCGGCCCGGGCAGGGTTTCCCTCAGCCTCGGTGCCCGTCCGGCCCGGGCAGGGTTTCCCTCAGCCTCGGTGCCCGCCCGGCCCGGGCAGGGTTTCCCTCAGCCTCGGTTCCCGCCCGGCCCGGGCAGGGTTTCCCCGCCGTGCGCCCGCGATGTGCCGGGAGCCCTGCAGCTCCACCGCCGCTCGCTGGGACAGGGACGGGCGCGGAGGGACACCGGAGGGACACCGGAGCCCCGGGATGCTGCCCCCGAGCTGTGGGGCCGGGAGCGGGAACAGAACCCCCGAAGCCTTTTCCGAGTGAGCGCCGTGCGGGCATGCCAGAAGGGCTGGCGGTCCGGTGCTGAGCTGCCCAGGGAGGTGCTGGGCTGGGGCTCAGCCTCTGCCTTCCACCCGAGGCTCCCGGAGTGGTTGGGATCGCTGCCCCCTCCCCAAAGGCAGTCGAGCATCCCCTCTGCCACCGCAACTCGTTCCTGTCCCGAGTGTGGTGCACGGGGAGCATTGAGCAGAGTTTAGCTGTAGGAAGGGCTTAGAGGTGATTCTCACTGGAGCTGGGAATTCTCCCTGGGAGGATCCAGCACCTGCCCTGGCAAAGGACAACCTCACAAGTAGCCTCCTGCTCCAGGGACGTGACACTGAGCCCCAGCTGTGCAGACAGACTCTCGGAGCAGTGCAAGCTGCATCTTTGCGGCTCCCTTTCGGAAAGGCATCTTTCAACCCCACAGTTCTTGGAGCAGTTTCAGAAGAAAAGGTTCTGGCTTAAGAGACCATATGGGAGAACAAAGGCAACTGTGCTGTGAAAAACCACAAAATTATTTCTGTTTACAGCAAGGAGCAGAGTCTGAGGGAGACTCCTCCATCCTCAGACAGCATTTTCCTAGGAAATGCAGAGGAGACCCTTGGTTGAGACTCAGCACTCCTGAACAGAAGAGGCAGGTGAAAGGAAGGGTGGGAGGATGTCCCTGAGGGCCTGGTGCAGTGTGGACACTGAAAATCCAGGCACCTGGTTCCTACTGCTCTTTGTACCACTTAGTTCACTCATCTGAGGTTTTGGGCAGCAAAATACCACACTGACTCGCCTCCCCAGCTCAGATCTTAGTGATCAAGGCAAAAGAACTGTGTGGTGACAGCTATTGGACATTACTTGCATTAAGTGTAAAGGACCAGACTACAGAAAGAAATCTCTGAGCAGGGCACTTCTATAGAGTTACTTTCCTGTTCTCCTTTTGTGGGATGTTTGTCGTGTGTTGTTTGCAAAATAAAGCAGAGAAATAGGGATTCTCTATGTATCTTATTAGCTCAAAGCTCTGCTCAGGGATCTGTTATACTGCATTATGTAAGTTTACTCATCGAAGTCTAACTAGAATAATTCTTTCTTAAATCCTCACACAGCTTCTCTAAGTCCAGTCTAACTTAAACTCTCTGCCTCTTGTGTCTGATGTCAGTGAGAGGATTTCCATTGATTTCAGCGAGAACGGAAACTGAACCTCAAAATAACTGTTTAAATACCTAAGTCAGACCCAGAAATCATTAAAATCAGAGTGAGCTTTGCTCACTGTGAGCGAGACTGGCATTCTGCATTTTGCATAAGGCTGAACATTAGCATGAGCATGACACCAGTGCATAATTAGTTGAAAAACCACTTTAGTTAGGCAACTGGATCTGACTTTCGAGTCTCCACCAGAAAAGAATCACTCATTCCTGGAAATGTCCCCAGAGGCTTGCTGAGTTTTACCTAAGCTTTCATTAAAGTCTTTACATTCCAGTAACACCGCACTGATATTTTTCAAGTGTAGCTTCTCCTACATGGTTTTAATATAAAAGATCTATTCTTGCTTTCAATGTTTATTTTTAAGTTTGAGAATGACAGTGTTGAGGTAAGATAAGATCACCAGTTGCACTCAGTTATGAGATTAGCAAGAGAATCCCATAAGTGATAGAACAACATTCAGCATAGAGATGTGTGTCTATTTACACCTGTATATATCTGTTCTTACTATTAAACCAACATCATTGTCTTTGGTTCAGATATTTATTTGGGTAATGTTTACTTAGCTCATTTTTTTTTACCAAGTTGGTGGTTTTTATTCTTCATTTCTCAAGCTGGCCAAAAGAAATCAACAACTAATGTGCTATGCTGGATCGTGTGATATGATTCTACTTGTTCTTTCAATAATTATAGGTTAGCCATGTTTCAAAGTATATGGATATAGATAAAAACAGGGCTGAGATGTAAAAAAAGCACAAGTGAAAAAATATCGTGTGGTTTCTATATTTTCCCCACAAGCACAAATTGTTGAGTAAGGAGATTTTCAAAAGCCAGAAATTGCTGTGAAGAAAACCAAAGCTGGAATCCAATGCTAGGGGAGGCTGCATCTGGCAGAACAAAGTTTGGAAGGAGGTTTTGCTTTCAGTGGGATCCTGTGTTTCCCCACAACAGAGCATATGTCATCTGTAAAGACAACGCTTTCATGGGTGAGATACAATCACTGCTAAAATCAACCTCAAAATTAGGAAGCACCTATACAATGCTCTTACACAAGTGCTTTGGTTTTCTTACTCATTTGCTGGTGAAGATAAAGGTACGAAAGAAGAGAAACTTCCTGATTTTAAGATGGTGTATCTCAGATATAATAATCCCCAGAAACTGACAGTGAGAACGTGAGAATTTCAGTGTGTAACCCTTCTTCTGTAGGCTAAGAGTGCTGCCAGAAACTGAAAATATGATTCATAGAACATCTCCTTCTCTTCCCATTTTAAATTGTGTAAGATCTGAGGGGTTAGTAATCTGCAATCTGTGGGGTTTTTTCTTTAAGGAGTTAAAAGGTCTCACGGTTTAAAATGCAGAATTAGGAAAGTTCTATTTCTGTGCCTTAGAGGAGAAGCTCTGATGTCTATTTGAAATGCCAGATCTTCAGAGTGTTAAGTGATAAGAGGGTTGAAATCCATCATTATTTTTGAGTTTTAGCAGGGCGATGGTGTGATAATTGTGGCTTTCATAGTGGTGTTTTCTCATTTTCAGTGAATAGCTTATTAAATCATCACAGTTTGAATTCAGCTGAAACTGAATGCTGCAAGGAAGCTCAGCTCCTGTGGCTCAGTTAGATAGACATTTGGATTGGTGCAACAACAGTTCTCTGCTTACAGCTGGGGCGAGGGGACATAAATCAACAGGATAAGTCTCACCACAGAGTGCTTGAAGAGATTTGCTTGAGTCTGGGTTTCAAAATAATGCTTTAAACTTGAGTGTATGTCAGGCACTGAAAAAGTTCCCCATGGTTTCTCCTGGGTTAATAAGAAACACTGACAAATGTGTGACATTTTGGCCTTGTCTAGCTCCAACACTGTGGTCTTTGGAAGCAGCTTTCTCCTGGCACTCTGGGATCAATGTATACACCAAGCTCCCCACTGAGACAATTGGATTCACCTTGTTCACACTCTCACTAAATCCACAAGTGCTGGACACGGCAGGTTATGGCTTGGCTCGCCCCTGTTGATACAAAAACACAATGACATGTTATTTTTAAAGCTTTTCAGAGAAAAAAAATCATTTTTCCCAGTTAGGCTGCCTGGAAAAGACAGATGAAAATATAAATGACAGCAAGGTTTTGCTGGGGAAAAGCTCGCAGAGTTTGTTAGTTTTGAGTAGCACAAGTCCCGTTATTAGATTATGCAGCGCGTAGGTTGAATGTCAGCTTTGATTTTAGCATCTGTCGGCAGAGTTTGGGAGAACTGGAACACATCAAAACTTGGCTAATGCGGACAGGCAAAACAGTATACTGAAATTTCAGGCTATCTAGAAACCACACCCAGACCCCAAAACACATGTTAGAAGTAACTTTAATTCTGTGCTCCAGCTGAACAAGAACCCTTGTTCTGTGGTCACTTGTGACTCTAAGTTAAACGTGTGTATGTATTGCTGGTGTGGGCTCTGGATCAGTTTCCCACCCCTCTACAGAGCTTTTTTCCTGAGGACACCTTCTGCTATGACTGCTTTTGAATGCCCTTCTCATCCTTGGCTTTGCAGGAACCAAGTAGCCTCAGAATATTAGATCTTACTAGATCCTATTTTTATTACTATAAACAGTATCTTTGCAGCAGTGCCAAGAGTCCCGTTGTGTTAGGTGCTAAATAAGGAGAGAACAAAAGGATTTTTCTTGCTTTAGTAGGTTTATAACCTAATTTCCTGGACTTAGATTTTCAACAGCGAGTACTTGACATGGCAGGGACCTGCTGGGATTCCCAGCTGTGTCCAGCAGTTTAGTACCGATCGCAGTTGCTTAGGTCTCTACATCCCTAAATGCCTTTGTGCATCCAGCCCTTCTTTCTAGTCCCACGGAGGCCAGGCAGGGATTCTGAAGAGCAATGAACAATGTGCTTACACAGGAGAGCAGCTGTCCCCCGTGGGAGCAGGGAACTGGGACGGCTCCATGGCAGTGGGAGACTGAAAGGCCACTCAGATTATCCCGCCAACTCCCTGCCAAGAGCGGCTTGTTCCCTGCTGAACTAATGCTTTGCTCAATCCCTCAGAATCCTGCCAAGCAAGTGGACTTACGTTGCCTACTACATTGTGCCTCGAGAAGTTCACCCTGCCGTACAAGCCACATGTTTTTCCTCTCTTCATTCACTCCCAACAGAATCTCTTTATTCAGTGCAAGGAATTCCTTCCCTTCCTTGGTGTTTGTGCTTTGTGAATATTTATAGGCTGTTATCACATCCATCTTGCTCAGCCAGGCTATATGTGCTCTGCTCTTTTAATCTTGCTTCGTAACTCAATCCCTCCCACCCCCTCATCATTTTTTGTTGTTCTACTCTCAACTCCCGCCAGTTCCAGTTGCTCATTTTGCTTTGGGTAAACGCTGTATTTATGTTAATATTGTGTGGTGGGTGGTCTTCTCTGCACTCTTGGTCCATGTGAGTGATTTAGACATTTGAAGTGAGGTTGACATTTTATAGCCAAGCCATGGCTGATTACTGGTTCTGCTCTTCAAAGCACTCCAGGAAAAAATATGCTTAGCCATCACTATTAAAAATGGCCACGATAGCCACTAATAAAGCGTCTGTGCAGGAGTTCAGGGGAATTGCCAAAACCTGCATTGGTGCTCTACACATTCAAACTGACAGTGTGGCATTTATTTCACATCCCTGTGTTCTTTTTTTCTGTTGGATTTCCAACTCATCTGAATTAAGGAAGATCGATGTCATATTTGCCATTTGGTAAGAATGTGAATTCCAGTTAGAATTTAACTGAGTCATAATAGTACCCCCAGGGTATTGTCCAGCCTTGGACTGAATTGTCTTGCTTTTGTTTTGGAAAAGAAATGCTTCCCCGCATTGTTCTCCCCAGCCTCTCACTGTTTAGGCACCCATGGAGTTAGAGATCACCTTACTATGGTCTCACCTATCTCACCAAACTGAAATTCAAACTTTCAGCAATTCTCAAGCCAAAAAAGCCCTAACATCACCTTTCTTTCCTTTGTTTTCTTTTGGGTTTTAGTTATATATTTACCTGTGCCAAACTTACGTGGCAATACTGATCAGAGTTTAACATAAGTCAGGATATGTTAATGCTGTGAGGTCTCTGATTTTGGCTCACCACAGGACCCTGTTCTCAGCCCTCTTGCCCACTCTGCTGTCCCTGGCTGGGCTGCCCAGGGCAGGGCTGGCAGCAGGATGGGCTCTGAGCTAAGGGCCAGCTACCCCTGAGCTGTGTAACCTAGGAGTGGTGTTTTGGTGAGCATGGACTGCAGGAGAGCTCTTGGGAGGGTGCACTCACATCCACCTCTCATGCTTTGGTTTGTCATCACAAGTCCTCTGTGGCAGCTCTTACATGTCCTGCTTAGTTCACCCCATTTGGGAATGTCATGATCTGTAAGGTCCCTTCCAACCCAAACCATTCTGTGATTCCCCCTATTCCTCAAATGGAGTGTTTACTGTCAGTTTATGGGGATGGGCATCTTCTGAATAAGGTGCTGATGGGACCTTTCCTATTTACAGACCCCAGTAAAACGGGGATCAAGCCCTTGAATCCCTTTTCCAGTGTTAGGCTTGGTTTTCTTTGGGTAAACAGCCAGAGAGGCAATTTTAAGAAGCCATTTCATTTAAATGTAGTTTATACTGAAGAAGATCTTTGAGGTACTTCTCCTTCCTCCCCTTCCCTACCACAAATCCCATCTGTCTTGTCATCTGTCGCTGGACATGACACTTAACAAGAAAAGTACATGATTCCATGATTCCAAGAGCAAAATATTTACTTCTCTAGTGCCTTAAAAACCTCCAGGCAACTCACCACAAGCCCTTCACTATTTTAATTGTGGATATGAGACAGATCAGGCAGTGCTCACAGTCTTAGAACAAAGCCAGGCTAAAACCATAGAATGTGATGTCTGAACTCGTTTGCCATTGTGCTAAAAGTATGTGGTGGAAGTATGTTTTGAAAACTTCTCTAAAATCCTGAGCTACTTGGGAATTTTGAGTCGTCCGAGTTTCCTCTTAGGATCTGCAGGATTTCATGTATGGTTATGCTCAGCTGTGCACAGGAAACTCAAGGTGATGCTCTGCAATGATAGTTCGTGGGTAATACAGTTACTGTGCCAGCCCTGAAGGCACAACTGAGAAACATTCAGTGAATTCAAAGCATTTTATGAATATCATGAACTGAGCACCAGACTGATGAAACAGCTAAATAGGAATATACCAGTTTTACAGACAAATAAGAGAAGGGATGAATAATAGAAATACTTTTCCAGAAGCCAAACAGTGCTCCAGTGAAAGCACTGGCATCCTCCCTCAACCACTTGACCACATTCTGGCTTCAGTTCAGGGAGGCATTACTAATCAGGAAAAATGCTCATGCACTGGCTTAATTTCAAGCACATGCTTAAGTTTCACTGAAACCAATTAGACTTAAGCATGTGCTTAAGTCCTGTTCTGAACTGTGTTCAGTTTGCAGATGGGCAAAATGCAAGGTTCTGCTGTGATACAGTTTTCCATCCCCAGTGGGTTGTATTTAAATTTTATAACTTTTTAATATTATAATATAAAATTTATCTCTTCCCACAGAGCTGTTCTCTTGGGAACACCTTTTTCTGAGTGAATTAAAAGCACCACTAACCTAATCTCCACACAAATGCAAGCAAAATTGATTTGCTAAATACAACCGTTTTGTTTGCTTTTAAAAGAATGCTTATTCCTTTAGTGGCTAACCCAAAACCCATTCTGTGTGCTCTCAGGAGAGAAAAATGCTAAAGAAACACTGTTTTGCTCTGTTAATGAAGTCTGTGTGGAAAAGTATAATTTGCTTATGCAAAATATATTGATACGTTTCTTATCGTCCATTTCTTTCCAGTCTGAACATTCCTCAGAAAATATCAAAGGCTTTATGTCATCTCTAAATGAAGAAATGTGTAATGCTCCATGACTTCAGGCCCTGATCTTATCCCTGTGAATGGGTGACTAACTGAAACATTAGAATTATAAATGGGAATGATAAATTCTGGCCATAGGAGGCAATAACATGTAACAGATTAAACAATCTAGCTCTGGAGAAGAGCTGATCCACAGTAACTAATTCGGTGCAAACTCTAATATACGCATTTTCTCCTCCTTTTATGAAGAAACAGATGTGTGACTCAACTTTGCTTTTTTCCAGAGTCAATCTGCTTGGGGGAGCACAAACAAGATTTGTTTCCAAGGAGGAATATGACAGCATTTCTCTCTTGGTTGATGGCTTTTTCCTTTAGAAGTGAGAAATGGCTCTGCATCTGGAGCACACAGCACTTGAGTAGCACAAGGCTCTCATTTCCAGCCTTGGCCCTTGCCTCGGAATCTTTCACCTTAATTTTACCAGCAATTTACTGTGTGGAGAATTTGAGAATTTCCAATTCTGCCTTTCTTATCATTCAATTCCGTGGGCCTGATTTTCCTGCAAGTGGTTTATACAAATGAGGGATGGAGCAGTTGGTCAGCGTTTGCTGCTGGTGCTGTTTGCTCAAGGCTCGATCGGGTTTGTGCTGATTGTGGTGATGAACAGCTCCTGGCTCTGCCACCCCTGACCGCCTCAGTGCACGTGCAGCCCCCTTGCTCCGAGGCTTTGGGCTGGTCTTTGGGATGCAGCACGCACGGGAAAGCTGGGAAAAGCCCCTGTTTTGTCTAAGTGCTGTGCTGAGGAGCTCTCTGGAAACGCTTGTGGTTAATCGATACAGACGGACGGCAGAGCGAGCGAGGGGAAGAGATCACAGTTAGGCATTTCTTTAGGTTTTCCTATGAATGAGGATTTTTGTCTTGAAGATGAATTGTGAATAATTCCTTCCTCCTGCCCAAGAACTATATAGAGCAGTTAATTTGTGTCTCTCTTAAGACAGAGGAGCTGCTCTGATGTGCTTTACTGGGGGCTGAGTAACAGAGTGACATATGAGTGACAGCTGCTTTATGCTGCCCTTGGAATAGAGAAGTGCTCTAACTACAGATTTTAGGTCTGGGACTGAACTTTTCCAGCTTGAAAGAATGTTTGGATCTGGTGGGGCTGGAGTATTTGAGAGAGAAAAAAGCAGCCACAAAATCTGGACATAAGCCAATAGCTTTTGGTTTGAGGATGCATCCAGCTTGGACTCTGGTGCACAATTAAGTAAGACAAAATCCCTAGGAATTCCCATCATGTCAAATATTTACATTCTGGAGGCTTTTTTTTTTTTTCCCCCATGGAGTTTGATCCCAATTATAAAAATTCCCTTTTCTATTGAATGTGTCAAAATGCAGTGATTGCATTGCCGAAGTGTCTTTGCTCCCAAACAATGCAGACTATTAGTGTTTCTGCCAAGAGTAGCACGAAGGGTTCAGTGAGATATTGAAGCTTCTGCTGCAATAAACACATGCAGAGCTCAGTTTGGGAGTTAAGACTGGGTTATACTGTGTATATTTTATAGCTGCATTCTATACATCTATAGACTGCACTGTTACCTCTGGAGTCTTTCTGTGGTTATGGGCAAGAGCAAATCTGACCCTTATGTCCATTATTACCTCTAATACAAACAGTTATTTTTTAGTTTACTGTATTCTCTAGGATAATAATTCTGTGTTTGTTTGAAGTGTGGTTCAGTTTGGACTGCCCTTGTTCTGATGACTCTCCAGTATTTAGGCCTCTTAGGGCAGTCAAATGAATCTTGGCATATTCTGCATGTGAGTTAAAAAAAAAAGCCCTGGGAGTAGGGAGCACACAGGACCACAGAGCAAAGTCATGGCAGAGCTGGGATGAGGATACAGATCCCCAGCTCCTAATGGCTCCACTAAACAGGCACCCATGGGACAGCCTTACATGTGCTGCAGCTGCCAAATTAGAGGTTTAACTAACAGCAGTGGGTTTTGTCATCCCATATTTTCCCATTTTGATATGAAGAATCACAGGAACTGCATTTTAGGAAGCATGAGTGCAAGCAATTGTGAAGGAGTTGGCTGTGCCTGCTCACCCCATGTAGCCCATAAGGCTGGTGAGAACAGAACAGTTGTGAGTCTGCTCCCAGAAGAGCCCTCAACTCTAATAATGTGTCTTTGCAGCTGCTTCATGCACTCCAGTACCAGAAAAGGCTGGCTTCCCTGGCCTTTGGGTACTGCTCTCCTGCTTCCCTGGGGGCTTCCCTTTCCACTTGCTTATTCCCTTTGTGGTAGTTCAGGCTTTGTGTGCTTAAGTCTACACAAATACATTTCAAGTGACCTGTAAAACCATCACAAATGGCAGCGCCACAGTGAAGTGACTGAATTTGTCCATCAGATAAAAATCTGAAGCTATTGAGTGGGAATCCCTCTCCTTTGTCACATGTTCAGGCGGCTCTGACTTGCACAGCAGACGTTTAATTACCAAATTCCCACTTGACTTGGTCTAGAGCTTGTATGTTGTGACTTCTGTGTCTTCATCTCCTTGACTGAGGCACGGGGTGTGCAAACCTTCCACATCCTCGCTCTGTGGGAAGGTGACACAGAGATGTTGGATCTTTTGTTCCAGCTGATAGGCAGGCTGGAAAGCAACCTGTGTCCTAACGCTGGCATGGAGTGAATAAAAGTTGGCTTCAAAATGTCCAGCACACTCCTGGGTAAAATGCAAAGTACAGCTGGAGCAAAGGAGCCCCATCTGGGCTCGTAAAGCCCTGGCTGGGCTGAGCCCCACTGGGACCAGGGTCAGTTGTACCACAGAGAATCAATGGGGTTTCGGGAGGAGCTTCACTCAGAGCTCATTCCATGGTGCCAGGAAGAGGGAAATCCCAAGTTTCTTAGAGCAGCAAGCCCACAGTGAGTGCCACAGAGTGCTTAAGTAAAGAGCGAATAATGTATAGGAATATATATGTACGTATGTGTGTGTGCATGCAAAGGTCTTCAGGATTTAGCTGAGTGTTCACACATTCCCTAAGCCAATAACATCCGTTGTTACGGGAAATGAGGTAAGTGACAGAATTACTGTCCTTATGGCGGGCGACAGGCGAGGCCAGCGTTCCCATGCTGTAATTCCCCGTTCCAGTCACTGCCTCAACAATAGCATGAGAGGGGGAGAACACGAACAAAGAGAGCTCGGTTTTATTTGAAGATTTCATCTAAAAACCAGTTGCGTTCGGATGAAACTCAAGTCGGAAAACTAGAGTGAAATAAAAAACCCTGTGTCCTTAGCTAAGAGTTTGCTGCTGAGCGAGCCCGCCCGGGCCCGTTCATGCTGCGGGAGGCTCGGGAGGCTCTGCGGTCGAGGGGTTCCGCTCCGCGCTGCCCCGCGCTGCTGACCCCGCTCCCCCTTGTCCCGCAGCCTGCGCGGCCGCGGAGCCGCGGTGCCGCCAGCAGCTGCGCCACCTGCAGGACAGCGCCGGGATCGCCGCGCCGCTGCCGCCCCGCCTGGAGGGGCGCTGGGTCTCCACCGGGTAAGGCACCCCCAGACCCCGGAAAGGCACCCCCAGACCCCGGGAATGCTCCCCAAGCCCCGGGAATGCACATCCAGCCCTGGCAAAGCGCCCCTAACACCCCGGGCAAGGAACCCCCTTCTCCTGGGAAGGCACCCCCATCCACCGGGAATGCGCTCCCAGACCCCCAGAGGACTCCTGCCCCAGCCCCTCAGCGCGGCTCCTGTCCACCCTCCGTGCTGCCAGGACACAGCAAACGGCCGAGCAACAAATGCGTTCCGTTGTCCCCCTCCGCAAGCCCCCATTCCTGGCTGGAGGAGGGCTGGGACCCCTGCGTGTCCCTAGAGCATCCTTTTTCCCCATGGGAAGAAGCTCAGCACTGCCTTCCCCGCAGGTGTGAGGTGCGGCCGGGACCCGAGTTCCTGACCCGATCCTACCTCTTCTACGCCAACCGGCTCTTCAAGGCTCTCCAGTTCTACTACTGGGACCCCTCCTGCCGCGACCCCTCCTACTCGCTGGTCATCAAGGGCAAGCTCCGGCTGCGCCAGGCCTCCTGGATCACCCGCGGGGCCACCGAGGCCGACTACCACCTCCACAAAGTGGGCATCGTGTTCCACAGCCAGAAGGCCATGCGGGAGGTGGCCTCCTGGATCAACCAGACCTCAGGCGAGGGCTGCAGCGGGTTCCTGCCCCCGGGGCGCTCCTGGGCGCCCGGAGCCCTGTACGAGGTGCTGAGCGCCAAGACGGAGCGCGACTGCACCGCTGCCCTGGGCTTCGCCATGCACGAGCTGAGCCTGGTGCGGGTGGAGAGGCGCTACCAGCCCCTGCTGCAGCCGCAGCAGAGCGGGAGCCAGCTGGTGGAGGAGCTGTACCTGGGGGACATCCACACGGACTGGGGGGAGAGGCTGCACTACCGCCCCACCGGCTACCAGCGCCCCATGCAGAGCGCCCTGGTAAGGACGAGGCCTTTGCACGGTCCCCTCACCGCACCGGGGCTTTGCCAGTTCATTGCTGTTAAAGTGGCACTTGCAGCACTTGGCCCCCTCAGTCCTAAGGACACGCGGGTGAGGCGCTGCAGGGCTGCAGGGGTGGGACCCCGGCTGCTCCGTGGCATGTGGGGTTCATCCTCTGCCTTTCTGAGAGAGCAGGACTGGGGTGGGTGAAAGCTCAGCAAAACCAGCATGGGAAACAAGCCCGCACTGCCAGGGGCCTGGAGGTAACAGCTTTTGTTTGGCTGTGTGTTCCTAGGAGATGCAGTTTCCTTGTTTCCCTCACCAAAGTCAGTGAAGGCTTCAGGCTGCCCATTGTTAGAGCCTGTCTGCTCTGCCCTTCATCTGCCTGCCCTTCATCTGCCTGCCCTTCATCTGCCTGCCCTCTCCCTGCTCCTCGGGGTGTGCTCCAGGCTGAGGGGAACAAGGGATCTGCCATTAACTCTTCAGTCCTTGGTGTAATGCCTGTAGCACAACAACTTGCCCCCAGTACAATAATGTTATTACACAGAAATCAAACTTCCATTTTGACATACATAAAACTGAGCAGCAGACTTGGTTGCCCTTTATTCTATTTTATTTTATGTTATATAGCAGCTTAGTTTATTCCCAGGAAACACCTTTCCATCCAAATCAAAGCTGATCAAATCAGAAATGGTGGAGCAGTGAGGTGGGGTGAAAAAAACTCTCTGAATTTTGCCAGATAGAAAGGAAATAAATGAAAAAAAATTATTGTGGGGCAACGTTTCCCCACACCTTAAACTACACCAACTGAACTCTGTAAAACACAGAACAACACTCCTCTCCCTCTCAAAAGTAACATTCTCAAATTGGTTAAACTTGTGTTATCTTGGGCCAAAACCATATATATGAGCAAAACCAGATGGTAAACATAAACACTTTAAAACTTAATTTAAAACCAAACCTAAAGATACTGAAATTCACTCTCTGAATGCAGCCCTGTAATTAATCAGCCAACAGCTCTCCAATGGACCCGCACATGATGTCACCACTTGGCGATAATTAGAAGCTGCCATACATTAGAAATAACTTCACACGACTGGTTTAAGCAAGTAAGAGTTTTGGCTCCATGTCCATAGTGATAATTTTATTGGGCACAGGATTTTTCTTTTCTGAAAAAAAATTATTTTCTGTGAACTGACATCCCTCTGCCTGTGCTGGTGAGTTACACAGCTATGTCAGGAATTATTTTTTAACTCTCTTTATGAAAATATCACTCTTTTCCCCTTAAATTTATATCTGTTTTAAAGAAACCCATTCTTCCCAAATTACCTTTCATTATCAAAGAATTTCCTGCCTAAGGAGAGCATATATATTTGCCAACTTCTGGGATTATTTAGCCATAATGTACTGTGTACTGTCAGCACTCATTACGGTGACAGTAGCAGTAAAGCAAGCTGAAAATGACTAAATTACAGTAGACTCCAATCAACCTGCATGTAAATTACCCACCCTGAATAAATAACTACTGAGTTATTTAACCTCCTTGCCTATGACAGTTCAGTAAAGATTAGCTCGTGTTCTAGAAAATTATATAATGTTCCAACCCTGCTTATTTAAAAATAAATCAGTTGTGATATATGAAGTATAAGAAAAATTTCCAAGCTACACAAAATCCCTGCTGGCACCGGCTCAGGGGCAGGACTGGTTTGACTCAGAGCTCTGCACCGGCGGGGAAGCGAAGGTCAGGGCCTTGCTCTGCAGAGGGTCCTTTTCTTCTTTTCTTCTCCCGTTCTGGCTGCTGCGAAAGCCCCACGGCCCCTCCCTCCCTTCCCGCCTCATCCCGGTCCTCTCCCGCATCCCTGGATGTGGGAACACGGGCAGGAACGGGGCGAGGGGGAGGCACAACACCTTGGGCTATCCTGGAGAGATTACAGCCCCGGGAGCTCCCCACGGCCAGGTGTCACAGCCTCCTTCCTTCCTTCCCAAAAACTGCGGCGTTGTTGTGTTCTGACAGCGCCCAGCCCCCTCATCCTCACCCAGCTCGCGGTGGAGAAGCGATGGGGGAACAACGTGGATGTGCCGAGGGAGCGCTCCCGGCCCCGGCAGCGGCTCTGCCCGTGCCCTGGCCCCCTCCCTCGGCCTGTCCTCAGCAGCCCCAGCACGGGGCGGCCGCAGGGCACAGCCCCGTGTCCTTCAGCTACCAGAATAGCAAAGAGCAGGGCAGCGCTTTATCTCCCTTAATCTGCTCGGCTGCCTCTGCCAAGCTCCCCGCAGTTCCGCACCCTGCTGTGGACGAGGGGAGCCGCAGCTTTTGAAATATTCTGGAAGGTTGTTTTTTTTGTTGGTTTTTTTTTTTGCTTCTCAGTTCGCCGAACCGTTATTTTCTGTCTCCTGCAGCACCACGTGCACCCTTGCCCGGCGTGCGGGATTATCTCCAGGGCTGATGAGCACCACCCCCCGATCCTGCCCGCCAGAGCCGCGCTGCCCATGCAGCTCAGCGGCAGCTGGGTCAGCACCCACTGCGAGGTCCGGCCGGCCGTGCTCTTCCTCACCAGGTACTTCACATTCCACGGCAACAACCACACCTGGGAAGGGCATTACTACCACTACTCCGACCCGCTCTGCAGGCAGCCCACGTTCACCATCTACGCCTCCGGGCACTACACCCAGGGCATCCCCTCCTCCAAGGTGCGGGGTGGCACCGAGCTGGCTTTTAAAGTCACCCAGGCTCGGGTGACGCCGATGGACCAGGTGACGGTGGCGATGCTCAACTCCTCGTTAGCGGGAAGCTGCGGGCTGGCAGGCTCCTGGAGTGCCGGGGTGGAGCAGGATATAACACCCACCAACGGATGTTTGGCTCTGGGCATCAAGCTGCCCCACACCGAGTACGAACTGTTCAAAACGGAGCAGGACACGCAGGAGCGCAGCCTCCTCTACATCGGGGAGCGGCCCACGGACGGCTCCAGCCCCGACAGCCCCGACAAGCGACCCACGTCCTACCAGGCCCCTCTGATCCAGTGTGCTGCAGCCCCACAGGAATTCTCCAACTACATCAGTCTAAAATACGTGGGAAGAAAGGATGCTAACGGGACCGAAGCACTAAAACCTTTGCCTGTGGCCTTTTTGTTGTTTATAGCACTTCTGTTTTTAAGATGGGACTAGTTATCTCTTCAGGTACGGTGCAGAATTCAGATAAATCTTGGTGCTAGCGTGATTTTTATATCCTTCAAATGAGCACATCTGGAATCAGTTTTACTCAGATTTGGAAACACTTTTTAAAAACACCCAATAGTGAATGAAGCCAAGGAGATATGCCTGACTCCACAGTGTTTGTCCTGTGGCTTTATTGCCTAATCTCCCCTCTTTGCGTGCAAATTTAATGTAGTGACACGGATGTGCTGCACATTTCAACAGATAATTTAGCAACATGAGGGGGGAAAAAAGTGACATCAATTAAAATTGCTGCTTTGAGCTTTTGACATTGCTAAGATTTAATCAAGAGCTTGATTCAGATGTAATTCAAACATCCGAAGTGTTGGCTGCTGAGTTTCTTTGAGGTTAAGTTCCCTCCCATCACACTCCTTTTTGCTGTTCATGCAAATTTAATCTGCAGAGTCAGTCAGCAATAAACAGTCAGCAAGTGTTCTTGAGAAGGGCACGGTTCACATGCCTTTGCAGTTTACAGATATTTTCTGCACTTTGCCTGTGTGTCACACACAGGGACCCACAAACAATCTTTGCACTTGGAGATGCCCAGAACAGCCCTCACAGAGGGCTCCACTGTTCCACCTGACCCTGGGCATAGATTACGGCAGATGGAAAACACTTCTGTGCACGACAGCTCCAAGGCTCAGCATTCCCTGGCTGCAGCACTGCATCCCTGCTGTGCTATCCCAGCTCTCCAGTGCAGTGCTGGCCTGGCTGTGGGACACCAGCACCATCCCAGTGTCACTGCCGTTGTCACCATGCACCGTGTGAAGGGAAAAATCCCTCACCAACCTTCTCAGGCCATGTATTTTCACTGCCTCCTTTTCAGTCACTGGCACAGCACTTGTTAATCCAGCTCTCCTCTCCAAGTGTCACTTCCAGCCTCATTCCTGTACAGATGTTTTATAAATCTGCCTCTGGTGAACAATGAGCTGAAGAGATGCTCAGATCAGACAGCACAGTCAGGTCAAACTGATTCCTGCTGACAAGAAGGATGAACTAAGAAATTATATTCCCTGTCTGCTGCAGCTAAGCATCGTATAACTTCCTCGAGGAGCCCTTCTCCAGCAGCTAAATCCTCTCCAAATAAGCCTATATATCTTACCCACAAAGGATATTTTGTTAAAGCAGCTATGCAATAGCCACCTTCTTAATTCTGTGTTTACGAACCTGCAGCTTGTACTTAGATAAATTATGGGGTTTATAACATAAAAACACTTAGGGGGGATCTGTACATTAATAATTCAAATGAGATGCTTATTAAATGCATTACAGTTGTGACATGAATGTTGTCAGCATATTCACATGTTCCAGGCATGACCCAGTATTAGTCATGCACATAAACAGTTCACTCTGAAGGTGATACACAAAGGGGCCAGGCTTGGCTGCCTTGCCTTGGGTTCCCTCCCCAATCCATGGAGAAGACTTCAGCAGGCAAATCTTATTTCCAGTTGTGTTGGTTGTACTTTGCTCCCTGCTGCTGCACAGATCCATGGGCAACTGGAAGTGATCTCGGAGGAGGTGGTGTCTCCTTGGGGATGCTCCCATTAGGATGCAAGTCCTGGGCAGCACAGCTGCACCTCCTGTGAGCCACACACGGGCAGAACTTTCCCTTCAGCAGTTTCCCATCACTGTGCTCCAGCGGCCCTGGCTCCCATCAGCACTGGTACCTGTTCTGCTGGACACAATGCCCGTGGCAGCAATAGGGAACAGCCTTGTGCTGCCTTTGGAGAGTGGGTGGAGGAGGGGGAAGGCAATTCCTGCCCTACATTTACCCCATGAATCAGATTTGTGTGCAGTTTGTTTTCATTGACATGGCACTGAAACGGATTAAACTTAACGAGTGTCCAGGTCCTGCATGGTGTAAAAGCTCTTCCAAGGCCCCAGATCCTTTCCAGGTGGGGATGGGATTAACATGATGTGAAACACCATCACACACTTATGCAATGTTAGCAACGAGCCCTCGGGAAAGCTCTGCCCTGCAGCAGCTCAGGCACCGTTGGCTCCAGCAGCACCAGAGCCCCACTGCTCTGCTGGCTGAACTTCCCTGTGAAACCTCATCAGGAGCCTCCTTGTCCTCTTCCCCCCTCTAAGGATACCTCTGAGAGGAAAAAAAGCCATCAAAGAGCTATTTGCATAAATATCATAACTTTTATTGTTCTGTTCACAGTTTTTGAAGACACATTCCTAAATTACACAGTTATTCTCTCTTAAGAATTTGTGCCTTTTTCCAATTTGAATTTGCCTGGCTTTGACTGCCAGTCGGTGATTCTTGTGTTGTTTTTAAGATCAGAGAGCTGCAGTGTGCAGTATTTTCTGCCTGTGAAGGTACTTGTGCACTGTAATCAAGACAGCCTCAATTCTGGTGGAAAAACTCAGCCAACTGAGTTTTCTCTCACCCTCTCTAAGGCATTTTCACACTCCACCAGTAATTTCTGAATCATTTTTTTTGCATCCATTCCAATTACTCAGCTTCTCTTGTAGAATGTAAATATCCAAATTACATCCAAAATTCCCAACTCTCCCAGCTGAGACATACAGAAGGATAATCACTTACAGCTAACAGTAATTAAAACCAAGAACACATTCGTATTCATTAGGCTTTTACCCTGGGACTGCACTGGGAATGTTCATGGAGCTGTTATTCATTCTGGTCCTGGCTATGGATATTTTTGTTATGTTTCATCAGCAGTGATTTTGTATCTGTTCTCCTCAGTGATCTGGAACCACTGAATCTGTCAGGTCCCTGCAGAACCCTTCTCTGGGCATCCCCATTTCATCGTGGTTCTCTTTGAACTTCAGCAGGGTGTGACTGTCAGGGATCACGGAGCTTTGCAGGGCCCTGCCAGACCCAGCTCACTCTGATCCCAACGAGAACTGAAACCCAAAAGACAGAATGAAAGGACTTACACCACGCCCCATCAGGAACATCCATCTCCTTGTCCATCCCTTCCTGAGGTGTCCCACTGTCCTGACCCACTGACCACCCCCAGCAGCAGCTCAGACACAGCCCCAGGCTCTTCCCTTGCAAACACTGCTCGAGGTTTCTGGGCCTACTGAATTAAAAACTGTTAATTTTTAATCCTGAGCATTGCTAAGGAATGACACCCCCTTTCCAGCTCTCTTACATCATCCCTAGGTTTTACCTCCTGCATCTATTCATTAATAGTTCTTATCCTCTGCAGATTCCTCTGAACTCTGGCTCCTCACCACCCTCTCTGAGCACTTCAACTCACGTTTTTCTTTTCCTTTGGCTTGAGCTTTCCTTATTTTCTACATTTCCTAACTCCCATTTTGAATGGATTGCTGTCTGCTTCCCTTTTTCTTATTTGTTTTATATTACTTTCCATCTAATTTGTCCCTTCATTTCATCACTGAAGCAGAATGGGCAGTTAGCCAAAGTTGTCCCCCTTCTCAATTGCAAAATTATTGGTTTTTTGGCCATTTAATATCTTTCACTTAGAAAACTGTCAATTCTACTTCAGTTTTTCATCTAATTTCCTCCCCACTCCCAGATCTGATATGAAATTTGCTCAGCTATGGCCTTTTGAAGCACCAATTACATTTATTAGCAGCTCATATGGCTGTATGCTGAGCTCCACTGCAATGAGGATCCCAAACTCAGTTCTGCCACTCATTTATCTTCATCTGACAGAAACAAGACAGACCCAAATAACTTCATCTTTCATGTCTAACACTGCATGTGAAAAACAGGTCTAGGCCATAGACCAGGAGCTTTAATCCTGGCTACTGGGTTGCTTTCTACTACAAAACAAATAAATGCCTTTTTACTGTCCCTGTGAAGAAAACCCAAGCCAATGTGTGCTGGAAGTTGATGGTGTAATAGGCACAAGTGTCTTAGTAAACTCTTCCAACATTCACTTCTCTTAGAATACTTTTTAAAAGATTAATCTTTTTTTTAACCACTCTAAAAAAGCAAAAATAAAATCATTTTCAAAGTCTCAAACAATTTTCTGGCTTCTTGCACTGAGTCTGAGCCTTCAGTACCTTCTTTAATATCACGAGCTCCTCAGACAAGCTGCCTTTCCAATTTTCTGCTTCTTTAGCAGGTGCAGAAGTTGAAAGTGTGAGCCAAGTCTGCCAGACAGACACAGTCCTGGGTCTGACACAGGGCTCAATTAACAGTAACTTATTTTTCCAATTAACCACTTTCATGCCTCCCTGTTTAAAATACCTTAGAATGCATTTACGCATTCTAGATTTCCCAAATAAAATGAAACAAAAAAAAATCTGAAGCACTTTTGGATACATGAACAGCATTGTGCTAGGGCTTTGTTTGAGAAACAATCCACATGGAATAGAAAAGCCTGTCCCACACTATAAATAAATCCCCTGCACTGGAGCAGCAGGAGGAAGCTGGAGACAGAAAGGAGATGGGTGACACGACTTGTTGCTCCAAACTCCACAGAGAGTGAAGAGGAAGAAAAAACAAAGAGGAAGCAGGAGGTGAGTGGCTGTGTGGGATGGGAAAAGGCATCCAGGAGCAGTGGGATGCCCATGCCAAGGGGGAGCAGTGGGATGCCCACGCCAAGGGGGAGCAGTGGGATGCCCATGGCAAGGGGGAGCAGTGGGATGCCCATGCCAAGGGAGAGCACTGCCAGGCAGCCCAGGGCAGCCAGAGCCCCTGGGCCAAAGGCTGGCACAGGCAGGCAGGGAAGAGCAAGGCTGGAAGGGTGATGGGAACAAAGAGACCCAGATGGAAACCAGGCAGCAGGGAGGAAAAGCCATTCAAAGGTGCTCGGCTGAACATGGGTTTGTTTGCCAAGGAGCAGCGAAGGAACAAGGACTGACTTGGCCTGGAACAAAGCGCTGAGGGAGGGAAGGGAGCGAGATCTGACAGCTCAGGCAGAGCAGAGCAGGAGGGAGCTCGGGCAGCAGAGCCTCCAGCCCCCACAGAAACGCTCCTTTGGGCCCAGCACCGAGGCAGAGATTCCTGGCTCCAATCACACTTGTGTGTGGCCTCCCAGTGAAATGTGGAAACTGAAATTGCTGCTTCAGCTCCGAGTTCCTCCCCACCACGTCGGGAGCTCGGGTCAAGAACGGGGATCCACGCACAGAACACAAAGAATTCCCCCCTACACACACACGGGTTACACCCAACACCACGCTGCCACATTCCAAGTTCAACTTTTAAAAACCTGTTGATATGTAACTGAAGAGAACTCAGGATTCTCCAAGTCCAGGCATACAAAGCTGGGCAGTTTTGGATGATTTCTGAGCAGCTCCAGCTCACTTCTCAATCACTGAAATGATCAGACACTGCAATGATCAGACACAGTGCACAAACCTGGTTCTGCCATTTCCTAACTCCTGAGTGCTTGACTTTGTACAGCCTTAATAAAGGTCTTTCAAAAGTAGCTCTCTGTGGGTAATTGTGTGTGGGACATTTGCCAACCCAAACATGAGGGAGTTCAAGAGGCTTTTCTAATCTTGTGAGTTTATCCACTAAAGAAAAAGATTTGATTAAAAAAATGAAGTACAGCTAAACTGGGAACAATACTTTACTACAGGCTGTTCTTCACAGGCACTTGGAAATCTTGAAAAAAACCCCCACAAAATTAGGAACTTATTAAATCAGAATGAAATGTACCAATGCAGAAACATAAACAGAAATGCCAGATGTATAATGTCAACTTGTAATACACAGCTTCAATTAATTCTTCTTAATTCATTTGTTTTCTTAACTTCTTTTGTTTTGATCTCTGGAAAAGGCCATTTTCTAATGACAAATCACAGCAGGAAAGATCCAAAGTTCAAGTTTACTCCAAGGAAAAGCAGCTTCATTTCTGTACTCACAGACCCCGCGTCCCTTTTGCACTTTTCACTCTCGCAGAGGCTTCAGGACAAACTCAGGCCTGGACTGGGAGGCAAAGAGATCTACATGGAAGTTTGGTAAAGGTTCCAAAAAGTTTTACTCCTCAAGTACAAATGTGAAATCAGTTCTTTAACAGGAACTGAAGCCACAGGAAATGGCAGAGTGAATGACAGGCACAGTCACTTTGCAAGTGTGCAGGTGTGTGCTCATCAGAACATCACGTGCAAGGTTCCTGGCTGGCTCTCATTTGAGTTAATTTAAAAAGAATCTTCATTTATCCAGCAAAAAAAAAAATAAACCCATTAATAAAACAAACAAATTTTATAGTTAAGCAGATCTGAGCAGTGGAAACACAATTACTTTGCTCTCTGAAGCTCATCTTCTGTATTACTGTTTCTGACTCAAAACCAAAATCCCAAACACATCCACTGAAATTCCCTCACCACCTCTCAGCTTGCTCACTCGAGGATTTGGGCCATGGCTGCTCCCCTATTCCCCAACATGGCCCAGTGGCTCTCCAGGCCCTGTGCAGCACCAGTGCAGCTGTGACCCAGCCACAACAAACAGGAGCTTCAGAGTGTTGTTTTACAGGGGCTTTAATTTCAAACAGAGGCATTTTTGGTGGTGCTTTTTTCCTCACTTTATAGAGAAAACAGAACTCAGGATGTGGAATTTCAGGACATCACACAGGGCAAGAGAAATAGAGTTTCAAACTTAAGAGCACTGCAGTGAAGCTGATATTGTGCCTGAAAATGAAGGACATTGCACTGAAGAGACAGAAGTGCCATTTCCTGAAGAAAAGGGATGAGTTTTCTTCCACTGGGCAATGCAACATCAAGTATGTCAAGACATAAATGATCCATTCCTTGTGCACACCACGATGCAAAATTGCTGACAAGAATTGCAAGTTCACATGTGCAGCGGATACAAACCCTTCATAGTTTATTGATGAAAAGAAACTCTAGTGAATTGCAAAGTGAAGTTCCAACTTTATCCCACTAACAGCATTTCAGGAGGAAAAAGTAACACCACCATCGAGCTTTACAATCCTGTATTGTTAGAAAATGACATTATGGTACATCAATCCCCCTCAACAAAACAACATGACATGATCTTGCTCTTCAGCCCCCAGGCTACTCCCCAGTAACCTGAGCTGCTCCTGGCTTGCACATGCAGCTGTTCCAGCTGTGCATTCCCAGCTGACAACTGCCAATGCACAGCAATAGTTATGATCATTCATGCACGGAGTATTTGCTTTGAGATGTGGAGAACTACATAAAAATAGAAGAAACCATTTTCCATTCATTTCCCAGCACTAGGCTTCAAGACATTTCAGGTATCTGTTTATCCCAAATTCGCCCAAAGAGTGCACCAAGCAGCCTCTACTGGGTGTTACAAAAATCAACAGTAAATGTGCAAGTGGTCATCTTAAAGTAACAGCAAGGACAATAATTAGATTAGTAATAACTTGATTTCTACTACCATGAATCAATCACAGGTTTCTAATATCTGATGTTGTGTGAGGACCCCAGACAATAATCTCACTTAGAAACTACTAATTTTGTGCACAACTTCCTAAGATGCACAATGTCCTTCAGAATAATTCACTTGCTGTGAATACTTCATGAGAACATTTGCTCTTGTGTTGCTATGGAAGGAACAACTCACAAAAAGAGCCAGGTGACTTAAGAATATCCACCCCATCTATCTGCACTCTAGCTATAAACTGGCCTTTTAGGAATCTTGGAAGAAAAAAAAATCCTTAAGATTTCTCTCTATTGCCTATGAAAGAAGGGTTTGGTCAATCAGGGAGTGAGGATTCCCCTCATCAGTCGCTTTATTTTAAGCTCAGCAAAGCAAAGCATTACCCAGACAACTCAGGGCTGATGTGTTCAGGCTCTTGTCAAAACTGGTGAGGGAAGAGCTCAGGATTTTGTTAAATTCCAAAATCCAAGCAGTTCATTTAAGAGTCTTGTTTAGGACTGATGGTCTGGGTCAGCCCAGCTGCAGGCTACAGCTGGTACCAACACTGAAATCCTCTCCTGGTCTCCTTGAGCCCGTGTTTGAAGGGAATCTGGAAAGGCATGAGAGGGTTTTCTGGGAGCTCTTTATGATCCTGGAGTGCAAACACCAGGAATAACTTTGCTCATGAACAATTCACACAGTTCCAGGCTGGCACAGATCACCAAGAAGTGACTGCTGAGCACTGGGGGAGGACAGAGCTGCTGCTGGCTTTGCCCTGGGCCAGCAAAGGCAGCTGTGGTAGCTGACACTGGGTGTAAAACCTGCCTGGAGCATTACTCCAGATATACTCACAGGAGAGCAGCTTAAAGCTTCAATCCTCCCCCTTTATCCTGCAAATACAGCGATTTTTTAAAAAAACCAACCTTTTTTAGGCTGTTTTTAAGCAGAACACAAGACTCTCAAAAAAACTTACTTTTTTAAAAGCGAATCAGGAATTCTGGTAAGAGAACAAGATATTTACAGCCACTTAAAAAAACCTCCTTCATATCTGTCTCCCTTCAGCAGAGGTTTTCTCAAATACATTCTTCAAAGCCACAGAAACTAATTTTGCAGTATCACTCACAACCTTGTCTTTCTGAAAAGAATGCTTCATTAGAAAGTTTTCTTCAGCTTCTATTGCCCGGGAAGTTTCTTCTTCTTGATCAATTCTGCCCAATTTGTCCCATAAACTCCCTGCTTTGTCCTTTCCAGCTCACCTCCCACCTGCCCTGCCCTTTGCAGCCAGGCTGCCGTGGCTCTGTCCCTTCCCTCCGAGCAGACAAGGCACCAGCACTTGAAAATGCTAAAAATACACCTCTCCTTTCCATGGAATCTCTTAGAAATACTTCCAGACTCGTGTTCATAAGCTGAACACACCAATAATGGGGTTCTTTTCCCACTTATTTTCTTATTAAGCCTCACATAAAATTTCACTTATTTGCACTTGCAGAGGAGGAAGCCCTTGAGACACAAGTGGGACAAACACAAAGCTCAAGGAGTGCAGCAGAAAGGCTGCAGCCCCAAGAGATTTCTCACAGAATCCCAGGAATATGGAAGGAATGACAGAAGTCATTTTTAAAAGACTCAGCTTCATCTTCTAATATGCTACAAAAAATGTTGCCACTGAAGGTTTTTGGGTCTACCATTTCAGAATAGATGTGAATTTACCTGCTCAAAAACTATTTCATCTACTGAATCCACCATGAGTTTATTTATACACCTTGCAAAATGAAAGCTTTTAAAGGTAAAAGGAAGCTTCGAAACAAAATTACCTTCACCTCACTCTGAAGGTGCTGTCAAGTGTCTGAACTCCTGAACTAACCTGGGAAGTGGGATGTTACCTTGTACCTCAGCAGCAACACGGTTACTCTCAACAACTTGTGTGTGTCAGGCTCATGATGGGGTGGCTTGGTTTGATTTTAAAATTAGTCTGGAAAAAAAGAAATTCACCCTGAAATACGACTGCAAGTTTCCTTATGCCATGAACAAAGCTGACAAGAGAACAGTTTCCTCCCCACCTCTAAAACTGTGAGAACAGGACAAAAGTAACAAAGGAAACATTAATTTGGGGGCTTTATTTAATTTTTCTTTTCTTTTTTTTTCTTTTTTTTTTTTTTAAGATGCTACATAGTCAAACAAGATTGGTCTTTTTACGGCATAGGACTAGCTTACTACTAATATTTTTGTTTCTCCCCTAGATAGACTTATTTACATACAAAAACAGTCTCCTGACCACTATTTCCCCAATGCTCAGATGATCAAAACTCCCAACAATTGTGTAGTGCCCAAAACACCAGGAGGCAGAAGAATCTTGCACCACTACAGCAGCAAATTTTTAGTTCTCATCACTGGCTTTGAACAGGTGCCTTTTCATACCACGAAGTATTAGTCAATTTTGTGACAATAAGGAAACATGAGATGAAATACATTAAATAAGTCAAATATGCATTAAACATCTCTGAATAACATTTTAATTCAACTAAATGAACCAACAGCAATGTAGCTTGGTCCCTTGGTGAGAACAAGGCATCGACCTTCATTCCGAACGAGCCCCTCGGTGCTGCCCAGCTCCCTCAGAGTTGCCACAGACAAATCTTTGCAGCTTCTCACTACTCACTTAAGTGCCAAGAAATTGGTAACTTGCACAGAGTTGAAGACACTGACAGAAACTGTTAAATTTATGAGCAGAATGGTGGATTAACGTATTTTACAGAAGTTATCAACACCTCCTGCCTAACCCAGCTCCAAACATCCCTAGGGCCAGCTCCAGCAGTGGAGGAAGAGGTTTTTCTAGTTTTCCTTTTTTTTTTCTTTTTCTTTTTTAAAAATAGGTAATCCAGCAACATGTACCAGGGTCTAAGAATGTTTAAAATGACATTTACAATATTCCATTGTAGTGTTAAATCAGGATTTTCTCCCCCCCGTCATCACTGAAGCATATTCTCTTTCATTCATTCCCTCACCATACATTTTGAACTTTCTAGATTATGTTACATAGTATTTGTGCAGGGGTAATTTAAAGGCAAGACCTGTGAGATGTCATACATTAATTTTTTTTTTTTTAAACATTGTTATGAATAAATTTAATCCAATGATATGGCAGAACCATCAAACCAATTTACAATTTCCAGCATGCTGCCTCTACAAGGCTATTTTTCCTATAATTACACCAAAGACAAAGAACAAAACCACCAAAGCAAGTAGTCTGGAGCTGAGCCCTTCGTCCTTGACAGCAGCTGCAGAAGGAGATATTGGGTTGTTTGTCTGGGGTACCTTCCTCATCCGCAGTCCATCTTCTTCCTAAAGGAAGAGATATTGATTATTTCTACCAAAAAATGCTTTAAATATTCACCCTTCTCGTATTTATTTAGGTGGGTGTTATAGAAAAGGTGAAAGCGAATTTACAGCTAAGTTAGAGCTCTGCTTCCTGAATAATCCTGAGAAGGAAGGGCAGTGAGACAGGAGAGGAATTCTGTATCTACAGCAAAAGCCACACTCTTGGAAGTTTTCTCCCGCTAAGGGAGTGAGGAAGCAGTGAGGAACCCTGCAAGAACTCTTGACTACAGTCCAGAGACAGCTCCAGAACTTCAGAAGGAACTTCAGAATGGCATGAAAGTGCTTTTCTTGCTCTGTAAGCAAGTAAGGTGCTCTTGGGGGAAATGTTTCTCAATACAACTAAGATGTATCATGTTTTTCACAACCCAAGGCAATACATTCATCATTCTCCATGTCAGATGTCACAAGCAAATCTTCCCAGGCCTTGAAGGGAAATCTGTTTCCCCCATCATATTAATGCTGACATTTTGACATGAACCTAATGGTAATAATTAGGATATTTTCCTAGTACGACTTTGGCAGCTCACCTGATTTAAAGATAAAACAATGGAACACCAGCAGATATTCTCATTTCAGGTGGGGTGAAGCTCCCCTCAGCTCTCCCTGAGCTGCTGTGCAGCACAGCTGGGTGTTAGCACACTCCAGTCACACACACACACACCCAGAGCACTTCAGGACAGGGCCAAATGAGTCTTTTGTGACTTATTTTGTGTCCAGCTGAAGCAAGAGTGTTAGACTTTTTAATGTGATACAGGATTATAGTGCAAAAGTGTAAAAGTACCAAAGCAAAAGTCTCCAGTCTATACTTAAAAAAATACTCAAGAAACAAAACTGCAATAAAAGTTACTGCAGCCTTAAAAACTGCCAGATGAGTGAAGTTCAAAGGGCTCAGGGTGTCAGTGTTCCTCACTTTTGAATTTATAGGGGCACCTACATGATCTGAAGGTGAACTTTTAAAAAATTAATTAATTAATTAATTAACTCACTGAAAGCCTCAGGCTACCCAATACCTCACTGCTGCTCTAAGTCTGAATGGGCACAACTGACTTTTGTAAACAATAAAATGTTGTTTACATACAACAGATTTTGTATAGAAGCAACAAATTTTCATGGTAAATATTTTCACTTCCTTCTGACAGTGACTCCAGCCTGACACTGACAGCACCTGGCAGCAGGCAGTGATTTAGCATTGCTTTCTGATGTTTTACAGATGTTTTTAACATTCCACAAAGGGAACAAAGAGCTCACCATCAAGGACGTTACTGTAAGACATCAGCTCAATTCTAGATAGCTCCTGTAGTGTTTATTCAAGACTGATTTGCAAAAAAATTAAATAAAATCATACAGAACTTAGAGTATTGAGTGGCTGGCAAAACAAGAACACAAGGAGAAGTTAGGGTCATGTCTGTTATGTACACATATTTCTGTGCAAAACAAAACTGGTTTCAAGAGTTCCTTCATGCATCAGGCAGCCAAGCAGCATCAGAGCTGAGAGAACAGAGCTCCTTTCACCGGGCTGCAAGAGTCACAACATCCACACTTTCCTTGGTGCTGATATCTATGGAAGTAGACACTTACAACAAATCCAACTAGTGTAAAACGGAATTTTTCAGCAGTGATAAAAGCTTCTCAATTACTGGATTTCCCAGCCATGTGCTGGATGTGACAGGAAGCACATTTCCCATTCATCTGTCTTAATTTGGCCATTTCAGCAGCACATTACAGGTGCAATTACTGAAACACTCCGTATTTGCACAACACTGCCCTCAAGCTCCCATCGGTTTGGGAGAGCAGGGCCAAGTCCAACACTGAATGCTTAATTCAGACTGAGAAATTAGGTGGGAAAAGAAAAAAAGAGGGGGAATTCACTCCTCTGGGTTGCTACCCAATCACCCTCTGTGACTGCATGACTTGTGCCTCCTTTCAAAGGGACCATTGATTTCAGCACCTTCTCAGAGTTTACAGAGAGAAACCTGAATTATCTTTTACTTTATAGACAATATTAAAATATTGTGCTAAGGTCAGGTAACCAAACCTGTAAGATGGAAGCTTCTTTTTCAGGAAAGGGGTAAATCTGAAAAGAAAACAACAGCGATCTTTACCTTAAACTGTTTATTCTCCTCCCGTAACCTCTGAACTTCTACTTGAAGCCTCTTATAGTCTTCCATTACTTTCTTAACTTCAGAGTCATCCAAAGAAGAACTTATTGATTTAGACATTACAGAGGAATCTGTCTTTGTTGCAGTTGTGGATACAATTTTATTTATTTCTATGTCATGCTGTTAAAAAAGGATAGAGTGATTTTTGGTTAGTTATTAACACCACACCACACACCTGATACATAGGAGGGTAATCAGGTAAAATTGTCTGTGCACACCTGACACGTGCCTGTATCAAAAGAAATAAACAACATTTTGCTTTCTGTAACTTTACAGCTTTCCCAGAAAACACCACATCAGCAGCAATAAGTGAAGACAGAATGACCTTGGCTTTTCAGACCCTGCACATACAGAAATGTCCCTAAACCAGGTCCCACAATCAGTGGCCTCCTCACCCTTCCCTCCCCAGGCACAACAGAAGCAGCTGCTGCAGGAGCCAGGACAGTGCTGCAGTTCCCTCTCCCTTCCCTCCCCACTCCTGGCTGTCCCCTCTTCCTCCTTCTGTTTCTGCAGGGATGGAGGAACTTGCCACCCAAGCTGGGAAACAAAATTCCAACCTCCAAACCCTGCTCCCTCTCCTGCCTTTGGATCCTTTCCATGCTCTGCGCTTTAGGAAGGGTCTCTTATGGAAACAAACCTCTCCCCACCCAAACAATTACATAATCCTAATTACTTTATTCAGTGCAAAGTAGAACAACCGTGCCTTTAGTACCTGCACACTAGGAAGCATTTTTCAGTTTATTCAATCTGTTATCAGTTCTACATTGCACCATTAGAAATTAATATGTTCATTACCCTAAAAAAGGATCCTACAATATTAGGATTGCAGTATAATTCCTAACTGCTTTTGTGCCTTCCTCACCAGCTTTCTATCAATTTACTTGCCAAAATCAGCATTGTACCAAGGAAGCAAAGGGGAGTGTTGGACAGGCAAATTTATATTGCTGATGGTCATAACTCCTTCAGTATAAACTCTGAGCTTCACAACCACCAATCAGCAGCTTTAATTTTTTTTTTTTAAGTATTCTTTATCCTGTGACCTTTTACAAAATGAAAACAGATCAACTCAAAAATTGCTTTGTGCTACTGTTGCACTTATCACGTTCAAACTGGCTGCTAGTTACACCAAGGATTACCAAGATTTTAAATAGTTTATGTTGTGTTTCTAAAGGGTGATGCCATCCAGGCAGTGAAACAGAGGCTTCTGCCTTGTGCTTATACAGCTGTCTGAATAAACATGCCATTTTACAGGATTTACTGTGGTATTAAGTCAAATCACTCAATATGCATCTGGAAATACTCACAGGCTTATCATTTTCTGCTGGTAGCTCAAACACACACCTAAGTTTCGAATCCATGAGTTCTTCCGGTTTTGCTTCTTTCCACTGGAATAAGTTAATATTAATTTAATATTAAACATATTAGTATAACCAGGCAGATTGGAAATGCAGTGCATTATGTAAACAATTCACATCATTTCACTCAGGAAAAACCCACAGGTGTTTATCCCATTCCCATTAACCACATACAGGATGACAAATGAGACCAAATACATAACTGAGTGGTGTCATAAAGACAGACCAGATACTACGAAGCAAATCATTCTAAATAGTCTGAAACTTCCACAGGTAATTTATGAGAGAACTGGGAGCTGTGGCAGAGTAATTAGCACAGATGGGGGGAGTTATAAAAACTGGGCCTGCTTAAAAAAAAGAAACAAAAAGAAAAAGGAGGAGTGAATTCAAGGGAAGGGAAAGATAACAAGCCCTCAAATCAATCACAGTGTGAGTTCTCAACTCTTTGCCCAGTGGAGTTCCTACTCAAACTTTTAAAATTTCACATGAGCTTTTCTGCCTGACTGGAATGAACTACAGGGCTGCTCTTCCCCCTCCTTGTTTTCCACTGCATCAGTGTCTGAACAGCACCAGATGTGCAACACACAGAGGGACAACTTCCCCTCACACCTTCTCTCCCCTTCAGCTGGGGAGCCTGCCATAAACAAGATTCCTTGCAATGTTTTTAATAGGGATCAGCAGCAATAAATCTTTGCTCAGTATCAGGTGTAACCCTGAAGTGAAAAGATTTATTCTCAGTGGTAATAAACAGCAAGAAGAGTCCACACTGATATCCTGGAGTTCTCACGTGCTCCTCTTCACTCTGACCATCCTCCTGGTAGCTTGGTATTCCTCAGCATATCTCAAGTAGGTGACAAATTATGGCTAAGCCTGTGCAACCTGGAGGAGTATTTAACTCATCCTAAATAGCTGAATCGTAGTTCAGCTCTGCTGGGGCTGAAGTCAGAGTTCTATTTCGAGCTCCTTGGCTGCCTGTGAAGTGTTGAAAGCTTTATAGTACTCCCATAACTGGGCTCACCTGTTCATCCAGAATAGGAAGAGATCTGGAGAGTGGTAACAAAACTGAGAACTGATCAAAGAATTACAGGAAAAGGAATTGTATCAGTCTGGAGAGCTCTGGAAAACTGAAAGGCCCATCTAAAAAACATTCTTTGCTAGCAGAATAACATTTGTCATGGTATAAAGTAACTCATAAAAATTAAAGAGCTCGAAAGAAAGGCAGACTGGCTTATCTTTCCAGTGATGCAGACATTTTATTAGTATTGCTGTTTCTCCCACTGGATCTTATGTTGAGCCCATTAAACAAATATAGTTCCATAAATCAGTTTCAGAAGGGAAATTATTAACCTGCAGAGTGCCCCAGCTTTAAGAAGCTGTTCAGAAGAAGACACATATTGTAAAGACTACTGTAGAGTTTTTCTGGGTTGGCTTTTTTGTTTTTAAGTAGCACACACAAGCCACACACTTTTAGAGTAATGGTCTTTTTCCTTTTTAAATTGTGTCCTCAACAGCCACTGAGTGTTCTCTCAAACTAACAAAAGCTAGGCTAGAGAAAGCTTCCTTGTGCCTTCTTCTGGGGGCAAATCTCCCTGTTAAATGAAAGCCACCAGTTGACATAAGGGTTTACTGCTTTCCAGGTTGTTTTACTGTAGCCTGACATCTTATTTCGATGTCTTTTGTCCTTCTCTGCTTCAGCACCTACATATTTGTACTGCTTTCATTTGTGATTCACAGGACAGAATCTATGAGGGCCTTTCATTTACAAAGCCACAGCAGACACAGGTAGGGATAAAGAAAAATACAGTACTTGTAAATCATCCTCTTGCATCTTGGAAAAGGAGCTGCTCAAGAGAAGACTGAAGACTGAGAGTAGATGCATAAAATATCAAAGATGCCACAGACTTAGAATATATCCTGTATATCCTTAGAATATATGGTTCAAGCTGGCCTTTCTAAAGAAGGATATATGGTAAAAAACTACAACTACTTGTTTCATGGCTTGGCAACCCATTACTGACAGTAGCTTCCTAGAAAAGCAACCACAGACACCAACTTTCAGTGCAAGGTTCCTGGGGCTCAAAATAACAGAAAACTCCTTGCCATGCAGAGATGGAAATCTGGAAAAGCTTTCAAGGACAATTCCAGCATGGTTTGACAACAGTCCTTAAACAACACAGTAAAAGGACTTAAAAATTATACAATGAGAAAGAAATCCATTTTAAATTATTTCAATACTTACTACTGCTTCCATATCTGAAGTATCAGCTGGAGCAAACATAGACTGAACCATAAACTTGTGTTTACTTTTCTCATTAGGGTCATAGTCAAAAGGCTGTAGCATCACTGAAAGAAAAAACCCAGAACACGTTGCATTAACATTGCTCTGGTGCAGAGTCATGCACTGATGACACAGTTACCAGATTGCAGAAAAACAAACATTAAAATGGTTTCAAGTTGTTATGACCAAAGCAGCAGCTGAGATCAGGAACCTCACTTTAAACCAGAATTCTGAAAGGAGGCAAGAGAAACAGATTTCCTCAGTCTGTCTAGACTTTTGTCTGAGAATTCTGGAAATGCTGATCACTCTACAATATTCTGTACCCAGCTATGGTGAGATAACAATGGTAATTTATAGGGAATAGGATCATTTACATATCTTCTGGGACAGAGGGAAAAATTTCCCAAGACAGCATCTTTTGGTCTTGCTCCATCCTTGGGGCAGAAGTAAGAAGCATTTTGATGAGCTGTACACACAATATTGCTGATGGTGCCTGAGAAAAGCTACAGAAGCAAAGTCAAACATTGTAAACCCTGAGATTCAAGTCTTGGGATGGAAATTTCCTCTACAAAGTTTAAGAGTCTCATGGTATTTTGCTTCCACAAATAAGTTACTGAAAGTTTGATACCAATTTATAGCTGGAAGTTTATAGTTAAATGTGATGCAAACTTTACCTATGAAAGGTATGCAAGGAATGGATTTCTCTTCATTCAAAAAATCAAAAGCATTCCAAAATTTACTTATGCAGAGAATGACTGTGTTCAGGGGACAGAGAGGAAGGAACAGCAGGTTTAGAGTGTGTGCCTTTATTTAATTTTTTATGCACTATTAGGAATTTCCATGTCTTTGCTTTTGGGTTAAAGCAACCTGAAGAGGGACAGCTGGGTGTTCCATTTACATGGAATATTCTTTAATTACAGTGGTCACTTGGAACCCCCACACTTGCAAGTGACATCTGGATATTCAGCTATTGGGACATTAATAAACAGGAGTTTGGCTTCAATGTGAGACAGAACATGTGAAAATAAACAACAGAGTTTACACAAACATGTTATTTGACACTGCAAAAAGCCCCCACCCCCTCAAATGGAAAATGAAACTTGCAAATACTGCCATTATTGCCAACAGCAATAAATGGTGTAAGGTATAAAAATTCACATTTTCTGACTGGTCTTACTTCAGCCCCTCAATTCAATCACTAAGAAGAGAAGCAGTTCAGGAATTAGGACTATTTTCAAGTCCTGGTGCTATTAACACTATGTGCCCAAATTCCTGTGCACTAATTGCAGGGGTTTGTTGTAAAAAAGCAATATCCAACGATCCCATTTGTTGCAAATGAAGGCAAGTCAAACCAATTTGCCTCCCTTAATGAGCAGGGTATGTTATGGCCCTGCCATCTTTATTGTGCACACAATCTGTGGCCATCAACAAGCACATGCCTTTTAAAGCCCAAAGAGGAGGAAGGCCATAAATTCTCTCAGATGAGGTGCTTTAAAAATTATTATACATCTTTAACTCACCTTGCAGTACTCGGTGCATTATTCCAAAGTAAGTGTTTGCAAATTAACTGGCTACCCTTTAAAACTATTTTCCAAACAGGAGTGACTGCACTGTGAAAGCACAACTATTTCAACACTGCCTGACACATCAGTGAAAGGCAGCAGCATTTCTCCTCTGTAGTAGACACTTAAATAATTTAAAATCTACATAATGTGTAAGATCCAACTGGATAGTCACAACTATCCAGCATTTATGGAACTTCTACAGATTGTGGTTTTTTCAGCTTGCTTTGCTGAGTGCAGCTATCAGCTCATTTGAAAATCCTCATTTCCCAAGGGACAGTGCTGAATCCATCCTGGAATGCCAAATGATCACTGCTCCGAGCTCCATTCACTGAACCACAAGAGCCAGAGAGGGCTTGACAGCACAGACGTTGTTAGCACTTGTATTTTTAGATCAATACATGAAAGCCACATTGACACAAATTATTCAGCAAATGTCTTGTAAGCCAGATGGGAAGCTCAAAAATATGTACTTTTTTTCAAGAGGAAACCAAACCATTTTAATATTTATCCACATACTATTGGGGTTTCTATGAAAGATCAGTTCCATAAAACTGCCCTAATTGCTGGAGAAATTGCTACTGGGAATGTGGCTCCTTTGTTCTGAATGGAAAATCACAAACCTTATGCAAAACTTATGTGAAAAGAGTGTTCCTACAAAATGCCTTATCACATCACTTGTCCCATCTGGTCAGAAGTTTCAGCTTTCATCAGAAATCAGAGTTTTAAGAAACAAAATTTTTAATACAATCTTCAAGTTTACTGCCAGCAGCATCCATCAGGCAGAGAGATCTCAAGCACTTCCCAAGCTGCTCACCCTACAGCTCAAGCACCAGCACTGTTTTACCACAAGCAAAAACTGCAGAGTCACTGAGAGATCAATGGACATCGGTTTTCTCACACATTCCTGCAACATCCCCAGCATTTTATGCTCTGGATAGAGCCAAGGAGAGGCACTGACCACTCAATATGCTCCTTCTTCTCCACAGAACAGTTTACTGGCAAAGTTAGTCACAATGACAGAAGCATGAAACTCCTCTGGTTTTCCTGGAATAAACCAGCTTTCTCACGGTACAGAGGAAATCTGAAGCAGGGAACACCTTTAACACCTGTTAGGATCTAGCTGTCCTTTCCAAGAGCAGAAGGAACAGAAAAGTCTCCCAGCTCAGATAGTCAGCAACCTTCCTCTAGTTTCCATCTAACTTTATTAATGGCCTGTTTACTTGGTCCTGGACCAACACTGCCCTTATGCTGAAATGCCAGAGAAGGGGAAGAGTCATTTACTTCTGGTGCCCTCCAAGCCATCAATCACAGCAACTCTTGGCCTCCTGGTAACCTTAAGCCAGACTTGGTGGGTCCTCTCTGGGCCAAGCTCCCCATTCATCCTCCACACCTGTTTTGGTCTGAGCTCCTCTAATTATACATGCAGGGAACTTTATTAATGCCTTGAACCACAGCATTTATGCCCTCTCACCTCTTTCCTTATGCAGATATATGATGCTGCATTTGCCTTAGAGCCACATTATGTCAGCACCTTGCTCACCACGATCAGGCCCCTTCATTTAACAAGCCTGCAATTATAGTAAGAGTATTTTATTCTCCAAATATGTGATTTTGCAGTTTTTCTAAGGAAACTCGTCCCATTTCTCTTGCTGTAGCCTTCAAGGACACCTAATTCTGCTGCATATCTTCCATCTCCCAACTTTACAACATCAGCAGGGTTTTTAGTGTACTCTTTGTTCCAGAATTGCTTGTAAAAGCATTAAACAACATTAGGACCCAGAATCACTTTTAAGAAACATCACAAGTAGCTCCCTGCTATCACATTTCCATCCACATCACTGCTCATTCTTAAGCAGCTCATTCAATAGACTATCAATGTATTTTTTTCTTTTCTAGCTTTATCAATCATTTTCCCAAATGGCACTGCACTGAATTCATGGTCTGGATGGATCCAATCTACCACACTTATGTCACATAAAATACCCCAATCAGAAACAGGGGCGAGCCCCAAGATCCTTGTGGAATTCCATCAGCTCTGCCAGAGGTGAGCAAAAGACACTCACATCTACAGAAACAAGCAGAATCCATTGCACCATTCCATCTTTGTCCATGTTTGCATAAATAAACATACCATTTCTGTAAATATTTCAATAATACTAACAAGTGTTGAATCTGTGAAGGCCAAGATAGAATTTTAAAGCAGACAGGAAAGAACAACCCAAAAATTGGTAGTTCCTGGGAGCTCCTTGGGAACAGGCACAGGAGTGACACTGCCAAGGAGAGTCTGGGAATGCAGCAGTGGATGGGACACAATCAGTGCCTCAGGGAACGGGGCAGACCCACCATGAGGGCAGAGCACAGGGCTGCAGCTCCATCCCCGCTCCAGGCAATGCCTTCTCAAAGCCAGGCAAGCTCACAGAAGACTAAAAATCCCTCCCCGGATATTCGACAGCAACCCAAGGATAACGTCAGCTCCTCCCCGTTTTTAGGAGGCATGTTCAGACTGCTCTCTTCAGTGGGACACTGTGCACAGATGGTACCATCTGCAATTCTTCTCTCCCCCTTCCTTATGCACCTATTGCAGACTCACCAGCATCTGCTGGGATTCCTTCGCTTTTCCTTTGTAATCCATTCATGTTTTTTATTTAGATTTCAAAGCCACAAAATCAGCTATCTTTGCTGAAATCAGCCGTGCTTAAGAGCAGTGGAATGTGTGCAAATACTCCTTTCCCAAGCATTGCAGCCCCAATGCCATGGAATCAGATGACAGTGCACACACACGCTTCCCGACAGTTACATAAACTCAGCTGTTAAAATTACATGCCATTATATAACAGGTGAAAACACGGGCTCCAAACCTGCCATCCCAGCAGGCAGCACATGCTGACAGGGCCTCAAATGCTGGTATTTAGCAAAAGCTGTGATATGGCATAAGAAGGCAGCATTTGAGACTCCACCAGATTAAAGTGAGCTTTATTTTTCTAGCATTTTGTATGTTTTTAAATGAGCCATCGTATTAGTGTGAAATAAAGTGGAACTGCTGCCTCTCAGAGCAGAATATCTTCTCGTTTACTTGCAGCAAAATAGTACAGACACAGTTTCACAGGAGTATAAGAAAGGCATCTGGTTACTACAGAGCAAGAAGGAAGAGGCTGTCCCAAATTCAGCTTCAGGCAATAATATCCTCTGAGACTGACAAATGCTTAGACACTGATTTTTTGGAGACAAGGTGCAGCACCAATGCAGTGCTATCAGTGGCTGTGCTAAAGCCAGTCAGCAACTGGGAAGGGGACAGATTGCATATAGTAAATACAGCCCCATTAGTTTAAGTGTCCACAAGTCACTGAATTAACTGTATTTTAATAATTTCTCATCAGTAGTATTTTCACTAGGATTGGAGGAATTCAAGTCTTATTCATTCAAGTCCTATTTTTATGCCCTGTGCAAGACTTGAATTAAATGACTGAAAAGGTAACTGACTCAGAGGCAAAGAAACAAATTCTATTTATTTTTCACTTCATTAACTCCAAAATCAGTCCTCTTTTCTCAAGTAACATTACTCCAAAGCAAAGGTTAAACACATCTTCCCCTCTTTCTATGAATCTGAAAACAGTTCTATTCTGCAAATTAATGGCAGTCCCCTCTTTGATCCCTCCTATCCAAAGGATCCCATCTGCTGATCAGAACCAAAGACACTGCCATCTTCAAGTCCAATATTAGGTCCCATGCATGGTTTAAAGGACCTTAATATATTACCTAGGGAACAATGAAAGGGTGCTACTTGCATTTTAAAATATAATGTTAATATAAGGACAGGCAATTTAGGATCATTATTTATTACTACTGCTCCTATCAGCATGGAAATATTAGAACACACATGTGAGCTTGTGATTAAATATACCACAGCCACTTTCCACACTAACCAAATCATAAATCACTACAAACAAGGTTATCAGTAAAGGGAAATTCTTAAAGCTCTGTAAGCAAGAGCAAAGCACAGCTCAGGGTTAGCACAGCAGCCTCGTAAGGGGATACTTTGAGCCCTGGACTAGATCCACACTCTACCTGGTGTGCCACTGGGAAGGGTCAGGCTGGAAAAGCAAGCTGCTGGTAGCATAACAAGAGATGGTTCCTACAACATTTACCTGCACTGTGTTTGCTCAAGGTGGAGCTACAGGGCACTTGTGAGCAGAACTTTAATAAACCACTCAACACTGAGATCAAGACAACATTTCAAAAAGCCTGGTAAGAGCCTGCAAAGGAAGCAGGCTTTTAATTTTCAAAGTTCATCCTCAAGATGAAAAGCATCCACATCTTTATAGCATGAAGATAATTTGTAGCTAGAAACCATGCTAATTTTCATTATCATTTCATTGATTTCAATGCATTTGATATGCTTGCCTGCAGCTAGTATAGATGACAGACAGCTTTACTTGGGAATTGTCCCGACTTTTAAAATTCTCCATTTCTCTCCAGAGAGCTTTTTCATTTACATATTAGTCATTTCAGAGCTCACTGGGTACGTGCTGGCCCTCTCCTGAATCAGAAGCGCTCTGCCTGCCCCACCTGGAGCTGCCACACTTCCCTGGTTACCTCCTCACTGTGACATTCCCCTGGGATTAACTGCAAGGGAGGCACAATCCTTTGCAGCCCTTTGCACACTCAATTTGACACCACAGAAATCCCAAAGACAACAGATCAATGAGTGTGCAAATATGGGCATGTATAAGAAGACTTAGAGGATTAGAGTTGCTTAATTTTACAGTGCAAAGTGGGTTTGGGATCAATCTGTATTTTGTTGAAGCAAGCTCTCTCCAAGGGTGAGGTGTTTAAATATTTTACATTTTATTAAGTAAGAAACAGAACTCTTGATTTTTCCATGTTGATATTTTTCAAGTAAAAAGCAGTGGTTTTAGCTTTCCAGATTTTTTATTCCAGGCTAAAAGAGGTTGGTAGGACCAAAGTGTATAACCTATCAATACTATTTCTTATCATGCCAATATTGGGGTTTTTTTTAGAAATAGCAAAGCAAATCTGCATGTTTAGAGAAATAATGTTCTTAACTGAAGTCTGACCTCATTCATCCAATATGCCACAACTACACACTTTGACAGAATTCTTTATTAAGAACATGGATCAGAGATGTCATTGAGAAAATATATCATCAGCAAGTTAATAATATACAGACATTCTGTTTGGGAGAATACTCAGCTCTTTATGCTTTCAGAGTAAGCCACTCCTTTGCTTTTCCATTACCAAACTTAGGCAAGACAAGAGCTACTGACTCATTAGAGAAAATCATTAACTTTTCCTGTGCAACAGCAAAGATTTAGTCATTTGACATTTTTAACACCAAAGGATACAGAATCTTCAAGGCACACAAAACAAGCATGGTTTGAAAGTAAATGTTTTCATTGTTGGTTAAATCAAAGGCAGTTTGGCATCAGCCCACACCGGTCTAAACCAGTGGCTACAGTCCACCCAGTTTTATTCTTCCCTCCATGTGCTCATCCAAGCACTTGTGTGACCCCGTGGTGAGCTGGTTCAGGAAGTTAAGCTGGCAAAAAACTAACTGTACAAAAATAATCCCACAGGGAGGGCAGGGCTGCAGCAGGACTGGTTTGGATACGCTGGCTGAGGCTGTTAATGAACCATATCAATCATTGATGTATTTCCGCCTTTTTCCTCTCCAAAACAAGATGTGAGACCCAACCTATTACTGCCAGACCAGGAGCAAGGGAAGTAAGGACACGTGAAATGGCTGCTTCTCCAGGAAAACACAACCTCTTGGATTCACCAAAATACTTTCAGGCTGCGAGGCATTCCAAGAAATAATTGATTATAAGAAGCTGCTTTCAATCACCAAAGAACTAATCAAATGGCTTACCAGAAACATTAATTGATGTTCCTGCATCGATAATTCCACTGTTGGGCCTTACACAGTATCTACGAGGTGCTGTGGTCTTAACTTTGAAGCACACATTTCTGTCCGTGGGGTTGCCGAGCTTCAGGTTTGTAGTGACCACATCTGTGAAAGGACCTGAGGAGGAGAGCAAAAGCAGACTTGAAATCACACAGAAAGCACTTTTCAAGCAGAGGCTAAGCAGGCTCTAAATCTCTGTTCACAAATCTTATAAAGTAATTAGATGTTCAATTTCCATCTGCAGCACGTACAGATAATCGTGCACGCAAAGCTGAGGCTGCAGCCAGGCCCCAGCCCGAGAGCTCATCATTAACAGCAAAACAAAAGGGGGAAATCACTCACACATTGTGCCAACACCACAACATGGCATTCAAAGGATGCCAAATTCCCTGCTGGGTTACAGTTGCTCTGTTCTAGTCACTGAAACCCAGGCTAGCAGAGATACCACAAATATCTGTATGTGCTGTAGATGATAAGTAGTGAGTACAGTACAGTTCATTAACCAGGCAAGGAATGAGAACCAAGGACTGCCACAGAAGCTGGACCTCCACAGATCCAGGATTCCAGCAGGTATTCAGGAATACCAAATCCAGCAAGACAAGCTTTCAGGGTACATCTCCTTTTGCCTACCAAGCTTTTTTATTTATTTTTTATAAACTCTCTTGGCAGCTAGAAATTATAAACGAGAAGAAATAAAATAGCCTACCTCGCCCAGGACAGGAAATAACCATGTGGAAATAGGAAAATTTTTAGACACTGAGAGCACTGGCAAAGATTTCAGTATTAGCAAGGCCAATATCAAACCATAGTCAAGATCTGCAACACCAAATGCAGGCAAATCCATTTCTCTCAGGCTCTCCACCTAACTGAAACTCCCAAATCCCTCAGGCAGAAGAAAGGCTGATTTCCTACAAGACACTGATAAATCAGACAGGTAGCACACAACTACAGTGCTTTACAGATGGTAAAGAAGTAAAATGAAAAGAAAAATAACCACACTTTGATCAACTGTCTTCTCCATAGAAGTGATTAATTTGATGTCTGAATAAGATACCTTCATCTGTCCTCAGGAGTAAAAGCAAATTGGTCAAGAAAAAGCATCAAACTTTTCCTTGCAGAAATGGCAGCCCTGAAATTGAAAAAGGGTGAATGACGATGATAATAAAAACACTGGCAGGCTGCATTCCACCACCCTCCTCTCACAGCATGGATGGCCTGATGCAATTTAAGTTTGCTTCTTATTCTAGGCAAATTTGTCTCCTAAGACAATATTCAATCCAGCTCTAACAGTACTACAGTCCAGCAGCCTCTATCCTTGATCCAATTAGTTTAAAGTAATTAGAAGGGGAAAAGCCTCAAAACAATCATAACCCCAACCAGACAACGAGGCAGCACCATGTCTGTCTGCACCCTGAGCAAACCAGCTCTGCAATGCAACACGGGAGCAAAAAAAAAATTGAATCAACAAAATTTTCAGATCCCATGGCAGAAGTTTCACTAGACCTGTGCCTAGTGAAACACTGGGATGTGGAAGAGAATGAAACACAACTGTCAAGTTTTCTCTGTGTCCTGCATGCAGGGAGAGATTTTAAGCTGGTGGAGAACAACTGGCCAGAAGCAGCCACGAGTTGTTAAAGTTAAACAAGCCAAACAATCAGAAAAACCCAACAAACATTAGGTGAGTAAGGACAGCAGCAGATCTTCAAAACAGCTCTAACTGGGAGAAATCTAACATTTCAGAAGAAATTATAGGATGCCTAAGCAATAAGGATGTGTCTTTACTAAAAAATTACAGCTTGAGCTGTTCCAGCACAGAGGGAGGGTTGGCTGTACAAAGCCCTACGCGTGCAGCTGCATCCTCAGTAGTGCTTTACTGGTCTGCACGCTGGGATGGATTTCCTGGGGGAAACACCATGTTTTTACTTGGCTGATCCGTGGATGTGTGCGGGATTTGTGTGCTCCAGCACAGAGCTGCTGTTTGAAATAACAATACAACAACAATTCTGTGTGGAAAATAATTTCCAAATGGAGTTACTTATTGCTAACACAGATCATACCAAAATATTTGGCAGCAAAACCATTCGGCAGACGGAACTCATTTCTTCTTGTCTGCTTGGTGTTTCCTCTTCTGTTCTGTCCACTAAACTTACACAGTTTCCTTAGCTACATTTCCCCCAAATTACAGGTTTTACAGCCACCACAACTGTACTAGAAGGTTGACATCTGCTTCCAGCAAACCTGTGTGCAGGCACACTCCTTATGGCACTGCTGATCAAACTCTGCAGCAAAGCAAAACACAGCAGACAAATGCAGAATTAATGTGCCATTAAAGTGTCCTGAAGTGTGTAAAAAAATAAACAGACCACAGGGTATTACTCAGGGGTAACTGGGGCATAGCAGTGAAATATTATCTCTTGGCTGGCCTGCCTTTTAGGAGCAAGGCCCATGGACTGCCAGCTCGGGCTGAAATGAAACCTTGGTAGCCTGTTGTTGGATTACTGTAGCCAAGGTCACAGGTTTTTTGGAGAGGCTGGGGTACGTGGGAGAACTGATCTCAGGATAGACACAAGCTAATTCTGCACTGGAGATACACCTTTGCTTTCCAACACCTGGATGTGAGCACTGCAGATAAGGCTGGTGTGGGTATTAACAGTCAGACAAGATGCACATTGACCCTGGAGCTTCATTTTCCTGGAATCATACCCACATATAGTAAGAGAAAACACTCTTTGCTTCTTCCTGGTAACTTTGTCCTCATTCCAAGTGGATGGACTATTTACACAAGTTTATGCAACACCTGGACAATGATTGTACTGCCAAGGTGCTGAGAGCACAGTTAAGCCAGACTGATACATCTGGATGGTACTTGGGTAAAAGGAACAAGTGAAGACTGACTCTTAAAACCCACAACCCTTACTTAATCACATTATTTTGTTTTGAATGTTTTTTTGATTGCTCATAGTATTTCTAGATAAGTTGAACTCATACCAAGGCAGGGTGCTTTCCAAATGACAATTTGCACTTTAAAATCATTCCAAATTATTTTCTCACGTGTTTTTTAAAGTTCATGAGAAAAATGCCACTGGTGTCATCCCAAGGACAAAGTTATGGGAAACAGGGTCTGTACATGCATCATCTGACATGGGGCTGTCACGGGAGTAAGCTGTCTAGAAGGAAGAATGCAGTAAATTGAATTTGGTGTTGAAAGTCTGAAATATTCCACAAGGGCTTGGTGACTTTCTCCTACCAAAATAAAGTCAACTCGTGTTAATGCAAAGTGAGCATCTAGTGATACACAAACTAGCAGTATTACTGGAAGGAAAGGAAACATCACCTCCTATACTCATGAAACAACAAGTAGTAAGAGGTATCCTGGTTTTTCATAGCAGGATTATTTCTGCTTTTATTTTATTTTTATTATTATTTTTTAATTATTTTTTATTTATTTTTTTTTTTATTATTATTTTTTCAGCAGGGTTATTTCCGAACTGTGGCTTTTCACCCAGGCACCACACATCCAACCCTTCACGTCTGAGGATCACAGCATTATCTCACAATTTTCCACACTCCATTTCCTATTCAAACACCAGTGCTGTATCAATCTTTCCTAAGAGAGCCATTCTGCAGCGTGTGGCATTGTAATATCCCACACCATTTTAGCAATAATACAGAAGTCTGGGAATTAGGTCAAAAGAACATGATGTGAACTCTATTTAAATTTTAAATAACTCTCACTGCAATAGAAATTGCCCATAATTGTACCAGCAAATCCAGGCTGATAACTTTTTGATGAACACAGTTCTCACTGTGAGTTCTTTGCCACTCGCTCCTCAAAGAAACCACGTCACACAGCCACATCATTTGTACTACATCTTAACACAACTATCCTCACCTTAACCAAAATTCCCTGCTTTGGCACGGCAAATAATCAGTCCTCATGCTGTCTGGCACATGAAAGAATTTAGTGTAAGTACCAGCAGAGGGAAAGCTTTGATGGCACAGGCTTGGGCAGGAGCATTCAAACCCAGCAGGGACAGTCCTCTGCAGCTCTGTACCTGCAATTATCACTACATCTTTATAATTAACTACACACATCAGGTGGGCCACAGGGTTGCTTAATTCCTGCATGAGTCCATCTCGCTGCTGAAAGGGGAGTTAGTTGGTCTGGCCTCTCATCTCAACCAGCTGCCTGTGCAAGTTGCACTGTGTTCCTCTGCATGGGCCAAGAGCAGAGCCAGGGAGCTGCTGGGGCTGGAAATTAATCCACTTACCAGGCAGGGAGAGAGGGAGGGGCAGTGGGGAAGAGAAAAAGGAGAATCAGTTTTCAGCCAGAACGAGCAGCACTCAGACCTGGCATCAGGGAAACTGCACCTTTCTGCACAGCATTCTGCCAATTTAAGGTCTCACAGTTGTAGGTTAAAGCTTGCAAGCACATCTGGGCATACAGGCTGCAGTCACACTTGGAGTGTTGGCATAGCTGCTGAAAGTAATTAAGGCACATGCATCATTTTTTCTGTACTTTTATTTAATGCAAATTCTCATCTGCTAAAAGCTAGACATCCCTAAAAAATGTAGTGAACTTTTCAAAGAAAAGCACTGCAGGAATACTCGATACAATCACAGTCATGTTCAACTGGCAACCATTGATCCACAATACTTAAGAATAAATTCTCATCAAGCTGCCCATGTTATTCCCAGAGTGTTTTAGATGCACTTTCAGCATCTTCCCCTAAACAACTTTTGCAACTCCAGCTCACCACAGACATGTATTCAACAGCAAGGTAATTGGAAACAGCCAGAAATACAGGCAGAGCTTCTCATGAGATAACCTCTCTTGTACTGCCTTTGTGGAAAGCAGTGGAATGCAATAATAGGAGGGGAAGGATGTATTTCACCATGGTTTAATTCCACTGATGTGTCAGATGAAAGTCATTAATCACCTGACACATTAATCAGCCATAGAAAGGTAACTGGAGAATCTTTAAAAAGGGAGATGGTGGAAAGCAGTAGAGGGGAAATTGAAATTGCTTTGTGACTGTTCTCAAGAGCCCAGATCCTACACATGGCTGGTAGATGTTCATATGGAGCAGTAATCAATGCAGTGAAAGAGCCACACTGACCCTGTGTGAGTGGAGAGGATGGAGGCTGAATGCAATATTCATCCCTTCCCCATCCCACACCCTATGCTGGCCCCTCTCCCAGGGCATCAAGTACCCACCCCCAGCTCTGCCAGCCCCTCACACTGGGGATGCCCCTTGCCCTGCTCTACAGAGAGGTGTCAGCACCCTCAAAAAGCCACCACACCCATCTCTCCATCTGATTAGTTCACCCTTCCCACCTGCAACTTTTCTCATCTTCACATCCAAGTGGTTTCTCAGTTCCTTTACTGCCTCTCACAGCACCAAGTGATTTCATTTTATTTCCATGGGCTCTCCCATTTTATTTTTGTGGATGTCTATCAGCATTAGAGAGACTGGTAAAATAAAACCAGTAGTGATGTGCGAGAGGTCTCAATAACAGGTGAAGAACTTGACTTACTGCATGCTTCTCTTAAAGTCACATATAAAGCTGATGACCTTTGAAGATAAACACTAAAATGAAAAGAGCTGAAATGTCAAGCAAGACATCTTGAGCTATCAGCCAGGTGCCTGAGAATCAAGAACACCCAAGATCCACTCAAACTCTCCCACCACCTTACTCGACTTTAGACAAATTACTTAAGGGCTTGATCTTCTGCTATTAAGAGCCTTAAGAGTTGACAGCAACTCCAAAACAGAAGCAGGTTTGGACCCTTATAGTTTCCCTCTCCGTCAAGTAAGGAGAATACTTACCTAATTACACAGAATCTTGTGAAGATTAGTGTTTTAAAAAGTACTGTGTGCCAAGGTTTAATCATCATCATCATTTGGCTCTGGAGACTTTCATAATTAAGTGAGCATCCGCAATTTTTGAAATCAAAGAAGTCAAAAAATCAGAAACAAGAAGAGTCTGTGTTGCATAAATATCTGATTTCACAAGTAACTCACTGAGAGAACCCAAATACCCCAAATTTGGTAATTATTTAAAAAACCCAAAACCTTGTGTAAACCACTGGCCAACCTTTTGACCTCAGCTCAGATTTTAAAAGGAATTAGCTACAAACCCCCACTCTGTGGAATCAACATCTTTACTCCCAGCACCCACCTCCTCACCCAAAAGAGCCCTTGAAGCACAGTGACAGGAGGGGAGTGGTCCCTTCCACTTGTGCTGTGTCAAACACTGGATGCCTGGATGAAAAAATATTACAGAAATAGAAGCAACATCCACATCACTCCCTATGCAATTGCAGTGGAGCAATTTTTTTAAGTATGCAATCAATAAAGTGACCTAAGAGAAAAAACAAAAAGGTGCAGAAATCCAACAAAATTACATGATCCAGATGCCAAAGTTGGAGCAAGGTTGGCACGAAGTTATTCCATTTAGATGGATGAATCCTTCCCTGGCCTATTCTAGCAGAAACCATTTTTCTCAGAGCATGCCTCATGCTTAATTGGGAAAAAAACCCAAACCCCAAACAAATAGGAGACTGAAGACTATTTTCAGGGTATCTATTAGTACGGAATTTTTGTCACCTTTTATCCCTCAGAGGATCATTAACAGTCTGACTTCACAGTTGTAAGAACTGAGAGGCCACACATAAGCATGCCAAGAGAAATAGAAGAATGTGTCCTTCGTGGAAGTTTGGTACCAGTGTCATTTGTTTTTTCCCAACTGATCTCTTCAGAGTTTTCTTACACCCAAACATTACCTACAGCAAACTTCAGCAACAAAACCACACAACATGAACTATTTTCTCTGCATCACAAAATTAAAACAGATTTCTGCACACACTTGCATAAACAAGAGACTGAGAGCAGCCTTGGTGAGCTTTCAGAGGTGTATCTCTGTTTCAGCTGTGCTTTCAGACCCTTTTAGAACAGAGTGCCAAACATATTGTGTTACTTTGCTCGTTCTGCACACAAATATCACATGAACCAACTCTGTGCAGGTATGAAAACAGCGGCACAGCAGCTGCATCTCTTTCAATAACCATGATGAAGCCAGATCCACTCAGAGCAAGGCATCTCCTTACTGTACACAGCCTGGAGCCCCATCCATGGGGTATGGAAAGGACACAAAGCCCAGGCTCCCAGGAGAAGGGGGGATGCAGCAACACAGCAAGGAAGCCCTGATGTGCAAACCTCCCTGACAAAAACACTGCTAAAGACTCAAGTCAATGTAAAATGTTTCCCTGGAAGAAGCATCCTGATTTTAATCACCAATCCAAGCTACACTTTTTCTTCTAAAGTGATTTTTTCCTGGTCTAATTTCATCACTAATCTCCATTTCAAATGCACATTAAAATGTTAGGGAAGGAGCAACTTAACTACACTAATTTTATGCTCACATATACTCCTCAAATAGAGAAATCTGATGTGCAACTTAAATAGCAAATAAGCAAATATTTTAAGTGCAAAACTGTGCATAAGTTGAAACCACCAGAAGAAACAAACAAAATTAGATATTCTGGGGATGCACAAAGAATAGCTGCTTTTCTAATAAGTTTAAAAAAACCTCCAAGCCACATAGAATAGGCAGTAGGATACTATTTATAGCTACAAATAAGGAAGGAATCCTGAGTTTAGCAAGATATATTTCAGGGGAGCCACGTGAAAACCAGCCTATTAACTGTACTTTCAGGACCAAAGGGGAAAAAAAAGCAAAATAAAATCAGAAATTTAGCCAGCAGCAGTGAGACAACTTGATCAGAAAAATAAAAATCTGACAGTTTATATGTGTGGCATAGAACAAGAAACAAAATGTCAAGTTGTGTTCTTCAAGCCTAAACTTCTGTCTTTTCCAACCTAAACAATTCCATGATTCTATGATCATCTGCACCACTGTATGACATCACTAAGCACGGTGTAATACCAGCTATACAAAATTAAGGGGGGAAAAAAAATGTTACTGCCCTTAGATCTTTGCTCCTAGTCTGGTAAAAATATAGGAAGGCCAGAAGAAGAGACATCACAAACCAGAGGAAATGCAAATATTTTGAGAGAACACCAAATAAAATGTTAATTCACATATCACAAGAAACACTAATTGCAAATATCAACAGGCAACAAACATGAAATTGCACAAGGGAGAGGGTGAACTGCTGGGAGAAACATCAGAAGCATCAGTGAGGATGAAGTCAGTGGTGTGATGAAAAAAGGAGCAGTCTTGGGAAAAACAAGAAAGTGCAATTTTTTTTCTTAAAAGAATTACATAGTCATTTGACATGCCTTCTACAAGCACAACTAATTTGTCTTTTAAATTGCTTGCAAAAACATAAGATTTGGCTCCATAGTGATCCCCACACCTACATGATTTTATAATCTGCATCCTAAGTAACTGGATCACCAGGCAAACCTCCCCCTTCTCTATTTTTCCACCCCTCATGGAAACCAACCAAGAAAACAGGATTAAATTTAGAATGATAAAATCTTTAATCCATGCACCACGGTATAAGGGACTTCGTTTACAGCTCAGAGAACTAAAGTAGTTTAGTGAAGAGATTATTTTCATAAAGTATTTATAATAACGTGGGGTAAGTACTGCAGGCAGCAGCAGTACCCAATCTGTACAAATGTTTTTGAGGCCAGGAGAATTACAGCTGAATTGAGCAATTTTCAGAGCAGCTCTAACAGAGAAAGGACAGGCTCAGTTAGCCCTCAGTCTGCTGCTGGTGTGAACACACCATCGCTTCGATCCCTGTGCACCTCTACCCTGCCCTGAATTAAAGAGGGCAATGGTGATTTGCTTTGCATACATTTCCAATGACAGCAAGACCGTGACAGCTGTTCCAGACCCACGGCACCAATCCCTCTTTACAAAAGGTTGCCTAGCAGGCCAAATTTTAAACTCAACAACATGCCAGGCATCTCAGAAAATATCCTATATGGCTCTACAGACATCTCGGTCTACAAAGCACTGAAAGGGTTTATATATTGAAAAAATTCTGGGTCAAGTGCCAGAGGAAGAGACTTAGCATGAATCTAACCCCTAGCTTGGACAAACTGGTACTTAAATATTCATTTATGTATGTAAAATAGGCTTCCTTTCTGCCTCTGGTCATCACACAGGAACACAAAGGACCTTCAGTGTTACTTGTGGTAGGAACTGTCACACCAGTGCCAGTCCCTCATCCAGAGGGGAGAGGGCTCTAACTGGGAAGAGTTCCTGACCTAATCAGTGAGGATTTACTTGCAGGAAAAAAACCCATCAAAACAACAATTGCAGCAGCAAGATGATAATGTTAAAGATCACGTTTCTTACAAATACAAAGATGAAATTTAAGTCTGAAACAACAGCTGTCACCACAAACAGAACTGTTGCAAACACCATCAATAAGGCTTTCAAAGCCAAGCAGCCACAGTGACAGGGAAAGTAAAGAGGCTGTTATTGTACCAACTATGAAATGCATTCAGTAGTTATTAGCTGTTCCCAGCAGGCAGCAAACATAAGACCAATATGGTAACAAGATAGTAGAAAATGAGTGTGACTGCAAGATGTGGGCAGAATTAGCAAGGGTCATTTGATTCCTGCACCGCCTCAGCTGGGCAGAAAGCTGTGCTCAGAGGCACTCAGAAACAAGACAAACCCTCACTCGCCCAGTTTCCTACAAAAATTGCATTATAACATATGTAGAAGTTGCTCATTTGATCCAAAACTCATTTGATGCAATCAATACCTTCCAGAGCTGGCTGCATAGAACAAATTAAGCTGCTTTTAAAATTGGGTATTTGTTCATAGATGTAAGCTGACCTGAGCTCATGAAGTTGGATCATTTGCTATGGTGATGATGCCTTTTTTCCAGTTAAGTTTCAAAACAGATCTGACAATCTATTTAACGGTTTGTACTTGAATTTTTACAATCCTAATTCTGAATTAGAGAGCAATTAAACAGAATTCACTCTTCTATTTAATGGTAGCTAACCTATTTTAGAAGAAATAAAGCATTACATGACTACTGGTAAGTTTTTAATTTATAAAACCTGTGCAGTGAGGAAAAATAGGTAATAATCTATTTTCCAATGAGAAGGCACTATCAGGAACTGCTGTATAAATTTCTACTCCATATTCCTTTCACGGGTGACAGGACACTGCACATGGCATGCAGGGTAGCAGCTGGTAAATACAATTTACTGCTAAGTACCAGTGTGAACCTGCATCCACTCTGACACATTAACTGTGTCTCTATTTTGCCATGATAGCCATGCTCCTAGGACTTGAGAGAGCCACCCCTTCCATCTGTATTTTCAACATAATCTGTTATCAGATATATCTTCTGAAGTGATGAATAGAGGTCACATCGCAGCAACCAAATCAGACTGGCAGACTGCCACCCTGATGAGCTTTAAATAACAAACTTGAAAAACTTTTTCACGTATCACTGCAATAGCTCCATAGCTCAAAGTGAGCTGAAAATCCATGGACAAACACGGGATTCCCAAGGAAGAGGAAGTTGTGAATGCATGTGTCCCATTCTGTACAGTAAAGGCAAGGAGTTGATCACCTTTAAAACAGAAAATCCCACAAGACTAAGAGAAGCAATGGCCAAGTAACAAATTTTACCACTGCATTAGGTCTTTCCCTGAAACAGTAATACTTTGATCCTATTAATGCCCATAACTTCAACTGGAATTCTTAAAATCTGTGCGGTACAAAATTATTCAAAAGTCCTTAACCCATAAATCACATTGACCAAAGCCTTCAAGGAGATTGTGGTATTTTTGGAAATAGACTTGGGAGACCTAAATACATTAATTAAATTTAACAGAAGATGCAGTTAAACCTCCTTGACGGCTTCACACATCTCAATTGTTCTTTGGTGCTCCAACCATCCTATTCAGAGTTTCATATTTCTGTTAGTCCCACATGTACAATTCTTCTCTCTTTTCCCAGTGGAGCTGTTAATGTTGTGTCTCCAGTGTACAGGACACCAGCAGATAAAGGAAGCTCAAGAGAAGCACAGTCCTCAATTTATCCACCTTTCAAAAAAATGAGATGTGTTGTAAGACATTCACAGTGCATCGCTACTCTTTTACCTCCAGTTGTTTCCCTCCTAACACCTCTCTTTTAAAGTGAAGAGACTATGCAAAGTGATGAATTAATTATAAAACCAATGGAGCACGTGAAATCAGAATAATTCAGTGAGATGCAGCAGGTCTGTACAACTAAACAAACACTTAATAGAATAAGTTATTGATTTTAGCTAAGCTGCAAGAAAAGTGAGTGTAACACGAATCGCACCAGAAAAGGACTGATTTTGTTTGATAATTGGGATATATTTTAGGATAAATGTGTTTAGATTTAGGAAGCCTGCCTGTTATTTAAATACTATGTCCTCTTTTGAAGACTATAATTTGATAATTAAATTCAAATATGTAGAGAGATGTACAGGTTTACTCATATTTAATGCAGTAACAATGACTTGACTTGGAATCAGGCCAGACAAAGGGAAGCAAGGGCTGGTACATTTTTCAGCAGAAAAGCAGACAGCCATTGGCACAGCAGCCTTCAAAGAGTAAAGAAATCCTAATACTGGCTGCCATTCTGCTGTGAATACCAGGAGGGCTCTAAGAGTTTAAAGAAAAGAGCACGTAAATGTTTAGCTTAAAAGATGCATATTAATTATCCTAAACAGGCAACTGCTCACAATCCTGTCACTATTTTACATGGCCTGTGACTAGAAATTCCTATTTATCCAATACAGAAGAGAATGAGCACAAAGTCAAATTCCTCTCAATATCTTCAGTGCAGGAGTGATTCAACCATTCCCAGTAGATCAGGACAGGGACAGAGATATAAGTGAACAGTCCACATGTCCTCAACCTCTCTTCTGAGACTTGGCAACAGCAGCTTCAGCCAACACTAATCTCACATCCCAAATGTTACTGGACTGTTGGACTGAAGAGCCTTAGCCTGGTATCTGGTAGGAACGGGATATTCCTGTCAGACACGGGAGGCTTTGCACACCCTCACTGCAATGAACAGATCTGGCTGGAGTTTACTCAGGCTGACCCGGGGAGCTCCAAGTGTCTCAGCAGGGAGTGGCAGCCACCCAACCACGGAAGCATAGGTCACACAAACGGCACGGGATTGTGGCTAAACACTAAATACTGAACATTTTCAGTGCTGCAGAGGCACTGCTGGACTGAGCACATGGATAAGGGCCGAGGCCACACCTTTGGGCTGCAGCTCTGATGTACCCAGGGCTGGCACCTGAGCCAGTGACAGGTGACAGCCCCAGGGCAGGGCTGAATCCCCTCTGTGAGGACTGGAGAGGATCGGCTGTTCTGGTTTATTGGTGTGCCCTTTGCAGAAGGTAAAGCCACACAGTGACATATTGCACAGGTACAGAATCACATACCGGGGACAGGAACCTGCATTTCCAACCGGCACGACTTGCAGAGTTTAGCAAGGCACTAATCCCTGCTTGGCAGTACTGCCGGGAGCCACTTGGGGAGCACGGACACAGTGCTGAGTCATAAGTCCAGCCTAACCTGGAGCAAACCTCCAGAAACGCTACCAAAATGTCCCTCAGCCTCCGCCATCTCCCATCTGTGCCCTCCTCCTGAGCAGCACTGCCCCAGCACCCTATGTCTGCAAATACACAGCAGCATCTCAAACACTACAAACCCAGGGGAGTTCTAAAATATTCTATATTTTAACAGAATTTTACTTGCTGACATTAAACAGCCGATCTCTACTCCTGGTGGGCACATATGGTGAAAAGACAGATCAGCCTCGGTGGGTAGCGATCCTGCGAGGTGCAGGAGGCATCCTGCAGCACAATTCCACATCTTTGTCCAGGTTTAAATCTAGCAATTCTTCAAGTCAAAGCCTTGAATACTGTAACAAATTCTTGGCAGATTGATGTCATCTCAGATTGGAAAAAAGAACGAAAGGGAAGCATAAATGTAAATGTCACATATACCAACAACAACGGTCTTTTTCACCATTTGTTACCAATAAAGGCTGAGCTGTAAATCTTTAGCTGGATAATTTTTTTGCAAGCCTACAACAACCAAGAAGTGGAGGAAGTCACTGGCAAGACAGTGAAGCTCCTATTTCACATCGCATCAAAGACCAGGGCAGGGAAATGGGCACCTTCAGCCACCTAATGGTGTCCAGCCTCCCACGACTCACAGCTGCATTTGAGCACAGCACACGCTGATGCTATTTTGGAGCATGTGTGCTCTGCTGTAGGAGATGCGAGGCGGGAGGGAAGACAACCCCTGCTCATGTTCACATGCTGTGAAAAAAAATTCCAGCATGAAAAACTCCTTTGATTTTTTTTTCAAATGAGACACAAGCACAGTATTTTGAAACAGAGCACCAAACGAATTTATGGGATTCACTGCAAAACCAAGGGGCTGCAAAAGCTTCTTTAAAATGGTCTTCAGCCCTTTAGAAGTGAAAGTGCAGACCATGGTTGTAACCCCAAAGTGACTGGGACACATTATACAAGAGATCCTCATTCGCTGTATTATTCCCAACATGCTACCTCCCTCCAAATTTTATACTGAAGATCTACACAGAGCCTTTAAACAGTATCAGAGTGAACAATTTTCGGCTTTTTCTACCTGCCTGCATTTGGATCAAGCCCTTCACCATTCCCAGTGTTTGGTTTACAGCCCAACCTCATTTTCCTACATTAAGCACCGTGTGTCTTTCAGCACACACCACGAGGACGCCTGTACCAGTCAGCAGCTCCATGACCTCTGTCAGCCTGGATCTACTTGTACGGGGCCAAGGAACGCTCTGGAAATAAATGCAACTACTTACAAAGGTGACAATATCATTTCAGCCCTATCACCAGGCAGTGTGTCATCACAACATCAGTAGGGCAAGAAATGCTTAGAGCAGAGTTTCCTTCAGGAATACTCCAACCTGGTGTTTCCTGAATGAAGGACAGCGGCCAGCACTGCTTGCTAGAAAGGACTGTAAGGCAGAGGAATTGCCAGAGCATATGAATGCTGCCCGCAGCATTAAGTCTGTTTGAACATTAATATTTAAGTGTACTTTGAAACTAAGCCATTTAATAGCTGCAGTTAGTCAAGTAGCATTTTATGTTATAAGGAGTATGCGTTGCTGGCTAAAGATCTGGCATCCAAAAGTGCTCTAGTTAGTTGATTTAACTTCAATGGCTACCGGTTATTTAGCCCAGAACCTCATCTGAAAGAAAGACAGCCTGACAAATTATCATTACTTCAAGAAAAAACAGAGTCTGGCAAGGTTTGTATCTACCTGTGATGAAGTGAAGAAAGAAAAACAAACCCTGAACCACAATTATGTCTCATTAGCAAGTCAGTGCCAATTAAGGCCCTACTTTTTGCCCACCTGAGCTAGGATTTGCTTGTTTGCTGAAAGCAATTTTATCCAGAACAAGAGCTGATTTTCATCTAATCATACTTAACACAAAGAATGTCAAAACAACAATAGTTTCCTTCTTAAGCGTGTTTGATACTGCTGCCATAACAACTTCAGCTTACAACAAAGATATATTCATTCCCCCCAGTGTTTATTAACAGCCTGTTTGATAAAACCTACTTCATATTATTAGTTCAAATATACTTACTAATAAAAACTGGTAAAGATTCCCTCTATATTTAAAAATGTACATGAAAGCTTTATTTAAAGGAGTATTATTTTTACCAGAGGCCAATAAAAGAATCCTTATTTTTTTTAAAGAAAGCATATTTGCCAGAAAATCAAGCAAAGCTATAAAACACCTCAGACTCTGGTCGCATAAATAAACTTGCTGATTGCTTATTTGTAATCCCAGAATATTGTATTACAGCTGTGCTGTCAGGCTGCAGGACAGGAATTTCAGCGCCAGTGGAAGCCCAAACCCATTCAAGACTTTTATTTAAAGGATGGATTTTCACACAGGCAGACTATTCGTGACTTATTTAGCCACATGGCTTGCTAAATAATAACAATAATAATAATAAGCAGGAAAAGCCAAGAAGCGCTGCCCAGCAACTGGCCAGAGGCCTCGTGTTTTTGGCCAGAGACATGACTGCAACCCTACAGTGCCTGGGACACGTTACAGAAGAAATGCCTGGGACACGTTACAGAAGAAACCCTTATTCCTTATCTTATTCCCAACATCCTTTCTCCCTCTAGATTTTACACCGAAGAGCCACGCAGAGCACTTAAACAGCACCGTAGCTAGCAATTTCCTGATTTTGTCCTTTGATTAAGCCCTTTATCCGTTCCTAGGGTCTGTGACACCTGGGTTCCCAGTCCTACCTCACGGACATCGCTGTCCTACATTACAGCACCAGATCTTTGGGCCGGGGCCGCGCACACCCCCCCGCCGGGGCCTGGGGGAACGCAGCCCCGCTCCCGCCGCTGCCCCGCGGGGTCCCCCCCTCTCCCGGGCCGCCGCCCCCGGGAAGGTCAGGCGGGCACAGCCCGGTGTTCCCGCTGCCGCCCGGGGAAGG
>VZTH01004857.1:147037-207316 GCA_013397815.1 Aleadryas rufinucha
CACACGCTGCCGGGCAGGGCGGGCGGGAGGCGGGATGATGCAGCACGGAGGGGCCCGCGGAGAGGCTGCGGCGGCGCCTGACGTGAGCTCGGCCCCGCCGTGAGGGGCCGCGGGGGGAGGCCCCGCGCCGCCGCTGCTCGGCTGCTCCTGTGGCCGGAGGTGCCTCCCCGGAGCATTACGGGAAGAAAGAGGGCTAATAAATAACGTTTAATCGTCACTGGAAAGCGTGATTTGTAATAAAAAAATTGTTATCCGGAAGCAGCGCGTTATTTTAGGCCTCTAGTCCGTGTGGCCTCAGGGCTGCAGGGGAAGCCCTCGGACCCCTCACCGCCCCTTCCCGGCTTCCAGCGCCGCCGGGATCTCTGAGCAGGCACGGGGAAGGGCAGCGAGCGCTCCCGGGAGAAGGAGGAGCTCCCGGGGCCGCAGGGCTCGGGGCGCAGCGTTACAGCGCCAGGGCACCCCTGGGAACGGGCATGGAGCTGCAGGAAATACTCGCTTTCCAATGAATAAAACCAGAACTTCAGGGCACCTCCGATTTTAAGACAGCCCCCCCTCCCCTTTCTTAGCAGTAACCAAAGTTTTGGGCTGTTCGTTGGGGTTTTTGTGTTTGTTTAGGGGTGGTTTGTGGTGGTTGTGTTTTGGGGATTTTTTTGTTTGTGTTTAGTTTTGGGTGGTTGGGTTTTACTCCAATGGTTTAAAGCATTTTTTAAATTTACAGCATGGTTTAATATAAAGTGCTGCTTTATGGATAGCCCTAGGCCAGTGTAATTACAGCAACACTCTGCTTTTTGCTCCCCTCTCTCCTCAAGTTGTTTTAAAAATTTGAGAAGTTCCTAGGAATTTCTAAAGCATCGCTGTGACCTGTCAGAGGCAGGAGTTTGGAATGCTCTTGTTACCAGCAGAAACCTGCTGGTCTTAAAAACTGGTAATTTATGTACATTCATTGGACTTTATACACACTGGACTTTATACATGAAGGACTTTCAGGAGGAGATGCCATTTGCAGAAATAAAAAGCTTCCAAAGAACAGCAACTCGCAGCACATGGTTATGTTTGGTCCTGGGCAGAGCTGATGAGCAAACAGGTGAGAGGTGAATAAAAATGTTAAAAAGTGAAAATTCATTTTCTCACACCAGTAAAATCTACGTGATGCATCTCCCCCTCACACAAATTCTTTGTATCGTGTTGTTTGACTTAAGAAATGCCAAAAATGCATAAAGTAGCTAAAAAGATCTGGAATTGTAACAAGAGTTCTCCTCCTTATAACAAGTTCTCCTTTCTGGCACTAAGAGCAATGTCCAATGAGTGATGTGTGTTAAAAGTACCACCCCTAAGCAGGACCGTGGCATTCACTGCTCTGAGCACATCTGCAGTGTTTACACCACACCTTCAGCTGCTCCTGTCCACCACAATCCCTGCTTTTCTGCTCATGGGCTTTACCACCTCCAATCCCATTTCATCCTTTTTGTTCTGAGACATCTTTCATTCCACGCCAAAAAAAATCCAAAACTCTCAATTTTGCATGATACAAGTGAAATCTGCCAACTCCTTCCAGCCACAACAGTGGGACTGATTTTTTTAAGCTTCAGCACTGCAGGGCAATACACTCAAATATTGCTCTTCTTCCTTAAATTCCTTCTCTTTTGGAGAAAGAATGATCACATAACATCATAAAGGCGTGCATTCTGTTTTCCAGGAAACTAGATTTGGATGGTCTTATTATTTTTGCTCCTTGAGGCAGGGGGGTAATTTTTAGCCTAAACTACAGGTTATGTCATAACACTTTAGATCTCAAGGCAGGAGAGAATTGAGTTCCCTCATACTTTGCAGCTTTCTTGGCTGGCATTGTGGGAAGGTTACCTTCTTTTACCTAATCTCTGAGGTTTTATTTTATAAACAGATTCTCTCTGTAAGCCAGGCTTTCTTGGACCAGTAATTAGTAGGAAAGACAAGCTTTATACATATCTGTAAGTTAATTGCAAACTAACAGCGACTAGAAGAGAGAAAACTTTACACAGCATATAGTCATGCATAATAAAAAACCCTAAAATAAACAACTATTAAGTGTTGCTGCCCAGACTTTTCTGAGTTCTACTTTTCCTGAAAGAAGTACAAAGAACCCCCTGAAGCGTTTGCTGATCCTTCTCTTAAAGGATTTGCCAAGATGTATCACCTTGCCCTAATTGGCAGCTCTGAACTTACCTGTTTGTATTTGAAGGACTCACCCACGTTTTCATCCAGGCTGAAGGTTTTATAAAGCATAGCATTGTTTAAGTTGAAAATTTATGAAGTCTAATGAAGCAGGTTGTCAGGTTTTTGTTGCATGTAAATAAATGTGTGTGCATTTAATGTTGTGCAGGTCAGAGTCACTGAACTGGGTGTGTGTGGAGGCCACCTGCAACACCACATCCCTGTTCCACACACAGCCCTCACTGGGAACAATTCAGCCACAAGACTAAAAGGCAACTTGTTGCCCACGTGGGTTTTTGATTAACAGGAGAAAATTGGGATGAACACTACAGGGAAATGCTGGAGAGCACCTGAAAGCGTTGTACTGAAACAATTTTAAAGAACAAGTTCATCTGTTGCAAAACTTCTACCTTAGAAGCTATGAAAGACTTGATCCAAGTGAAACATTCTCATTGTGTGTGTGCAAATCAGGTGGTTTGCATTTAGTTCCCCAGATTCCCTATGCAAACATATGCAAATGTCTCTTTCTCTCTATTCCAGCATATTCCTTGTGTGAACCCTTTTTAGGCTTTCCCCAGTGCACGTTCATGCCATCTTAGACAAACCCATCTGACACTCTTCAAAAGCAGTTTGCTCACATCTAAGAGGATAACTTCAAAAGAGCAGGTAACAATAAATTTCAATGATTCCAGGTCTCTGTTAAACAAAAGATGACACAGTATGTGTTTTCCTGCATAGGAACTGCAGCCACTTGCTTAGTAAAAGCTTGTAGCCAACCTTTTCAGGTGGAACAGCAGTTCAGAAACAGGAATTTTTTGTTTATTTAGCTTTTGAAGGCTGCTATTAACACGTTAGATGTGCACCCCAGATTGGAACAACAAAGCCACATCTTTTTAGCATCGTGTAAGACAAGCGAGTTAACTGCAGCCAGCTCCATATTTTTGGGTACTACATAAGCAGCAGAGCAGTGGTTTAAAAAAAGCAAGCTACCAACCAGCTGGCTGTACTAACAAACAAAAGCAGATCCCTTCCCAGCACAACAGGCCCCACGACACTATGCAGATATTAAAAGCACTTTATAGTTTTGATTGACAGAAACCTGGCCTAAGCAGTTGAGAACTGTGCATTTCATGCAGTCTGAGGTAAAAGCAAAGTATTCAATAACTTGGCCCTGCTAGAATCTGTCAGGCCTTGCCCTGCTCAACAGGACTGTGTGTGGCCTGCAGTTTCTCAGACATGGTGCTGCAAAGAAAGGAAGTGTTACACAAAAGCTGCATTCTCTCTGCTGTTTCCCCCCATCCCTTCTTTGCACAAGATCTTCTGCCTTTGTCTGTGTGTACATAAACCAGGGAAAGGCTCCAGTTTCTGAACATCAGTAATCAGGACTTCTGGAAAACAGCTATTCCAGTCATTTGTACGTGCAAGCTATTGCTTACATTCCTCTTCTATAATTAAATTGCTATAGAGACTGTTTTTTAAGATGTGGAGAATTTTGGAAGCATTTATAAAGAAGCCAGCATATTTATAAACAAAGCTTTTTATTAATAAAATGTTTACACCTTTTTTTTTGCACAATATATCGGACTGGTAGTGATTTAGCATGTTATTACACTATAAAAGTTTATTATGAATGCTTAGGCTGAAAAGGCTGTTTACATTATGTCAAATCAACATTTCTTGATTTGCATTCTATGCACTATATGGGAGTGTAACGATTCCAACAAAAAGGAGAGAACAAAAGCCTGGTTTTCCTCATTAGCATCTACAAACCAACAATACAGACAAACCTGTACACGCTCTCAGGACCAGCCCAAGAGAAGACTAAAACAAAAAGTTTCAAAACATTCATAAGCTTGGGAATTCATCACTACAATATTTCATCACTAGTAATCTGACTACACTTCATGCAGTGAAGCAATGGTTGGAAATTTGTGCAGTTTACAGTGCTGCAAATGCTCTGTAACTTTGAGCGGCTTCAGTTTGTTTCAGTAAGAGATAATATAGTAAGAAGGCACAGACCTTTCAACCCTTGTAACAGGTTAACCCCATCCTAGAATGAAAAGGCAGAATGCTGTTATGAGTGACAAGAATTGCTGATACAAAGGTTAACCTTCACACCTAATTTTACAGGCAAACATTTACTACACTGCAAGAGCTCTATGCACATCAGGTTATTTTTGTGTCCTGAACATACAAATGCAGTTTCTTGTTCAGAAAAAAACCCCTTTTTTTCTTCATCGTCCTCAGTGTGGGGGGAAAAATGGGAAGGTTGCCAGGAAGTGTTAAGTGTCTCAGCTACAGAAACACAATCCATTTCTGGCCTTAAATCAATTAATTCACCGTCACAGTGTCAGTGTTGGATACACAATATTCAGAAAGAGGAAGTACAAGAAAGAAAGTTAAAATACAGAAGAGCTGACTAGAGGCTTACAACAGCTTGCTTCTCCAGGTGAATGTGCTTTCAGCCTTCATTATGTGGTAAAATACAGTCATGGCACAGGTCTCAGCTGCTGTAACAGTTTCATAAGGCTGTGCTAATGAATTACCATTTTGCTTACAAATATTTGCTGCTGTGACAGATACTTCTAGAGCTTTGTGGCAAAAGAGACACTCACCACCTATTGTTGTCTAAATCCCATAAGGAAACAAAGAACAAATGGCCAAGAAAACATAATGGATTTAATAGGAAATACATACTGTAACACGAGTAAAAGTGAGGCAAGATAGCGGTGAATCTATCAAGGTGTCAGAGTTACAGAATATTCAAGTGCAACAATGGATGGAGCATGACAAAAGAGTGGTCTGTGTCCTTCCACATTTGAAAAAGGAGCAGCAGTTGGTTTGTTCAATAATATGTACGTGAAAACATCAACAGAAACCAAGCAAAGCCCAACCTCCTTAAAATAAGAAAACCTTTACAAAGGTAATTACCTCCTTAAATAAAATTTATAGTTAGTGTTTAAGCAAAAATTTCACAACATCAATTTGCAGGTTGATGTAACAGGAACAGCAAAATTGATTCTTCTAAGAAGTCTTTATTCTTAGACTGAGAAAAGTCATCCTACTGCCTTGATTCTCCATGTAAAACAGGGAGCACCAAGTCACTGTCAGCCATTAGAACTTTCCTAAGTATTTCTGAATAGCTCCTTATAGAATGTACACTCTGACAACACTATGTTAAAAATTCATGGGTTGGGTGGAAGGAAATGGAGGGGGGAAGGAGGAAAAAGCTGACCCTAGGAACGTTTTGACATGTCAGAGGCTAAGCTCATCAGTATTCTTGGATTTCAGGATAGTCTTATATCCCTTGAAAGATTTGTTATCTGTGACACTTCAGGGATAAAATCTGGTAATGCTTTTTTGATTTTTTCCAAGTTGTGCATTTTTGACTGTAGCTGAGCAAGAAGTGGTTTGCATTCAGACTTTTGAGACCTCCAGAATATCAGAAAGGATTTTTCAGAAACAAACATCGGTGTCAGAAGGCCTAAATCATTTTAGGGAATTACGTTTTGGCACCTGAATTTTTGTATGATATACAAATATTTATTTTCAAGCATATTCCTTTGGACAAGCTGGAGCCATATGACTCAAAGGAAAGCTACCATGACTTTTTAAATACTAGAACCTGTATTTCCATCTCACATTGGTAATCCACACCATCAGCATATTTCTGTCAATCTTCTGTCACCTACCATCACTAGGCTGTGATCTATTACTAGAGATGGGATCTGACCACAAAACATCAACAGTTTTCTTCAGGGAATATTTTGCAGATTTTTAGAGGCTTAATTCCAAGTACCCAATTCTCCTGCTTTGAGTAACTCACTTGTGATGTACAAACCATCTCAGGTGGCTGTAAAATGACTTTCTGCTAGAAAAGTTAAGAAAGTTTCTCCTTTTCTCTCAGCTATGAACCAAAAAGCCTTTTTTAGAGGCTGCAAGTAATCAGGAGAGACACATGAAGCCTCTTTACAAAATGAGCAGGCAGTGTAGAAGTGGAAGCCAGTGAATTATGCAGGTTCTCCTCATGTTGGAGATGATTTTGCCCTGCTTGTCTGTAGCTATTGCTGCTGAGTGAGGTTCACTCCAGGGTGAGCAGCTCCACTCTTCTGACAGCTTCTGTCCTGTAAATCATCCATTCCCAAGATAGTCTTTGCAGATTGCTGACACAGCACACCACAAATAGCCTACACCATCCTTAATACACACTAAAGACTGTTCACAAGCAAGTCATTCAAACATCCCTGCTAAAGCTTCCTTTTCCAGCCAATAATGTGCTATACTGGAACTTAACACTAATGTTAAGGAATAATTTCAGCTTAACAGTGTAACAAAAAAGTCTTGCTGAGGCCAACTTTTAAACCATTCAAGATTTCCACCATGAATTACTTTCTGATAATTAAAATGAAGCTTTAACCAAGAATGCAGTTCTCCCTCAACCAGGTTAAAGGATTAGACCTCCAAATCAATAAGTAGGTCCTGTCTCCTCTCCTCTTACTCTCTTCCCAAGCAAGTGAATAATCCTTCTTGAGCAGGCTGGTAGCATTAAATGTAAAGCAACACATCAAAGACTCCAGTCTGCATAAAACATCCCTCTAAACCATTAACTGGCTGATCCTGCAGCACTTACAGGAAGGGTCTCACTGATGCCAGCAGGGATCTGAAGTGCAGTGATTTGCTGGAGCTAATAACAGTTTTTACCTCCACAGCAACAGCAAAAGTTGTTAGAATTGTCTTAAAACTTTTCAAAGCACCCACAGCAATTCTCAGTAGTATGAATACTAGATGCTCCTGTTATTAAATGTAACCTTCCAAATCTCACCTACTTGGGCACTTAACATGCCAGCTTTCTGCATGTATACAAAATATCCTACAAAACTACCTACAGCACAGATGAGGAGCCTGGCAAGTCAGCTAAGTTACAATAGAGGGTCACATGAAGACACCTTCCAAAACCTGGAGAGCACATTCAAGTTGCTCCAAAGCTTAAGAATGAAATATTTATCAAATTACATTTTTGTTCAAATCTATAGCTTTCATGAGAAAGAACTGGGGGTGTTTAGAAGTTGCAACAGTCATATTTTTTTCAGCTAAGAATTGCTCTGGATCAATGATATAACATGCACCTCGTTACATTTTTACATACATGACACTGCCCTTTCAAACTTATTCTGCAGAAATTCATTTGTGCAATGTGCTCTGGAATGACCCTGCTTGAGCAGAGAGGTTGAACCAGATGAGCCACTGTGGTCCCTTCCAACCTGAACCATTCTGAGATTGGGTAATTCTCTTTGACAGCATCTGAAAGTTCAGTCTCTCTGATGAGCTCCACTCATTAAAAGACATGGTGGAATAAAACTTGAATCCTGAGCTTTTTTTAACAACTTCTTACCAGGAAGAAAGTTATTCAAAATTTAGCTGGAATGGTTGATAATCAGCACTCCAAACACTCCAATACCAATGTATCTCCAAATAGAGGAGCTATGTTAGGACAAAAAACAATCAATTCCAGCAAGCCTAGTGCAAGATGAAAGCAGCTGACCTAACAAATTATCAATACAAAAGAAACCATTTTTCTCCACCAAAAATGAAACAATGAGCATGTGCATGTCATGCAGGGAGGATTGCATTCCAGCTTTCAGCAGGGCCAGTGATCAATAAACACTTCTCTTGACTCAGGAGAACTTACATCAACCGTCTGTCTTTCTAAACAGGCAAGTGTTAAAAAGCAGCCTCACTCCAGGGTTGGTGGTTGGGACAATGTGAAACACTGGCTGTTCTCATGTGTTCATTACCTGCAGTAATTCAAGATCAGAACTGCAGAAAGAGTAGGATGCATGCCCATGAAGTTGGATTTCTTGGGCTCTCAAAAGCACGGAGCCTGTGGGACTGTGGCAAAGAAGGCAGAATTGGCAATGCAGGCAGGGAAAGGAAAAGGCATGACAAAAATGTAGTCACCAAATATCATTCAATTCACTGACCCCTCCAAAAACCTCACTGTACCAGTTTGCCTGTTTTGCTCCAGCTCTCCAAGAATTTTCACTAACACAAATGAATCTGAAGTCCTTTCATTTCTTACAAATTTTCCTACATTTCCTTCAGAGAAAATACTTGAGATGATAGAAAACCAGATTAAAAAAAGAATAAGCATCATGACCTCAGATTGATACTAAAGCTAAACAACATATTTTAGTATATACTCAAGTCTATTAATTAAGCTCTTTTTCTTCAAAAAGTATAAAAGTTTCTCACTAGTGCTGGTAAGAAACAAAAAATAAAAATAAATAAAATAGCACAAACAGGTATGGTCAACCTATAGTTTAATTGAAAGCCTACTAAACCCAATACAGAATAAGCTAAACACTGATTTGCTAAAAACCCTCACAGATGAAAAACCCCAGGAGCCAAGAGGTAACGATCTACATTACCACATGTCTTAAGGTTACTTCCTATGTGTATTTTTGTGCCCAAAAGAGGAAAGACTGTGTGCACCCCACATGAAAGCTTGTTCAACAGACAGGCCTTGTGCTGTCCCAACAGGATTCTCTATTGGCCCTTTTAAATATCATTGAAAGAGAAAGAATTTCATCTGCCTCTGGATGAACTCACAGTGACAATACCTAAAATGCAAGAAAAAAACCCCTGATGGAGACTCCCCAAGAGTTTATCCCTAGGTGTGGAATGGAAGGAGTGTAGAAGATTGTATTATTTTTTACTGTTTTTACATAATTTATAACACTTTAAACACTGGTCTCATAAATATAATATGAACACTTTACACATGCCAAGCAATTCAAAGCTTTTCCCAAAATCTTGTAGGTCTTATCAGAACCACTGGCAGCATCTGTTTACAGCATCTCTATTTAGTCAGTAACCACTTAATTTAGTCAGATTTACAAGTAGTTTTCTTCAACCAACATCTTAATATGAAAAAAAACTTGTAACAACAAAAAGATGCCTATAAGCATATCGGTTTGCCTTAAAGTGATTACAGTCAGCATGAAAAACAAGATTGTCTGTGGTTTAAGATCTGTTGCTTGTGTCCCCACCCCCAGTGCAGACCATCTTTAAATAAAAAGTGCAAATGGGATTTGGGGACTGGATGGACTGATTTGCCTACTGTTTGTCTTCAGTTGCTTATTTCTGTAGCCATCTCACATCAACTGTCCCATCATGCTTTGGATTAGCTACACCAAAATTTAAAATAAGGCTCACTGAAGAAAAGGAAGAAATGACATCTAAACTTCCAGACTCCTCCTAACCCAATCTCCCACAAAAGTGCTCATTTCCCTTTTCACCAAAAAAAAAACCTCCCCAAACCTTGATTACAAAACTATGAAAACATTTCAGTTCTACCATCCATGTAGTCACCTTCCAATCAAGCAAGGCCAAAAAAGTGATGATGGATTCCCTTTGAATGCAAGAGACACTGCACGCTGGGGAAGCCGGCAGGCTGCCCTGACGGCTGCAGTCTTTTCTGCGCGCGTACGGGTGTCACGTGAGCCGGTCCCTTTTTTGGGGGACCTCGGGTGTATGAACACCAGCAGATAAAGATGTAAGACTGATAATACAAACCCAACATGAACTATTCACTTCCAAGACCACCTACTGTATAAACAAGTTTGATTTTCTAAGGGGTCGGTCAACAGCAGCTGCGCTTTGTCACCGATGGCTGTCGTCGAAGTTTGAAGCCCTTCCCACTGGACGGGGGGTTGGTGTCGGTGGATGGAATTCTGCGACCTACAAGGAGGCAGGAAAAAGAAATTGATAGGAAATGTTATACTTGAAACTAATTCTAAGCATCCAGTGTACGCTCTGTATACAGAAACGTGTCTTCAATTAGCTGTAGGTCACTAGGGATGACATTCCTGCCCAGCACGATGGCAGCAGCAGTCTGTGTTATGTCTGCAAGAGGGACGGCTGCACAAAAGGACAGCAGAGGCAGTTGGAAGTCAATTTAGCAACGGTTACACTTCAGGCTCATCTAGACCTGGACAGCTGAGCTGCAAAAGCACTTGGAGAATACTTTGCAGGATGAAATACCATTTGGAATAGCTTGAGAACAACCATCTTGACCTGTATTTCCACACATCACCTGCATCGGGCTTAGCAAAGGAGTGCTTGTAGAGAGAGCTGCTTTAGTCATCTCATCAGTCTTTAAAACGGACTGTTCCTGGTTGAGCATTCTCTACTGAGCAGGATTTATGATTTTTTTTTCCCCTATAATTTATTCAAGATCAATTTTAGAGAGCAACTATTAAGTCACTAAATCAGGGAGCTAATCTTCAGCACATACTTTTTACATCAGTTTCAATATATTCAACTGATTCTGTAAGACCCTATTTTTTTTCTTAAGTCTGCTGTTTCTGTAGTTAGTCTTCTTCTTACTAACAGGCTGACATACCTACACATTGGTGCTGCTACTTGACACATATCCTCCAAATAATATTGCATAGAATTCACTTTGGAATACTGTCTGCTTTTTATTAAAGCAAATAAAAAGTATCATTGTTGTCCTCACCACAAATGGGACAGAAAGGATTTGCAATTTAATATAAAAAAACCCCAAGGTACCACAAACATGCTTGTGGAAAATCTACATGCAGTAGCTGCTATTCCCCATGTGGTAATCTGGCATTTATGAATTTTTGTATTTTTAAAAACACACTTTTTTAGCCTAAGTACAAGCACTAAGAGTGAGAACTTAATTCATTTTCTCAGATATACAAAGTCTGGATCTTCCTTATGCCATTTCCTTTCCCTTCCATAATTTTGGAAGTACTAATTGAAACATTCAATTACAGACATGGTAAGGTGACACTGACTTCTGACATGAGTACCCTCCTTGCTATTTATCCAGCAGCATCACAGTAGGCTGAACATCTCTAGAAGGAATATTTAGAGGTCATTAGATGACCAGAAAATCATTCAGCTCATTTTGCAGTTTGTAGTCATGTCAGATTGTAACAAATTTAAGTCAGTGTATTCTCACCCAAACAGCACAAAAAGTAACACAGAAATTAAATTTCTACTTGAACTTCTTGCAGGACAAGGAACATTAACTGTTTAAATACTTACTAATTTCTATAAAGAGTTCATTAATGTTTATTGCATTTTTCGCACTTGTCTCTACAAATATTGCATGAATGGAATCTGCATAGTCTTTAGCATCTTTTTCCATGACTTCTCTGGAAAAAAAAAAAGCAAAGAAAAATTCATGAATGCAAAAGAACCCCATTACTCAAAACCTTAAGGGACAGATTAAGTTTTTAAGTGTCTCCTATCATGAATATTTCACCTGTTTGGCATCCCAGTGCTCCCTCATGCTGAAGCTGATGCTCATTCTTTACTCTGTGCTGTCTCCCTGCCTTGAGGTACGAGCACAGTCATGAACTACCCAAGGCCTTAATCCATCTGACAACACTGCAGTGGTTTTGTCTTGAGTGCTCTAAGCTTAGGTCTGCAATCAATCCTTCTGAGGTGTGTTATTCACCCCCCTCCCCAGCTTTAGATGTCCTGAGAAGATCCTAAAGCATTGTTTCCAATGATCCTGTGCATTTGTTACGACTGTTTACAAAACCAAAGTATCTCCCAACACTGCACAAATCATCATGCAGCATTTACTTGGCATGAAGATGTAGCTATAAAAGAGGAATATTTTTATACTGAGCATACAGAAGTGTAAAAGTTATTCTGCACCCCAAAGTAGGCAAGTTGATGATTTTGTAGCTTTCCTTAAATGAAAAATACAACCCCCAGTAGCTGTAGGGAGGTCTGGACTTTGTTGTATCCCTTCACATACAATTTCTACAACACACGGGCTACTTTCAGTAATGAGGGGCTTTAGGATATCAAGAGCATGGACTTTGATCAGTGACTCAAGTACAAAGAACCTTCCTCATTAGCTTGAATAGCAATGCTTACCTTTATGATGCCAGCTGAGCATGTGAAACTGAATACAGTTCTAAGTGATTTTACACTATTTCCTTCTAAAGACATGCTCCTTCTAATGAAAGTTATTAGAGCTCACTAGATAACTTCTAGGTATTAACAATTTGTAAAACCATACTCAGAGCCACCTTTGCAGTGGTTCTTTAAACATATAACCAGCTGCCTCCTTTGAGACACCAGCTGTGGTGCCTTTCGCAGTGAAACCTAAACCCAAGAAGTTTACACACACCTTCTTTCTGAATTTTGGCTTATTTAACCAGGACATCAATAAAAAAGGCCTTCTTTTGTTTTTAGTACATGCCTTCCTGAAAGTTTGGCTGTTCATAAAGTTTCTCAAGAGCTTTTCCCGCTCCCTGCAACTATTTTGGCCACAGCCAATTCCACCCCAATATTTAAGCAGGGAAGGAAGGCACCTGAACAAGCAAGTCAGAAAAACCTACACAATGATTTCCAACAGGCTTGGTGTTTTTCCTGACAAAATGAGGTGCTACAGACTGACAGGGGCACTTCTTGTAAAGTGAGGTAAACAGCTTCTATTACACTGTAGTTTCACAGGCAGTTTGGGTTTGTGTAACTTGGCACTGCCACCAGAAAAGGTAATCCTGTCTCCCTGTAAACTGCTCATTCCTAACCCTGCTATCCCCACACCGTTATGCCAGCAAGTGTTCATGGTGTGAGAAAGATAAATATACTTGGATCAGTATATTTTCTCTTTTTTTTAAGGGTTCGTTTCAATCTGGATCCCTTTTACAGCCCAATTTACTGCCCAATCACATGTGTACTCACATCAGCACAGGGGAGGAAGTGGGTGAGACCATCCAAGGGCAGACTAACCACATCATCTGACAGCAGGAACAGCTCAAACCCCATGTCCTCTGACAGCAGGAACAGCTCAAACCCCATGTCCTCTGACAGTAGAAACAGCTCAAACCCCATGTCCTCTGACAGCAGAAACAGCTCAAACCCCTTGTAAAACTACAACACTAGAGCAGAACAGCTTAAATTGTTCTATACCTTTCAGCTGCTCTAAAATCTTAAAATATTTAACACTAGGGCTTAAGGAAAAGCCTCAAAACTGACAAGAGTTATTTACCTGACATCATTAAGATCACACTTATTTCCTGCAATAGCTACAACAATGTTGGGAGGTCCATGCTGGCGAAGCTCTTTAACCCAGTTCTTTAACGTTGAGAAAGTTTCCTAATGTGGAAAAAAAAAAAAAAAAAGAAGACAGAAGGAATTAAGAAATTAAGAGTCAGAACTCGCCCATGACACAAATAAAAAACCCCAGAAATTGTAATGCTGGGTCAAGATTAAGTTTCTTACCTCTTTTGTGATGTCATACACTATAATGGCTGCTGCTGACCCTCGGTAATACATCGGGGCTAAAGCACGGAACTGGAAGAAAGACACCAAACAACATGAACCTGATCTTCCACTGACCTCCAGGACCTCTCTGGCATTATTATTACTACTGAAAAAAGTGAAAACCAAGATCACAGCAGTGGAAAAGTTCCCTTCACAGTCACAACTAGTCTGTGCAGCAGAGCACATCATCGCCCAGGAAGGCATTGTTCTGCAAAGGCCAGGCAATAAATCGTGTGGGGCTCAGCAGCTCACCTACTGCAAACAGCACAAAGGCAAACTTGAGCTTATTTTGCCTAGATTAGAACCTCTCACTTAACAGACTGTCTACACAAACATGCATGTGCTCAACTTTAAACACCAAACAAGGGCAAAAATGCAGGGAGAAGCAAGGTCAACTTTGACTAAGACAAAAATGTCACGAAAATGAGCATGTATTAATGCTGATCTGAAATGTTCAGAAGGTGCTGTCAACCCCAGGCCCCATGGATCAGTCATCAGTCTTAAATGCTAGAAATGCTGATTTCTTCATGATTTAACTTATGGCTTTAAGGATTTTGCTTCAGTTTTCCCCTCAAATTTAGAAGCATGTTTAAAACTAAAAACTGCAGAAGCCCATAGCTGTGTGCCCTGTTGCAAGCAGAGCTTTAAGAAACACTCTAGATAAAAGACTGCAGTAATTTTCTTGTGATTTTCAGAATTAAATCTACAGCAGGGCTGTTTGCTTGGTAGGGCCTGTACCTTTGTGTGGACAGAGCCTTATGGATCCAGGGCTAAAAAAAGTGAAAAAGTTCAGGATCAAGTTGAATCAAAAATATCAATGAAGCATTCTTGAAAACAGTGGGATATTCTGCCAATTTAAAAAAAAGCCAAGACAATTAATCTAGCAACCAGAATTCCCCATCAAAGTGCAGAGTGAACTGCATGTATTGGTTCCATGTAAGCATATTTAATTTAAAGCTTTTGTGCATCTTATTACTCAGGGTAAAAATAATGAATTGGATACAGTTTTTCATAAAGGCTTATTCATTTCTAATAAAATACCAATTTCCTTTTGCTTAGTATAGTTCAACTGAGAGCAATATAATAAATCATAAAAATCTTGCTATAAAGCAGAATTCCAGACCATTTACATTTGGCTCTCAAATTCTGTTTTGAAAATAGGATTTTGAACACAAAGTTCAGAATATAAAAATATTTAATAGTGGGAAAGGGAAACATGGGCAGGCACTCAGTTCACATTGGGACATAATCCCTGTCTTCCTTCTAAGTACTAAGATATAAAGGGGAATTATTTGGTAAACCACCACTTGGACTGGTTGCAACCTGGCTTTTTGATTATTTCAATATTTACATTGGGAATGAACCAACTTTCACTTGCTGATTTTGTATTACTCTCATTTCCTGTCTGCTAACACTTAGATACTTTTTTCCACCTAAGAGCAGTCGGCAGATAAAATATATTAACAAAACAGATGTTACCAGAAACACTGGATTTTCCTTTTCCCATTTTTCCAAAGACTTCAGCTTGCCCCTCAGTCTCCAATTTGTGTTTTGACACAATTATTAAGACAACACATTGTAATTGTGCAGGGAAACTTAAAACTGTTAGGTAAGAAGGGAAAAATCCTCATTACTGTAAGTGACCTCCTATGAATTGAACTCAGTGTAGAAGAAATAAGAGAGAAGAAATAAGGTGTGTGTGTGTAAATGAGGTGTGAGAAGTGACTTGGTGCACATTTCCACCTCTGGAACAAGGCTACCCACCCACCCTGAAGCCACTGAGAGCAAGGGGGTGCCCAGAGCAGTGCAGCACTATTTGCAGCTGGGCTTTTGAAATGGGAAACAGCAAACACTCCTCAAGAAGCCAAGACACTGAATTCCGTGCATTCCACATCATAGCTCAGCAGAGACATTTCAGTTCCAAGAATGGTGTGGATATTTTTGGTATTCCAGATCTACTCCATAGAGGGAATCCCTTCTGTAATTCATTGTCTGATATGTTGCATGACCAGAAGACTGTGCTGCAGATTTCAGGGCCAGGCAGGTATACAGCCCATTTGGGGCAGCAAGTGATAGTGTTGTCCTGCTCTGGAGAAAGAAACCTCTGGGAAGATACTGAATCATTTCAAAGTAAAACATCCTTGCTCACATTTCACCGATTTCCTTGGTTATACTGGGGTCTCAAGTGACTTCTCTCAGATATGGAATATAAACTTCACAGGTACCACAGCTCCTGGGTCAGAGCCCTGGTAAGACACCTTTCCTTTTTTGATTTCAATAAAGATATCATGCAACTTGTATGGAAGAAAATTAAAGAGGTATCACTGAGAGTCTAAAAATAGATCAGGAACATGCTGGTCATGCACAGAGATGCTTCCTCAGATTAGATGTGCTGAATCCAAATTACAGGGTGCTCCCATTGCTTGCACAGTTAAAGTGAACAGGATGGAATGCTGAAATGTAATGGATGTTTGCTGCCAAATAGGGGCGGGCATGTTTATGAAGCTTTCCATTTAAGAGTACCAACCTCTAAAAATTCATACTGTACCTCTCAGAATATCACTTTGCAGCATTAACGTTCCAGAATGGGCTACGATGTTCACTTAAGACAAACGATTTACAGCAAATGCTAACTGGCTGCTAGGAATGGAAGGGCTCAGGATATTTTTGATAACACAGATATTATTGGACATATTCCTGGGAAACATCCCTGAAAACTTAAGTTTGCTTTACATGGTGCTGTTAGAAGGAAATAAATTGTCATTCAAAATCTACAGCACTAAATCACAACACAAATATACTCGAGTTACTTCCTAGCCATCAAGGCTGTTACCAAGCCAAAAAGCTGGCAACTCAGTTCCACCAGGAATCCTAAAGGTCAAGTGCCTGTGGATAGGAATGAGTGAGGCTTTACAAGGTGTTTGTGTTGTTGGGGGGGTTGTTTTGTTGGTGTGTTTGGTTTTTCATTTGGGCTGTTTCTCAAGTCAATCCTGAAAAGCAGTAGAGCTGTATTTGCCAGCTGTTATCCCAAAGTAATAACCCAACCTTTGTCACAGTTACCTCACATCCCAAATAAACTCATCATGAGTAATTGGCAGTTGCCAGTAGCTCACTTGCAGTTAAGAAACAGCAAGAGTAAGCACTGTTAATACAGTTACTGTAATTTCTATCACTGTTAGTACTAATATACAAGCAAGTTCTCTAGCAAAGTCTTCCTTTTAAATTCCAAGTAAAAATCATGCAAATTAATTAGCTGGGATTTCATCTGACTAGTCATTTTCTTCAAAGCTTTTGTTGCCTCCCCTCAGAACTATGCATGCTGCAGAGATCAAAACCCCAAACTACCAAATTAAAATTTAAATTTCAAAATAGATTCCTTGACATAGCTTCTAACACCGTCAGATTTGATTAGTAAAACTTTACAGAAGAATAAAAGAGCAGTTATCACCTGTAACACTGCTTGACACTCTGCTTTGGAAAGCCTAAATCTACATCCTACTCACATTTATAACCCTGACAGTGAAGCTAACAGAATGTGTTAGCAGTTGTATATTTTTCCAGAATCAAGGCCTTCCTTGTACTATGAAACATGGTAATTCATTTCACTTTGATTCTTGTGATGCTGCACTGGCTGCAAACATTGGAGCTGAACGTTTAAAACTCAGCTAGAAACGGTACTAGAGACAGCTGCTGGCTTCTCCCCACACCAGCTTTGTTTTCTTTGGAAAGACCACTCCCTTTCAGTGAATCTAAACCCAGGCTATTGTTTCATCAACTCCTAAGTACAGGATTTGATGAAACAATAGAGAAGGCAATCTTACAGATAAGGTAATCTTCCTTACCTTTATACTTCAATCATGACAACAATGAAAAATAAAAATATAGCTACAACATCCAGGTCTAAAAGGAACCTGCATAGAAACAAGTGTTCTAATCCATGTTTGTGAAACCAGATCACTTTGTGACTTTCAGGGGCAGCGTTGAACAGCAACCCAAGCTCTGGTCCAAACTTTCTCCCCAGATGTTGACTTTACTCACCCGCTCCTGTCCAGCTGTATCCCAAATCAGGAATTTATGCAGCTCATTTTGATACTGTACAGTCTTGGTCATAAATGAGGCTCTGAAAAAAAATACAGTTCATGCTTTTCAAGAATATAAATACATCCTTAGAACATTCATTACCACCATGAGCTTGCAAAAAGGTTCACTTTCCAATAAAAGTGCTTTCCCCACACACAAACACACAAACTGTTGAAGAGTTTCAGGTAGAAAGGCTGAAACTGAGAGGATGAAATTTCCTTTCAGACACTGAAATTCAACTGATAAAACACATCATGAAAGCAAATTATAAGTTTTAATTGCTTATAAGCTTGGATAAAAAATATAGGATGTATGACCAAAAAATCCAGAAAGGTCAGCCTTTTAACAGCACCCTTACAGAATTACAACAATCACTTCAATGCACACTGGAAACTTCTGGGGGGAGAGAGGTCAAATCCTTCCCTTTGTATCAGCTTTTTCTATCTCTGTACTAACATTCAGGTGAATGCTGGTAAATCCATACTCAGGAATAAAATAGGAGATGGATATCACTACTGGTAGGTGTTAACAGGACAAAGAAATCAATAGAGTAACTTCCTTGCTGTCTGCACCCTGTACAGCTTCCAGATCCTGTCTGGCATTACATATTTTAGTTTGCAGAGGCTCTTGGACTTCCAGGAGACAAAAAAATCTCTCCTGTGCTCCAGGAAAATCTCTCTTATGGTTCTCCCCTTGCCCAAATTCTAGATGTTTTACAGTTAAATATTGCAAAGTACTTTTGTGGTTTATTTGATGTGCTATAGCTGAATGAGTGTATTTCCCACAAGAACATGAATTCAGTGAGCCACTCTTTTACAAGAGGGAGTTCTTTGCTGTATCTCTCATCTGTAGGCACATTTTTCACTAGAAAAACCACACACTGAATTCAAATCCTTATACAGCTGGAACTGTAGGTGACATAATTGTTTTAAGCACATGAGATCCTACACTGTGAACTTGAATACCTTTTGTGTGATTAACTCCTGTCACTTGAAAATATTGCAAACTTCCAAGTTAGTTCTCTCAGTTTTGACAGGATTCTGAAGGCACTGGAGCTTGTTATAGAACCCCAAACTTGCTGTACAGTCAGACTCAGACAGCAAGAGCCTTTCAGCATGATCAACAACATCAAATACCTGAGCCCAGGATTGTGAACTTCAGTTTATCTTGGGGCATAAGAATCACTTAATGATGTCCCTAACACTTTTGTAGTGAATGTAACTGCAGTCTTCAGACATGTTTCAATGGTATAAGAGGACAATTACCTAGCTACATTAAAGTAAAGGAAAGGGAGCAGTTACACAATGTTTCAACTGTTCAGAGGTAACCTTCTCCCCATTCCTTAAGCCCAGATCATTTGCCAAACAGTGTGCCAAACTCCGAAGTTAATTAGCCTTTCAAGAAGCCAAATATAAAGTTGCAACACCTCTAAAAAGGAAGAGCCTAGTTGCAAAGCATTGCAACACCATTTACTAGCTGATGTATTTCTGCAATAAGTAAAGAAAAACAAAGTGATAGGAGTATCTCTTGTAAAGCACAGCAGAGACTTTCACTTCCTTAAGACTGCTGCAAATTATGCATCAAATCTGAATTCTCTGGTCAATATGGAAACAGTTCCCTAAATCATAAATTCTCACTGAATTTATCTTACTTAGTTCTACAAACCAAAACATCCCTACACAGTCAAAGTGAACTGAACAGTTGTGTTTCTGTAATTCAAATCACAATGAAACCACCCCAAGTAGTATCTGACAAGAGGTTAAATGCTTCTCGAAATTCTTTGACAATTGTGTCAACGAAACCCTTCAAACTGGAGTTATCCTTGATGACTTGTAGTAGGAATAATGTCTTTGTTACTAAATTTCCCAGCTGCTTCTCCCAGCCAACTAGGCACTATAACTACATGAACAAGCTGCACTGGAAGCAGTTTGATATTCCTTTTTGATGCTGTAATGAAAGACCAGATGTTCTGCAGTACCTAGAGGTATGTGCTGGTTAAATGTGCCCTCAGCTCCCTGAGAGGAGAAAAGCTGCACAGTTCTGACAGGACTTCTGCAGCTGCCCCTATCAGAACTTGAGCAACGAATATTAAGAACAACAAAGTGTAACTGCTCAGCTAATTCTAAGAGGAATGAAAACAGGACAGGAAACAAGATCATATCTCATGAACTCAAAGACCCAGAAATAAAGCTGAAACATTCTCAGCTTTAGTTTTGCAAGATGCTCAAAGCTGTTCTAATCCTTACTTTGTTCTTTCCACATACTAGTCTCAATGAGGAAATGAATGCAAGGTATTAAAAAAAAAAAAAGTCAAAATTAATTTGCTTAAAATGTTGAGACTGCATGTCTTATCGGAGCTTCACACAACCCCTGCATTTAGGCAAGTTTTGATTCATTTATACCACTACAGCAAACAACCAAAACACCAAGTCCTCAGACCAGGGAATGATTTTGTCAAGACTGTTAAAGGATAGATTTTTAGTCTGTCACTTCAAGCAACCCTAATGATCTCAGTACTGTCAATAAACCTCTGCTAACAGGGAAGTTTAAACAAAAGCACACTTCCTACAGAACATCTTGCAGTTCAGTGTCAGTATTTATGCTCAAAAAAAGAAGGGGGTGTAAGGGAAAAGAGAGATCATGGGGACCCCAATTTTTCAGAAGGACAGGATGAGATACAGCTGATCTTTATCATCAGGACCTTTTTTGGTTGAAGCTGTAGCAGAGCCTGTGCGACACCTGAGACAGGAAATCGTACTGACACCCCCACACACCTCTTGGCATCAAGCAAAGTCTGTCCTCCCATAAGCCAAAAATTGCTTCTGATCAAAGCAGCCCAAAAGACACTTGGTAAGCAAAAAAAAAAAAAATAAAAGACAGCAAAAGAAATAAAAAGATCCAACCACTCCAAGAATTCCTGATGCTTGCCCATTCAAAGATTTGAGATCAATAACGTTGCTGCTCTGAGGCTCAACTTTCAAATATCCCCCTTACCTATGAGACCAACTGCAAAAACAGTTTCATCAGTTAGATTTGTGTATGACTTGCATACAGATGTGTAACACTTCAACTAATGGTGAGACCTGTGTGAATTAGTGTGTTAACCACCCTCAAGAACCTCGGAGACTTATTGTACTCGAGTCTTAACACAAAAATAAATCAGAAACCGTGGAGTTGCATAATAATTAGATGTTGAAATTTAAGGGTTGTGCTTGAGAAAAGCATGCTGTCCCTTCAGAGGAAGCATCTGTAGTGTGATTTATTCATTGTTTGCTTAGATTAACAATACAAAATGGGTTCAGACCTTACACACGAAAATGGAAGCTGCAGGAGTGCCGAGAACACTCCTACCTGTCTTGAGGTAGCTCTCGAGCTTAATTAAGGCTGCAGTCATGTTTATTACCACATTTAGCTGCCACACACGAAGAATTCCCAAGTGATCTATTCAGGTAATTTCATTTGATTCTTGCATAAATCACATTTACTTCATTTAGTTTCTTACCCTATTGTTGGGTTGATGTTGGGATCAAAGCTATCTTCGACAAATCTCCACACAATACTTGATTTGCCCACACCGGTGTCCTAAAAAAAGAACAGAAACAGTTGAAAGTGGTATCAGTACCTATAAACAGATGATTCTTTTTGTCCTCAAATCCTGCAGTACGCTGTAGTGAATAACACATTCCTGCAGAGAATCTCAGAGAAGTTGTGAAATACTTCAGGTATTGCACTAATTTAGTAGAAAAATGAAAGGTCTGTGACAAGTCACAGTTTTCTAAACAAAATTGCTACGGTTTTTTCTTGAAGGACCACAAAAACCTGCATTCACACTTATTATTACTCAAACTTTGGATGTTTTCACAAAGCTATGCACACCTTGCAAAGGAACAGCACGGGAAAAGACGACTTTTGGTAAAATGTACAGCAACTGAGTATGGCTTGCCAGGATGGAGAACATGAAATTATACAAGTGTGACACATGCATTCAACCTCTGACTAATACTGTCCCACCCTGCTTAATGAAAGACTTGAAATTTCTTCTGTGACACACCTGAAACGTGTTACTAATGCAACTCTACAGTGCTGAAAATTGCGAAAGAGGAAACATAACACAAAAATACTGGATTGTGATATTTTTGCACCACTGACTCCATGCTTAAAAAGTAAAAGACACATAGGAGTCACATTTAGAAGTGAAATAAACTCTTAGCAGTAAAACACTTCTCAGCAGAAGCTGGACGTTTGAAATTGTATTTTAGTTAAGACGTGAGAAGACAAACTTTTTGCTTTACATTTCCCGAGTCATTAAAACTTTAAGGAATAAACCCCTGAGGAATTGCTTCACTGAAAATGAAGTTTTACATCATTCATGCATTTTTTTTTTTTTTAATATCTCCTGAATACTTCAGTGATTTGGGTACACCATGTATGACTGTGCTCATCCTGCCAAGCTGTTTGCCTCTCGAGGAACAGCACGTTAGCATAGCTCTGTATTTTATACTGTTTGCAGTCTCATTAATCAGAGCAAATCTCAAAGAGAGAAACACAGATGTGGCTCCTGGCTCAGGGAGTTCAAGGACAAGTTTTCCTGGGTGCTTATTCTCCTTTTCTTCCGTGACAAAAGGTTTCTCAGGGCAGGTGAACACAAACAGTAGTTACCCCAAATACCTTTATAACACAGAGGGCACACAAACACATAATCTTCCCCTCTGAAGGGCAATGTGGCCATTTAGAAGCAGAAAACAATCCCGAACAACAGAGGGTTTCGATGAAGGTGGTGACACCTCCACCTGTTCAACTCACACCAAACCAAGCCAACACCAGCTTCATATCCTTCAATTTTTAAACTTCTGTTTCTCCTCGCTCCCTGTCTGCTCCTTCCACCACCTGCAAGACTTTCAAGCCTACATATGTTCATACAATATAAGCTCAGGCCTCTCCCTCTCTCCCACCAGCTTGATTTCAGGTGCTTCTATTTATTTTGGGAACTCCAAGCCCGAAACAGCCTGGGAGGAAGAAGGAGTACACATTGGACATTTGTGCTTCCTCTCTTATTTTTATAAAAGGAGAACAGGGCAGAAAAGGAGCGATATTGACCCCTGACAGACGCCTCCCCCGCGGAGGGGAAGGCGCGTCCGCCCGGTCCCCTGAGAGGGACGGGGCGAGGGCCACCCCTCGCCGGGGGAGAGCTCCCCACGCTCGGCACCTCTCCGGGTCCGACAGAGGCTCTCCAGGCTCTGCTAGAAGCTTTCCGCCATCACCACAGAGCCTCTCCAGGCTCTGACAGAGGCTCTCCGCCATCACCACAGAGGCTTCCCAGAGCTCTGACAAGAGGCTCCCCGCCACCACAGAGCCTGTCCAGCCGGCCCCTCATTCCGCTCCCACCCTCCCTCCCGCCGCCCGACACTTACCCCCAGAAGGCAAACTTTCAGCTCCCTCAGAGCCATGGCCGGGCGGGCAGCGCCTTCAGCGAGCGCCTGAGACGCGGCCCAGCACGATCATCGCCGTCCCCGCGGCGGCCGCCCCCCGCCCGCCCCGGTTACCCGCACACCGCGCTCCTCCTCAGGCTGCGCGGACGCGCCGCCATCTTGGGCGGCCGCCGGAGTCCCCGCCCGCGCCCCCCGCTCGCTCTTGTCCTCTCGGGCGCTGAGGGGCCGCTCGACCCCCGGCAGCCGCTGCTCCTTCACCCGGTGGCGTTTCGGGGCTGACCCGGCGGCAGGAAGCACCCGCGGCTCCTCCCTGTGCCCTCCCGCTCCTCCTCCTCGCCCATGTCCATTCCAAGATGGCCGGTAAGTGGGGCCGGCGGGCGGGCGGCTCTGCCGGGGCTGCCGCCGTCCCTCCGAAACCAACCCCCTGGTATCTCTCTTCTGTTTTTTTTTGTTTGTAGGGATCCCATTGTATTTTGTGGATTTGCAGGATGACTTAGATGATTGTGAGTAACTGTTTTTTATTTTACCGCTCCCTGTTCAGGCCCGCGCTCCCACCCCGGGGTCCTCCTGTCGCCCTCTTTCCCTCTCCGCATTTTCACCACGGTGAGGGCGAGGGGAGGATTTTGAGGCAGTTCTGGCAGGTGAAGGTTCCCAGGGCGTTGGGACCATCCCCGCTGGTTCCAGTGGCTGCTGGGCTCGGTGTAAACAGCAGCTCCAGCAGCGCCCGAGCCTGAGAAAGGCTCACGGGGGGACGAGGGGATCAGCCCCGCTCCTGTTGTCGGTGGGAATTAGGATAATTAGCCCAGGGATTGCTCAGTTGCGCTAAGACTTTCCAAAGCTCTAGAGGCTGTGAGGACGTGTTCCGCTGCTCCTGCATCCTGGGGATGTGCTGCGAGTGCAGCTCGGGATAAAGGGAAAATAGCCGTGTGTGCTCCGGTTGGATCGCACAAAGCGCTGGGTTCGGGTTGAGCTCCGTGCCCTGGGTCCCAGAGCAGGGAACAGCTCTGTCATACAGGACTGTGCTCCAGAAGAGCTGGGCACCTGTCAGACCTGATCCAGCCTGGTAAGCGCTGTGACTTCAGGAGATAAAGCTTTGAGTAGCAGTGATACAAAGTTGTATGGCCTTAGAAAGCAGCTCTCTTTCTGTGGGGTGGTTTCAGTGGCACGTTGGATGCAGGATTGAGTATTCTATTAAAAACGAAAAGTGGTACTTGTATTCGTTTCTTGTGAGAAACTTTGTTTCTCGCAAGATCTTTATTGTTGAATACCGCTGGGAAATGTGAAACAGGTTGACCCATCCCACCCACCTCCCAGCTGAGCATGAGAAAGCTGATTTAGGAGAAAGGTTATCTTCAGGAAAACCAGAGGAAATGTTGGAATACAAGTGGGATCTAAAGTCTTCTGTTGGGAAGATGTGCAGGGACATTACCTTTGTGGGAGGAGCTGGTTCTGTGGAATTCTGTTAGTCGTTGCTCTCAGACTTTGAGGTTTCTGCTTTTCCCTAGTAGGTAGCAGCATGTAAAGTGTGAGAAGCAGAAATAAATGCAAACTTTGTAGTAGTCTTCTTACGGGTTTTGGCCTTGACCAGGGGTAACCATCCCTGGAAGTGTTTGTTTTCCATTAGTGTTCACTCCTTGGCTGTTCTGTTTAGACTGTAACAGATTTGTGTGCTAAGTTGATTAAGGAGTTTGATGCTTGTAAGGAAAAACTCTAGTAAGTAAAAACGTCCAGATAAAGACAGTTTTGCCATAAGTGGTAATTAATAAAAGAAATTATCAGTTTCAGGATGAGCATGTAAATAAATGTACCTTTTAGAGCTTTATTAAAATCTAATTCTGTGATTTAAAAATATTATTTATGTTCATTAATTTGACAATATCTTTAGAATTATAGAATCCAAAGCTCTCTGTTGTAGCAGAATTCAAGTGTCCTATGACTGAGATGCTGCTGTGCTAACCCAGTTACTAGGCTAACAAAGAGTTCAGGATGTGTTTTAGGAAACACATTTATTTCTATTTATACGTGAACAGATTTCAAGCTTACTGGTTTGATCTATTTAGAGAGTAAAATACTGAATATTAGATGTACCTGTGAAAGAACGTTAGATAAGAAATACTAGCTCAGTATTTGGGATTTACTTCGTAGTACTTGGTGTATCCTGAAACTTGTGAGTACCAGAGGTGTCTTCTTTTATGGAAAAAGAAAACTAAAATTCCTGAGAGAAGACAAAATGGATTCTGCCATGATTATTCCTTGCTTATGTGTAGTGAGAGTGTGTGGAAAAAATTTCAGGTATTTAACTCTCAATCCTGAGCATGAGTAGCAGTGCTCTGTTTTCTCTCTGCTCTTGGAAGCACTGGTGTGTGCTTAAGTACTTTAAATGAATAATGGAGCTACTCCATGTAGTAAAATTAAACATGTACATCATGTTTACAAAATTAGTCCCAGGTGTGGTATTGTAGTCAGAGTTAGAACTGGGATTCGTTTCGTTGTGGTAGGAATTCTGGAATATTTGATGTGAACTAATAACTTTGACGGTTAAAGTGTTTCTAATTGGGGACAGGTGGGAACTGGGTAAAGCTAATGACAAATATATTGATTCTAATCAGTCTTTCTTTGTGTAACAGGTGACTAGCCGCAAAAATCAGCTAGTGTGTGGTTTGTGTGGAATTTCAAATAGATATACCATAATTGCATAGATACAAGGATGGCCAGAGTTTGGGTATGGAGAGTTTGTTGCAACCTCAGAAGGGAAATCTGCAATCCTACAGACACTGTGTAACTTCTGAGCTGTCAGGGATACAGCACGTTTCTTCTGAAGCAGCAAATCTGGGTGTTTTCTCTTCAGATGCTTTGACTGGGGGGAAGTCCTGGAGCAGATCGATCCCAGACAGACCTGGGCACTGTAAATTGTTTACATTTGTGCAGATAAATGTTTTGAACCCAACAGACCCTTCTGTAAGGAGCAGCCATGAGAAATGATAATGACCAGTGCAGTGGAAATAAGGGTGTCAGTGCAATATGTCATCATTCTAAAAAGCCAGCAATAATTAGCATCTGTTCCCTGTTGTGTAGCTGTGAGTTCACTTTTAGTATCTGTGTACATTTAAAATGTTAACATTTAATCTATTTTGTTTGAAATCTATTGAGCTTGTTGAGCACATCTGCAAGAACAGCAGAATTTGGAATTGCTGTAGTATTTTAACTCACCTGGGTCTCTTGGAGACCTTAAACCAATCTGATTTTTCCCCCCCTGAAGACCCAGGTATAGCATTTTTCTCCAAGTATGTTCAGATGATTTCCTCTTTTACTGAGCTGTATTTCTGACAGTGTTTTGACTTGTGCTGAATAATTGGAAAGCAGAGTTTTACATAGGGAATGTTGGAAACAACCTGAGGCTTGGTACCTCCCAGTAACAGAGGTTTTTGTTAATATATAAAGTGATTTATAATGGGTGTTAATGGAGTTTAGGCTGAAGAAGTGGCTTGTTGTCTTCAGTGGTTGTCACTGTCAGCACATGTGCTGCTTTGTGACATACATCATGCATGTGAGAAGCTGTGTTGGCAGAATCTGCATTTATTTAAGTGTGATCCCAGCTGCTCTATTTGTGTGAAAGAACTGTGCCTGGCTCTAGGAGTGCTTGGGACAGTTGTAAACCCAGAGCAGCAATATCAGCTACTCCAGTGCAACTCTTTCTGTGCAGTTCCTATATCCAGTGCTTAAATAAGAGTGTTTATGTGAAAGATTTATGTGCTGCAGGCACATTATTTCACTTAGTTGTAAGAATGAAGGATTAAAACAAGTTTGGCAACAAAGTTATCCCATTCCCTTTCCTTTTCACACTCATGCCTCCTGCCTGTGGTCTGTAATGGTGACTGTTAGCCCTGGTGAGGCAAATTGTAACAGTCGGTATGGCAATATTTGGGTAAAAATCTGAAGCTGTAAATACAAAAAAGATTCAGAGAAGAGTAGGTTCACACAGAAAAGTCCATGGTTGATAGGTGTGCAGTGGGGAGCTCCCAGCATGTTCACAAGTACAGTGAAGTTGAAGTTTTTCCCAAAGTTACCTGTTTGATTTAGGTTTGTGGGACCCAGTAACTACAGTGAGAAAAATGTACCTTGGCAACTTTGAAACAGCCATAAGAATTTGCTGTTTTAAAGCAATACAGTTTGAAATTTGCTCTGAGTGTTAAAATTCCAGTTTCTTCTAATGGGACTTACTTTCCTTTTGAATGTGTGGGTCGGTTTGTGATGTGCAGTTGTGTCAGCTGAGCCCTCTTAACTCGTGCATGTGGATCCTCCACTGAAAGGGCAAAGTTAAGTGTGTTTAAAGCCAAGGATTTTGGCAGTTGAGTTAAATTTTAAGGCTTGAATTTACGAATCTATGCAAGTGTTGCACTCAACTGCATTAGATACAATTTAAGATGATTTAAAGCTGTTTCCAGTGCAGTGCAATTACATTTATTTTAAAGAAATAGTTACTGGTTTCTTGTATTTTACATTGTAACATCTCTTGCTGACTCTTGGATTTTTCTTTTTTTTTTTGGGTTACTTTTCATGTCTTTCAAGTTGGCATTGAAGATTATGGACAAGACTGTGGTAGCATGAGGATAACAGCATTCTTGGATATTCCTGGACAGGATAACTTAACTCCACTGGCTCGTCTAGAGAAATATGCCTTCAGTGATAATGTATATAACAGGTAAGGGCACAACTGGCACTCTGGATGGTACCTGAGTCTGAGTACTCTGTGGATGTCAAAATGTCACTGTGTCTTTCATTATTCTCCCAAACACACGCCTGATGTTATTTCTATTTGAATAACTTGTAAAACACTTCCATGAAAAGAGATTTTCATTCTTGATTATCTAAACGAGATCTCTCAATTCCATCTTTGTTTTGTTGGTATGTAGAATGTTCAGAGAAGAGCTTGGTCTTTTTTATGATGCCATTTTACATTTGATAAGTTCCCCTTGCATCCCATCTCTGTGTTGTTGGCTGGATATTAAAGCAATGAACGTGTTCACTCCACAGGCAAATTATTGCCAGGGGTCTTCTGGACGTCTTTCGAGATTTCAGTGCCAATGAAGAAGACTTTCTGACTGTGATGGAAATAGTGGTCAGGCTCTCTGAAGATGCAGGTTTGAAAGTTTGCTTTTATTTCTTTTTTAATTTCTGTAAGTTATTTTATGTGAATTGCAACATAGGAAGTACTGACTTCCGATTTTGAGAAGGCAGTGAGTGAACTAAGGAAGTTGAATCATCTGGCAGGAAGATCTGTCAATGAAAAGAGATTCATTTTTGTCTCTGTTTTTGAAGTATTTTGTATGGTAAATGTTAAATGAAAGGCCCTTTCTTAGTATATGGCCTGAAGCAATCTTTTTCAAGAAATTAGTTAAATTTGATTTGTTATATCTGGTGTAAGTGGCAGAGAGCAGCTGTGTATTTTAATAGTTCTTGTGCATACATTCATGGTGACTGGATTTTCCAGCTTGTGATCTCATTTTATAGGATTGATTTGGGAACTGATCCCAAGTCTCTAAACTGTGATGATGTATGTAAAGCTATTTTGTTTTATTAAGATTTCCTTTAAGAACAGGCAACCTCAGTGATGCCATTTTTATGTTTTGATTATTTTAATTTTCCCCTGTTGTGAAAACATTTAAGAAAAATGCCACTTTTTTTCTTAAGGTACTTGATCTCTATTTCATGTTTATTAATGTAGTTTTGACTTTTATTTCCAGAACCAACTGTTCGTACAGAGCTGATGGAACAGATACCTCCTATTGCCATTTTTCTACAAGAAAGTCGACCAAAATTCCCAACAGCATTTTTTGAATACCTTATGCCCATAGTAGTGAGGTACCTCACAGATGTTAACAATCAGGTAGGAAAAACAGACAACAGGGGGTGAATCCTTGAAAAATTCTGTGTGGTTCAGTGAATTTAAGGTGTGAGGAAGAAATAAGAGGAAATTCCATGTTGGTTGATATCTGGCATTTTTTTTCTTTGTTTTTTAATGCTTCCCTTAGCAGAAACTGGGGAACTTCAGCATTTGCCCAACAGCACAAGGACAGAGCCTGTTACAGGACTCATTACTTGCAAATTCTGTCTTCATCTTTTGTCTTATTCTCAGAATGTGATGAGATGCCACCTAATGATTGTTAAACTTTAATGTTTATTACTAATTCCTTATGATAATAAAACTAAGACTTTTTTCTGGGTTTGATTTTTTTAGCTTGTACCTGTATGTCCATTCAAAGAATGGAGGTTTTTTTATGGTTCTCGTATCTGTAAATATTGTTTTTATAGTGACAAACTGGTTTTGTGTTTGTTTCTAGGTCAGAAAGGCAAGTCAGGAAGCACTGCTGATACTGCTGGAACAAGACCTTGTGGCTCAGAGTGACATTGAAAATAAGGTGTGTCCAATTCTGCTGGACCTCTCTGCCCCTGACAGCGATGATGAGTACAAGGTGGAAGCTGTGAATGTAAGTTGATAACATTAGTTTATAGTGGTGACTTAAGATGAGGTCCAGGAATAGTGCTGACATTAAATAAAGTAAGCAATCAAACTTTTTGATTTTATTCCTTAAGATATTTGGATTTTTACTTTAACAAAACAAGTCTTTAATTTTTACTCTGAATTTTTGAAAACATCAGATTTCAAAATTTATACTTTATACTTCAGGATGCTAAATGATGTCAAAATAGTAGCTGAATAGCTTTAAAATACAATTGGTCCTGGGCAGCCTTTTTTGAAATTCTTGTTAGGATTGTTACATTCCCCAGAGTGTTCTTACCGGGTTTCACAGTAATGTTGTAGAAATATGACCTGATCTCAGTTCTGAAGTGTTTTGAAAAAAATATTGCCTGGTGACTTTCAAGAAATCAGTTGACTCCACAGAAAAGTGCTGGTGTGTAATTACATTTCAGCATGGATATCTGACACTTGACCTGTAAAATATTTTACCAGCTAGATTTTCCTCTTCCTTGTTTGGGACTTGGGAATTGCTTAGGCAATTTTCCAGGATGACATCTGAGCACCAGATGCCTTTTAGGAGTTTGAAAATTTGTAGGAAAGTCCTTGAATGATCTCTTCCTTAGTTCTTATTAAGCATTCTATTACAAAGGCAAGCATTTATTCCTAGAAAGGAATAAAGCTTGTTTTTTGTGAAGGTAGAAAGCTCCAATATTTTTTGAAAAATAAAACCAGAAAGATGAGGACTGTTAATCTGATGACACTTCTGTAAGCATTAAACCCCTGGTGCTGCAGGCAGAGCAGCTGAGGAGAAATGTGCATGAGAGCCCCTTGCTTCCTACTCTTGCAAATCCAGGAATTACAGCAATTCCTCCCAGAAAGTGGGAGTTGAAAGGAAATAAACAACCCAAAGCACACGATTTTCACAGCAGAAACACGGTTTGTGTTGGTAGTTGAAATTGATGGTTCTTCAGAGAAAGCTGAATTAATGAGCATGTTCCTAACTTCCTTTAATTATACACTGTTAACTCCTAAAATTCCTGGGCATCATTCCTGTAAAGTGTGCATTGGCTCACATAAATAATTAGCTTTTCTTGCACTCCCTTTTTTTGTCTCCTGTTGTATGGCAAACTTCTATTTTATTGTGGTATCTGAGCCTACAGAACTGGGACTGTGCATGTTTTTAAGTATCTGAGCTGTTAAAGCCCAATGTTTCACTTGTGTGCTGAAGCTTGGGATATTTCTAATATGCTTAGGGTGTGATTTTTATAAGGTGCTTAGTGCAATGGAGCTTTTGTCTTCTCCATACAAAATAGCAGTGTTTGTCACATTGCAAACACCTTGAAAACAAATCTATTATTAGAAGCCTATTTAACCAGATAAAAATAACAAGGAATTAAATGCAGAAATGTTATGTTCTGGCATAGAATTATTTAAAGTAAAGCTATACTTGTGCTTCACATAAAGCAGGTGTATGAAAATACAAATAATGTGTAGCAGTTAAATCTATTTGATTGTAATCACTCTTGCTCTCTGAGGTAATTTTTAGGAGGAATATTTGGCTGTGCTTACAAACTTTATCATTTTTTTCTCTTTCTACATATTCCTTTGCTGATTTTCAGATCATCTGTAAAATGGCTTCTATGTTGAGCAGAACAACAGTTGAGCACATGCTGCTTCCTCGTTTCTGTGAGCTGTGCAGTGATGGGAAATTGTTTCAAGTCCGAAAGGTTGGTGTGTGTCCAGCCCTAACCCACCTACAAATGAATTTGTACATTTTCAAATGCCTTCCTGTATAATTTAGTCATAACTTTAGCAGATGAACTTTCCAAGCATCTGGAAGAGAAGTTTTGATTTATTGGCATGGTTCTAGTTTCTGTGGTTCAGTAAAGAAACAGATAATAGCCCTTGGCCAGAGGTTGGGTGCAGTGGTTAAACTGGCCTTGCACATTTAATAGTTTTGCACAACTTTCTTTTAAGCTGCTGTGCTTGGTTATAGGATGGAAGCAACCTACATAATTTCTAGCATCTTATTTCAAAACTCAAAAGTAACAGACATTTGAGACATCCTTTCTTTTTAAAAAAATCTGTTATTGAAAGGAGAAATCCTCAAAATGTAAGACTTACTTTAATTCATGTTTGAGTACAAAAGGAAACTTGTAGCATAAGAAGTATTAAAATATTTGAGCAGACTTAAGGGTCACGCAGAGCTTCAGCTTGGTGTGCAACATAAGCTGTGCTTGCTGGAATCTGAGCTGCTTTATTGCCTTCTAAATAAGCACAGGGAGCGACTAAAACGTGTATTAACGCAGTTCTATCTTAAATGATTGCAGATTTTGCCAACATCTTTTTCCAGCATGAGGGGATGTCCCTTTTGCCTTAATTAGAGCTTCTGTAACAGCCTGGAAATGGCACGAACTTGAGACCTTGATTAAACTTTGCTTCAGCAAAGCACTTAAGCCACCTTGAGCCAGGGTAGTGCTGTCAGTACACCTAAGTCCTGACCCTGGTATCATGTTCTGGCCTGCTTTGGGTTTGACAGCTGCTGCTCAAAGTGATTTAAACTTTCATGTGGGTTTATTGTCCCTTCTGGTGGTTACTGGAGCAGATGATGCTCCTCATGCAGAAAGTGTTATTAATATTGATTCCAGAGGCATGTGGTGTATGGACACTTGCTCCAATGAGTCTTTGGATGAGTTAATATTACATGATGCAGTTACAGGGCTGAAATTGGAAGAGTCAAAACATGTGCAGTTGTTTTGTGGGATAAATAATGCATGGTGGAGTTGATAATCAAACTAATGCCCTTGAAAGAGACACAATGTTATTAATGACTTTTTATTTCTTAGATTTGTGCAGCTAATTTTGGTGACATTTGTAATGCTGTTGGGCAAGAAGCCACAGAAAGACTGCTGGTATGTAAAAACCAAATCAGTTTGCAAGGCTTGTATTTCTCAGTCCAGAAAGTTTAATAATGAGTTCCTTTATTGTCTTCTCTAGAAATTAATCAGTATGCATGCATTTTTTAATTGATTTGGCTAAGGCCTTGGTTGCAATTACACAGCAAAACTGGGAATTAAGAGAAATGCAAAGTTCTTGTTTTGCCCAACATGTTTAAAAATGTAATTGACAGCATATATATACACACACATATTTATAGATACACACACACACTTTAGAATTACCACTTTTATTTTTCCCTGAACTAGATGATCATTCAATGATCATCAATTCAATTATGATTTTGTAGGCCATTAATAATTCTTTCTGTTCTTTCTTATTGCATATAGTTGTACACACATTCCTAATGGAGTAAGTGAGAGGCAGATGGTTTCTTTCTGATTCCTTTAATTAGTGTATGCATTTAACCTATCCCTGTTTCTTCTCTTCTTCACTTATTTTATTCTCTCTTGAGTTGGCGTTGTCTCCAGTTTTCAAACAAATACTTTGATATTGCTGCAGTCTTTGTTTAGTCTTTAATTAGTTTTGGATTGTCTTATTTTTGGCAGATTCCCAAGTTCTTTGAGCTCTGTTCTGATAGTGTGTGGGGAATGAGGAAGGCTTGTGCTGAGTGCTTCATGGCAGTGTCTTACACCACGTCCCCAGAAGTTCGCAGGAGCAAACTGTCCCCACTGTTCATCAGCCTGATCAGTGACACCTGCAGATGGGTGAGTAACTCACTCTGGGATTGATGCATCCTCTCAGGGAGATCCTAAACAAATAATGGGTGAGTTTAGTGGTGCTCTGAGGTACATTGCTGAGATCAGTGCCTAATGTGCTAAAAACTGATCTCCTGTGATAATACAGTGTCTTATTTTTCCCTCTCTCAACAGTTTATAAGTGTAAATACTCTTCTGAGAAAAGCTTGCTTGTGTTAAATAGATGAGTTGAAGTAGACAGAGATGTCCTGGGAATTTATAACTTCCAAAAGATTTCTGTACAATGATTGTAGGTACATGCTTAGGTGTATCACCCCCTGCTTAAGTGGCACTTATTTGGTGATTGGTTATATTTGGTATTAAATGAAGCTGTTCTAGTAAGAACTAGTTGGTTCTTACTAAAAAATGGCACCAAATTCTTATTTTTCAACTCAGAGAGCTGTGTGAAGCCTGACTGAAGCTCTTACTCCTCCACAGGTTCGTCAGGCTGCTTTTCAGTCTCTTGGCCCATTTATTTCTACCTTTGCAAACCCTTCAAGTGCTGGTCTTTACATTCGAGAAGACGGGACACTGAGTATCCGACCATCAGCACAAGATGTGAATTCCAATTCCTGTCAGCCAAGCAACAATATCACTTTGATATCTTCCAGTGCAAATGCTGCATTGCCCAGGTAAATCCTGGGAAAGGTGTGGTGTAGTGGAAAGGGTTAAAAAATAGGTAATTGGTTTTTGTTGCTATCGAGGTTAAAAATCACAGTTTGAGAATAGAGTTCTAGGAAAGGTCTGAAGAGTGAGATCACACGTTTGAGTGTAACCACATTATTGAAAAATTCACTTTCGCTTCACAGGAGGGCAAAGAGAAAACTGGTGAAGTAAAGCATAGTGGTAACAAATTCTGTTTTTCTGGTGAGAAAAGCTTCTTTTGCTGCTGTCTTTTATGAAGTATTTCACTGAAAACCTCTTGTTACAGAGTACTTCAAGTTTACTTTCAATAACTTTGTTTCCAGCTCAGAACAACCAATGGAAATCAAACCAGAATCATCGACTGAGGAGACTTCAGCAGAAGTTCATGCAAAGCTCTCTGAGGACCTAAATAAAGATCCACGGCAAGAAGGTTCAGGTTGTTGTGCTGGCCCTGGAGAAGTGTCTCGCTTGTGTCAGGGTGACAAAGGCGCTGCTGGTGCCTCTGAAGCCACGAAGGAGAGCAGTTTGCCGGGGATGAGCTCGAGGCTGCCGTCTGCCGGGGACGTGTTTAACACATTCCTGTACTGGCGCCCTCCTCTGCCTGACATAAGTCAGGACCTGGAGCTGCTGCAGTTCAAGGCTGAGAAGCACAACGATGCCTGCTCTGTGCCATGCAGTAACTGTGTTGCTAGCAGTGAAATAAAAAAGGTTCTGGAAAGCTTACAGGAGCACATAGATGATCCAGATGTTCAAGGTGAGACTCTGTGACAGTAAAATCGTGTTTTCTCTGAGCAGGTTTTGTGGCCTTTCCAAAACACTTGACTGCATTTTAATTGGCTTGGTATTCATAGGGTGATGAGCTTACCTTGAGCAGTAAATTATAGTAGAAGGTTGTGCAACAGCTTTTTTCCTAAGACCTGAGTTCTTTCTAGAGCAGCTGGGGAAGTGTTCCTGGCTTCTTTTTGCATGAAAAATGAATTGATCTAACTACAAAAGGGAAAACAGCTTGTTAAAGACAGTTTTAACAGGTTTCAGGTATTGTAGGTACTGTGGGTTTAATGACAGTGCTACCTCTTACCAGCTGAAGTCATCCAATATTTGGCTGAGTGAGGATGACCCTAACTTCAAGTTCTCTCCTTAGCCACCTGAAACAGGCCCTTTGTTGAAAGAAAGGATATTGGCCTGATGGTGGGATCTGTGTTTCATGAACCAAATCCCTGTTGTCATCCATAATCAGCTCAGTTTCCTGTTTCAAGTCTCTTCTTCTCAAGTCTCTTGAGTGTTCTGGAGTAAAAGGCCTTTTCTTTCCAAGAGCAAATGTTTGCTAATACACCATTTCCGTGCAGCTCACACTGGGCTACCTTTTATCTTTTCAGATGAGTTAATTACAAGTTTAATGCTTTTAAATGCAGAAGGGAGACGAAATAATCATCTTTTGCTTTATACAGCTCAGGTCCAAGTGTTGTCTGCTGCTCTCAGAGCTGCTCAGTTTGATTCTGTTGGTGACTGCGAGACCAAAAAAATGGAAGAAAGTGGTGACAATCTTCAGAACAAAATGATTTTGGATGAAACAGCTGTTTCAGATGCTGTGTGCAACCAGGTGCAGGGGGACACTCTTCCATCCCCTGCCTCCCAGGATGACATCAGTGACCAGTCAACCACCAGTGTGCTGAAAAGCACAGTAAGTACACGTTGTGCTCCATGTCTGAACTGTGTGGGGTTGTGTAGCCCCTGGCATAACTGACCCACTTTTGATCCCAAGCCTTTGAACATTACTAGACCACAGCTATGATATTCTACTTAGTCCAAGCAAAAAAAGAAAAGCCATTAAGGGTTATCATTTCTGTTTGCACCCAAATGACCCAGGAGTTAAAGTTTTGCTTTACTCTCGTAGGTTTTTTTTCTGATGAAATTCTGAATATAATTTGATTTCAAGAATAGAAACTATTTATAAGTAACCATCCAAAATGTGTATGAATGTTGGGTTTGTGGTGGTAAATTAGGTTGCTTTCTTTAGAGGTACATCTTAACTACTGCTGCCCTTGGTGCTGCTACAGTCTGCCTCAGTGTACAACTGTTGTCTTTTTGTACTTGCATAAACACACTGAACAAGGCTCTGCCTGTGAGGGGCTATTCTGAATCTGAGCTCCATTGTTCTGCACTGTGATGCTTTGAAATATCCCAAACAGCACCAAGTCTCATTCATTTCACTACCTGGTACCTCCTTTTACAGGACTCAGCGGAACAACACAGAGGAACCAGTGTGTTTTTGAGGAAAGAGCAAGAAAATAATCCACCATTTGAAGATGACAAGTCAAAATTACAGGTGATTAAAATGGCATCAAATGGGTTTAGTGGAGTACTGGATACAGTTCACCTTACCCTTAATGCAGTGATATCTTCTGCAAGGGATTGGTCGCAGAATGTGAAGGAATGCTCCAGAATTCAAGGAGAATCCTGTTTTAAATGAGAAAATTAGAAACATTCTGTTGCCTTTTTGGTGCCTTAGAGGCAACCTGTGCAACCAAGGTAGGCACTGACTGTACTGTTCTGTCACTGATTTATTGTTTGGCATCAGCAAAGAAGGAATTTTCAGCTTGACTGATGCAAGGTGTTGATAAAGCCATAATGGCTGTTCATTGCTGACTGCTCTGTCCTAATGAGAGGACAAATAACCATCGGGGTCATGTACCCTTGGTGAGGGTAACACACACAAGGGGTGTGTTTTGGTGCTGGCTGCTTGGTAGAACTGTAGCACAGCAGGTGTATTTTGTTTCTGATTTCAAATTGAAGTGTGTATGTGTCTGTAGGACATCATCCCTCAGCCTTTACTGGACCAGTACCTGTCCATGACTGACCCTGCTCGGGCCCAGACTGTTGACACTGAGATTGCCAAGCACTGTGCTTACAGCCTGCCTGGGGTGGCCCTGACTCTGGGCAGGCAGAACTGGCACTGCCTCAAGGACACCTATGAGACACTGGCTTCAGATGTACAGGTAAGGAAAAGAAAAAAAAAGTTTTGTAACCCTAAATCAGAATTGTGACGGTTGTTTGCTCAGTTTGTTGCACTGAAGTTATAAGATCGTGTAATTTCTTACACGGGAAAAAATATGCACTGAAAATATAAAATCACAGATTTAAATCAGACTTATGATTAATATGATGAACTCTTTCTGCTAGCTCTGTTTGTCCTGTTGTCTCAATCCTCACACAGGGGTTGTTCAAAAGCTTGTTTTAGTTGTGGTGCCTCATGCAGCTCCCTTGTTGGCCTGTTTGCAGTGGAAGGTGCGGCGCACTCTGGCTTTCTCCATCCACGAGCTGGCTGTGATCCTGGGGGATCAATTAACAGCTGCTGATCTGGTGCCAATCTTCAATGGGTTCTTGAAAGACCTGGATGAAGTGCGTATTGGTGTCCTCAAACATCTGTATGACTTTCTCAAGGTAGGGAACTGCAATGAATTTCTCAGCATAAATTTTTTTCTGACTCCATTATATGAGAGTTTTTGAATGAGCTGTGCATGTATCAGTATCTAATTAATGTTTCATTTTCTACAATGCTGCCATTTTGTGTGTGTGCCTTTATTCCTTCTTTTAATGTGCCTCATCTCTCTTTTCTCTCATATCCCAACAAAATACCAAAGCTGAAAACCCTTTGTCAATATGGTTGTAAATGCTGCTGGGCTGTTGTAAACTGGGAAAGTTGACTCCATTAGCAATTTGTGTTTGGGGCTGGGAGAGAAGAGAGCAGATCCTGGTGGGCTGCTGAGGAATACACACAGATCCTTAGCTTTTGGTTACTTTTATGCCCAGAGATGGTGCTTTGGGTGTTGCTAAAGGGATGACTTCTTGTCCTTTGGGTGTCACCTGTGTGTGTCCAGGCACTCAGGTGATTGTGCACAGTTTTTAGGAAGCACCTTGTCAATGGTCACTTGCTTTCAAGTAGGACAATTCACGTAGGTGTGAATAGAGTAACACACCAGAGAACTGTGAGTTTGAAGTTTTATCAGTTTTATACCTGTAATGTTTTTCCTTTAGCTACTTCATGCAGACAAAAGGCGAGAGTATCTTTACCAGCTGCAAGAATTTGTGGTGACTGATAACAGCAGGAACTGGAGGTTTCGTTACGAGCTGGCAGAGTATGTAATTTTGTTAACTGCTGATTTTTAACCTGTGTTACTAACTTGGAAATAAGTAATTACATTCAGAAGTTAGCACATCTCCATTAGGAGCTAAAAGTTTACAACGATTCTTTAGGAAGGAAAAAGCCTCTGGCTGTTTTAGGGTTGTTTGGGGGGAGTTGAGGGTGTTTGGGTTTTTTATTTTTCACAAGTTGCATTGTAATGTGTGAGTGAAACTTAAATGTCTGTGATTTTACTAAAGTGGAGATCTGGTTCACTTGCAGCTAATGAAACATGACAATCTGACAGATACCATTCATTGAGAATTTATTTGTTCAAGACTCCCTTGCAAAAATTAGTGAAATGCATGTAAAAAGTAATTTTTGTAATGTTTAGGAAAGAAAAACCAGCTCTTAAAAAATAAGTTTATTCTTTTGATACTTTTATAAGACTGGCTATATAACAAAGGTAGATTAACATCCCACAGTTTCTTTTCTACAAGCCCTGTTGATATTTGAAGCACCTTTGTAGACACAGTTTGCAGCTCAAGTCTGACCTTTGTGTTTATGGTGTTGCTGTGTTGGGGCTGTTGAGGACTCACTCTCCTCTTGTAGTTTGGCACAACAAACTCACAGTGGTACAGAAGTTACACAGCAGCTCCCTGAGCCCTGCTGGGGAGCTGCCACTGCCTGGGTTCTGTGTGGCTGCTGGTGCTGTGCTGATTCTGTGGCTGGAGTGAGTTCTGTGTGCTTCTGAGAGAAGAATTATTTTCTGAAATGTAGATTTCTACCCTGAGGTAATTATTCAGTTTCTGCTTTGCAAGAATGGACAGGGTATTTGTTTGAAGTTGAAAAAAACTTCTCCTGCTTCTTCTGTAGCTTTTGGTTATTCTTTTGGGTAATGTTGATACACTGGTACGTGTAGTTTGGGTCACATGTAGTTTCTCTTGGCCTCCCTGATGGATTAAAGCTGTCCCTCTAACAAGTGAAGAGAAGAACAAGCTGCTCAAGGGCTCTGTAGTAACCCTGGTGCTTTGGTGCTCCTTCCCCACCTGTAAGGGCTGGTGAATGGCTGCAGGCTGATGCTGCACTTGGTACAGTTCATGATTTCCTTTGTGTTCCAGGCAGCTGATCCTGATCCTGGAGCTCTACAATCACAACGATGTTTATGACTACTTAAGGCACATTGCACTAACTCTGTGCTCCGATAAAGTTTCAGAAGTTCGGTGGATCTCCTTCAAACTGGTAGGGGATTTAGCTCACTTCCTGGCAGGAGAGCAGGAAAATGGTCCTGGAGAGGGTACCTGAAATCACTGGTTTTTCACACAAGTAGGGTGAATAGGGATGTTTTAATAAACACAGGAATCAATATGGAAAAAAGTGAAATGGAAAGTTTATAAAATATTTTGAGCTGTCAGACTGCCACAGATATTGAAATCTTTCTCTGTGGTTGTATGTGAATGAGAAATCTTTTGAAGTGAGTGAAAGCCAGTATATGTGATTTGGAAAACCTTCCCCCAGTTCTGGGGGAAAAAAACCCACAACAAAACACAGAACAACCAACTACTGATCTTTCCTCAAAGCTGATTTAATTTGTTATGAAGCCCATGAGCACAGCTGACTACACTGAATACAGTGGCCCTTGTAGAATTCAAATGAAATGATGTCTTTTTAAGTCTAAGGGCTGCAGCTGAAATTTCATTTCTTCTTTTTGTTCCCCTCCTTTTCCCATTCCTTTGGCTCCCAGGTTGTAGCAATACTACAGAAGTTCTATGCAAACAGTGCGAGTGCCCTGGGATTAAATTTCATCAATGAGCTCATAGTGCGGTTTCGCCACTGCTCCAAGTGGGTTGGGAGACAAGCCTTTGCCTTCATCTGTCAGGTTGGAATGTTCTCTGTGTGTACATTAAATTTGGGGCTTTGCAGCAATGTGGGCAAAACTGAAATTTGGACTCATGATTTTTTTGGTCGTTTTTGGTTTGGTCAGAGTCAGTGTGGTATCAGTGCTGGCATCTGGCTGTGCCACTCCAGGCTGTGTCCCTGTGTGGGTCTGTGCTTCCAGCTGCCACAGCTGATCCTTGGACTTTCTGGTATCCCAGTGGCAAAGCCAAGAATTAAGTCCCAAATGGAGATGCATTTGTTTAATCCTTGGCCGTTCTAGGATAAAGGATCACAAGAGCTCTTCAAACCACCAATGGGTGCTGAATGCCAGGAACTATTTCCCTCTTTATTGCCACCACTCACCCCCTCCAAACCAAAAATGCTCATTGGGGAGCAGTGAGGAGCAAGGATTGAGTGTTAAAAGGGAAAAGGGTCATGACAGGCAAGAGAGCAGCATTTCCTAAAACATTCTTGAAAGAAATTCATCTGTTCTTCCTGGTCCATCTTTGGCTGAACTTCAGAATGATGAGACACAGAGTGGGGTGTTGTTGCTCAGTGCTTTTTTAACAGGCCAAATTAAGGATAAGGTGGAAAGAAACGAAAGAAATGGCAATGAGTGTATTTTTAACATCAATCTTGCTTTCTCCTGTTGTGTGTCTGTCCCTTAGGCTGTAGTAGAAGAGGAGTGCATGCCTGCAGAGCAGTTTGTTGAACACTTACTCCCCAGCCTCCTAAGCCTCGCATCAGATCCTGTGCCAAACGTCAGGGTCCTGCTTGCCAAGGCTCTCAGGCAGACGTTGCTGGAGAAAGGTGTGGTCCTTCATTTCCTGGGAAAGATCCAACATCTCGGGAGCTCTGGCTCTCCTCTGCCAGCACAGCTCTTGTAGCTCAGTCGGTGCGAGGCTGTGAAACAGAGTCATGCACTGTAACCTAGGATTTAAATTCAGATCTGAGAGTACTCAGTGGCTTTGCAGCCTTGGGACATCCTTAGGGATGCTCGTCCCTAAAAGCTGCCTTGGCCGCTCCTGCAGGTGCCGAGTGGCCCCACTTGGGGGCAGTGCGGCCCCGCGAACCGCGCCCGAGGCAGCTCCGCCTTTGGGATCCGACGTTCCTCTCAAACACCACCGTGGGTGATTTTGGTATATCTCAAATGTCATTAGTGTGCTGCTGTCTGATTATTCAGAGGAAGAAGGACAGAAATTGCCTAAATTTTTTCAGAATAAAGTCTGGAGAAGGTTTTGGAATGCACTGTGCAGTGGCAGCCTCCTGAGCTTCCTGTTGCTCATTGATACATCTCTATTTAGGGCTCAGCAAAAAGTTTATCTTAGAAGTATTTCGGTACCTAATGAGATGAATCAGAAGCAGCATATTCCTCTTCCTCTGTCAGCTTCCTTAGTTTCCTGTACTTTCTGTAAGGAATCTATAAGCTGGATAAGCTGCCCCAGATAGTTTTGGCATTCTCTGTATTTCTGCACTACTTATGCCCTAGGGTTTATTCTTTTAGATTTGATTAAAATTGTCTTTTTTCTCTCCTTATTCCAGCTTATTTTAAAAGTGTTGGCAATCCTCATCTAGAAGCTGCAGAAGAGACCATTCTAGCCCTGCAATCTGACAGAGATCAAGATGTGTCTTTCTTTGCCACCATAAAACTGAAACAGGGTAACATGGACAATATCACCATTGAAAAACAAAACTAAGGGGGTGTTCTGCAGTGAAGGCTGAACAGCAGGATGGATTTTCACCTTGTGTTTGTTAGTGTGAGTAATGAGGACAGATAAGGGGGGTTTTCTTACCTATTTGAGCAGGAAAGGAGGTGTTGAGAAATGTTACAGTCGTCATTTCATGACCTTATTTCATCTGCAGCGGTGTGTTTGATTCCTGTGAGTAATTCCTTCCTTTTGGTTTTCCCTTTGTAAATGGAGTGATAACTCTGACCTCACCTGCACTTCAATATTGTCTGTAAAGTCTTACACTACACTCAGTGTTTCAGCATAATTGGAATTTACATTTCATTTTTTTAACAAAACATTTCCGTTAGTACAAGACTGCCATAAGCTTAAAAAGGTTGCTAAATCTTAAAACTTGATTACAGCAAACTTCCCTGAAGCTGTTCTTTCCTCACTTTTATTATAATCTTCGTACTGTTTCAGCTATTGCATTTATTTGAAAAAAAAAGAAGTGTATATATGTGAATATTTTTGAATTGTAACAAAATACTATGAAGAACTTAATTCTGTATCAGTGGGAAAAGCTCAACATTAATTTCATTTTTTCAAGTAGTTACACTGCTAGAATTAAGCATGGGTCATTTTTATGTGTGATATTTTTCCAAGCACAGAGAGCTCAAGATTCTTTGTATATTGTGAGGTTTCTATTAATTTCTTACTTCTGAGCTACGCCCTTATAGTGTTAACAGGTCAGAATGGGGTTATGACAGGCCTTACAGGTGTTCACAGGTCAGTTTTTGTTCCTGCTGGCTCTCCCAGGAGCAGGTAAACTGGAGAGTTCCTAAACGGAAAATTCCTCCTCCTGCCCCAGCAAAGGTCACTTGAGTTGAGAGATTGAGTTCCGCAACAGGAGCTGTGGCTGTACAAGGGTATTACAGAGAGCTCCAGCCTTAGGGCTTTGTTTGTTTTACATGCACACCTCATTTAACAAACACCTTTTAACCTGCCCAGTGTTTAAACCCCAAACAGCTTTTCCTAAGAAACAAAGGGCCTCTAAATTCTGCAAAACCCCAATTCAGAAATGTTCTGGGGAAGGGCGGTGCCACAGTTTGCTCTGCAGCCTCTGTGGGTTGTAGGGCAAGGTGTGGGGCAAACACCAGATGAGACATGTAGGGTGAAGTGGCATGTCTCCTGTGTATTGGAAGAAAGAGCAGAATTGTGTTAGTCAAATTGAGTAGCCTCAGAAAAATTATAAAGCTTATCCTTCTCCTGGACCCTGTGTTCTCTTGGAACCCAAATCTGCAATAATGTGGGTCCTGGAAGAACGAAGTTTGTTTTTTTTATTGTGGATTGAAACTTCATCCTGCTCAAAAACTAATGCTTAAATACTAAAGAAATGGTTTTGTGTGATAACAGTTACTTTGTTTTGAGAGCAGAGTCCTTTCTCCTGAGCAGACCTGTGTAAATACTTGCCCTTATTTCATGTTCCATAGCAAGTAGTTCACATGGGGGAAGGTTTTCACAGAAATAACTGGTTTGGTTTTGTTTGAACGTGGCTTGTCTGCAATAGTGAGTAGGTTCCTCAGCTGGGTTCTGTATTTTGGGAGGGCTCACTTTTGTATAAGTTAACCAGTCATGTATTATAATATGTACAGTATTTGTAACAAATTGTTTTCTTGTAAGATCACAAAATGCTCTTTGGAAGTTGCAGGCAGAAACATACCACTGCTATTGCAGCAAACAGTGTAAACTCTGCAACATTCTACATTTAATTTTTTACAGTTTTTTTATAATTTAAAACAAATGCTTCTTCAGTACAGACTTTTTATGATTGCAATTTCTTAACAAAAAGACCTCTCAAGTTAATTTTTTCTAGTTCTAATATCTTTTTCTAATGCTGGCATTATACTGATATTTTCTAACAGTTCTGATTTTTCTAAGGCCTTTCTGACAAGGTTTCACTTCTGTTTTTTATTATCAGTTCATTCAATTTCTCAGCACTGAACAGATTTTTTTAAGTGTGTGTATATGTAAGTATGTTTGAAATATACTGTATATAAATTAAATACCTTGAACGTTAACCCAACCCAGGTTGCTGTTTGTCAGATCACCTTCAAGAATTACCTTGACTTGCAATAATCCACTGGAAAACACAAGCTTCCGTAGGTTTTAGCATGTTTGGTTAGTGTTCAGTAGGAGTTTTTAACTAGGATGTGTATAAAGGACAAGCCACCAGCTAGAAAAGTTCACTAAAAGGCTGAACAAAGTTTTGTTTTTAACAGCATTTTGGTACCTCTCTGGCTCCCAAATTCAGGTCAGTTTTGAACAAGGCAATTTCAGTGGAGCGTTTAAAACCTCCCGTTACAGCTCCACAGTTGCATGTCCTGATGGGGGTCAGCATAGTTCTGGGGTGGGTTTTTTGTAGACAATGTGCAGCTCTGTTACACAGATTTACCCTCTGCAAGTCTGTCTTTTTGGTTTAGTTTTAAACTAGAAATGACTTGAGCATGACTAAAGGCCGCACTTTACGTCTTGTCCTGGACAAATGTATGCAGCGAGTGTGTTCACGTGCAGTTCTCTGGGTTGTTTCAATTATGCAAAAATATGTATTTAAAAAGCCAGGTAGAGCAAAGTTAGGTAGTCCATCCATGTTCACAGCAGCAGCAAGAATATCACTTCTCAGCATTTCTAGCTAAGGAATGTGACAATAACAGTCGTTGGTGCAATATTGCTGTGATGCTGTAGGGAATGATCCAGCACTTGTAATCCAAAGCATGTTGGTCATGTTGCTTAGGTCTGAGCCTCACTGGTGTCCCTGGTGGGATGAGCACGTGGCAGCAGTGTCTGTACACGGTGGTGGTTAGAGCCCAGTTAAGTGGGGACACTCTGGAAGTGTCATTCATTTGTCAGAATAAAGAATCTATGTAACTTTCTATTTGTATTTATCTCAATAAATCCTGTGACTGTTTTATAAAACCAACTTGTGGTAACTGATTTTTGTCATGGGTGAGATGTGAGTGTATTCCTTGGTTAATGAAACATGTCCCAGGTGTAAACACTGGCTGTCAGAGCAGGGCTGAATGCGGAATTCTTCATGCTGGGTAGTAAAGGAATCTTTCAAATGTGCCATCTATTGCTGGAACTTCCCCTGCCTGGGGGGGATGTTTGTCCTTTCAGGCTCAGGCAGCACCTGAGCAGAGTTTTGTGCTCGTGGCAGCCTCACACCACTGTTGGTTTTGTGAAATCCAGTCTGCTGCACATCTCCCTGCGGAAGCTGAGTGTTGGAACTTGGGAGCAGAGACCTGTCCTTGCTTTGGCATTGCACAAACAACTTGTTAGCTCAGGGAATTTTTAAGGAGAAAGAAAGAGAAGCTGTTGTTACACCTGTTCCATATTTATCAATAGACACCTGAGGCTCAGAACACTGTGGCAATTATTACATTCCCTTCTTAAAGTGAACCAAATGAACAGAAATTGTTAAATGCCAGAGCATAATACAGCTTATAAAGCCCAAAAGACATCAGGAAACTGGTGCTGATTGGGCTCTTACATGTTTTCCTCTTGCCTAGGAAAGAGAATTGTAGTCAGCTTGCAATCTCCCTGACATTGTTCCTGATGGAAGCAGACAAAAAGTACCAATGAAACAGAAGGGCTGCAATTTAGTTAATTTATGCAAAACACAATCAGCATTCAAACTGGGAGTTACCAAGCAGAAATGTATTGATAGAAAAGCCAAAATATTCTCTGTGCATAAATTGTGAAATATTAAAACAGGATTTCAAAGAGACTCCTGGAATTCACACAACTCTAGGCCAGAGAAGATTCAGGAGGGAATTTTGTCACTGTCACATTCATGAGGAGGGCAGAGGGGCTGTGATTTAGTCCCCAGCACTCGGGCCATGCCTCTGTGTGCTACAAACCAGTGCAGCTCTGCTGTGGCACAAGAGCTTGGAGCAGTAAGGGAAAATAGAAACAGCTTTTTCAGAAGAGTGATTAGGAGGGAGGGTGATTGCTTATGAGGGATGGCTGCAAAGGATCCATGGTGGGGAGAGGGAAGAACTGTGAGGAGCTGGCAAAGGACTGAGAGGAATGGGACTGCAGATGAGCTGGGGCACACAATTCCAAAGGTATTCTGTCTGTAGCACAACCTCTGCAGCAGAAACCACATCCACACACTTTCTCTGCCTTCATGTTCTGAATGTGCAGTGTTGTTGGGTTGTAACCACCAACAGTGTTCAAAGGCAAGCAGAAGCCAGCAGTGAGCTGTGCCTGAGGATCTGCTGACCAGTAACGTTTAGGGAGGGTGGTGGTTTGCAGAGGGGAGCCAAAAGCTGTTCATTTCCTACTCTGCTTCCAGCAGCCCGTTTAGGTTGGTTTGATGCCTAAGCCAGGCTGCAATTGAGGTTTGTGCTTTGGTTTCCCTTTAAGTTCCAGTTCCCTGTACACTGTTCTGTTTGCAGCATGTGCTTGCCATGACTGTCTGGTGTGGGTTGCCGGTGTTTTTCTGGAATTCCTGTGTGTACAGCAGCTAATAAAGGAACTGTCAGCTCAGAGAGGCCATAAATGCAGTTCTAGTGGCTTGGGATAAGAAATGCAGAGATCCCTTGCCCAAGCCTCCTCCGTGGAATTTCTGACTCTATTTCAATTCATTTGGTTTCCAGTAGCCAAACAACCACTGGGGTCACACAAAAGTCAAGGTATAAAAATTCATGGCTGTGAGCCTCCTTACCTATGAGCTGCCATATGTTAGAGGAATGATCTAGACCATAGCAGTTGTCTTCTCTCCCCTGATGAGTGTTTGTATGCATAATTCAAACGTGTGCATGTGTTTGAATTCCAGCTTTTATTGATTGAATTGGGCTCTGATAATAAACAGTATAAATAAATCAGAAGGGACTTAAAGCATTGATGTGCTGGGGGGGTTGGAATTAAAATGAGTGCAGTGACCTCGAGCAGAATGTAATTTCAAAAGTGCCTGAAATATGCTGATGACATAAAATAAGGCTGAGGAAGTTTGGAGGGGCAGAGGAACAAAACAAACTCATTCAAAATGATTTGGATTTATCAGGATTACAGGCCTTATGCAGTTTATTGTAGGGAAGTGTGAGGTAATGAGGCCGGGGACCAAAAGTAATCAGGGTGCAGTCAGAGTGAGAGTGGTGTGGAATGAGGATCAGAGCCTGTGGGGCAGGTGCAGCACTTGTCACTGGTGTCAAACATGCAGGAATCCTCTCAGGCTGCTTTGGTAAAGCACAAACCTTTCAGAGGCTCTGATGTGTTTGGTAGTTGGACATGCAGAGAGGAGAATCCAGCTTTTGATGTTGCAGGAAACATGATCTGTAACTGAGCTGCCTGATAGTTCATCACAGTGATTTCAGGCTAGAAAAATAAAAAATGCATTGTTCTGTGCTCACAAGTGCCCTGACAGCCACAGGAAAGCAAAGAGAAATTGGTGAATCCTTCCAGTTGGCTAATCTGGAGGTAGATGCTGGTTTTGGAAGTACTTGTTTTCTTCTGGGTTTCTTTCCTTCTTTTTAGTCCTAATGTCTATTTTCATTTTTTAAAATGTTTCATTTATCCCCTAAATTGTAAGCTTTGGATTTTTCTCAGTTGTGGCCAAGCAGCTTTTGAAACCAAATCAAAGGCAGAAACAATAAAAGGAGAGCTCTCTGTGTTGAATTCTATCGATGTCCTCATAGCTTTTATTGTTCTGATAGAATCCATATTAATTGTCCCTGTTTAAAAGGGCTTTCTCTAACTTGACCCATATCTCTAAATGTCATTTTTACACTTATTTTCACAGAAGAAATTAGATATTTGAAAATATAATCTTGTCTTACCTTTTTGTGGCCCAGTTTGATGTAGGTCCTGAAAGATTCCCAATAGTTAATAGTTTCCAGTATCTTAATACCCAGGGCATATCAATAACACAGAGACTTCTCTCCTTCTTTGAGCCCTCCCTGCTTGGTGCTGCAGCCCATGAAATCCTTTATTGTCTGGAGGACACAGCTTCAGTTTGCCACAGCTGAGTAGGACTGAGGAGCTGCAGGGAAAACTGAACTAGGAAGGACAGAAGCTAAGGCAAGTCACAAATAATAACTTAATCTCCCACCCTAATCCTCGTGTCATATCAGAATTAAATCAGGACTTGTGAAAGAATCCTCAGGGAAGTAAGAGATGCACTTGGGGTTTTTTCTTTTTGGAGTATTTTCAGGGGTTTGTGGCTTCTGATTGCCTTGGTGTCCCTGCCTGGGATACTGGGAACGTGCTGGCTGCCCTTTGAGATGAGCTCTCCCCCCAGCCAGATGTGGATCTTGCTGTGATTTTTACGTTGTTCCAGTGATAAGGACACAAGGATGCCCTCCATGTTCTGGTATCCATTGGTTCTCCACGGCAAAGGATCAGTGCTGGCTACAATCTGCAGCCTTGGAGCTCTGTTGTCAGCTTGGGCTGTTGTCACACACTCAGCTAATCCCCTCCAGTAATTTTATTTCTTCTTCACATGCACACTTAATGTCCTTAGTCATTAGACTGAAAAATGTTAACCTTGTCATAGTTAGTGACTGGAAGCAGAAAACTCCATTTAATTCTCAGGGGAATAAATTCTAATTTTCTGCTTGTCAGAAAGTGACATTTTACATATTTTTCTCTTTTTTTTTTGCTCACCAGTTTAGTGCTGAATTTAAATGTGTGTGTCATAGGAATAGACCTTTAGTGCTGAACACCCCAAAAGCCTTGGCAGGGGTCCATTGCATGAGAGTCTTGACCAAGAGCTGCTGCTAAAGCTCATTCCAGGCACTGCAGAGAAAGGGGGGTGAGAATGAAAAGTGAAGAGATAAGAGGTCAGCACAGAGGGCACATTAACATTGCATGTCAGGATGCATTTTTTTCCCCCAGCAAATATGGATGGATGAAAAGCAGCTCATCTGGAATAAAACGTCCCATGAAGAAATGAATTATGTTAATCAAGCAGACTAGTGCTAATATTTGTCATTAAGATGTGACATCTTCTAACCAATGTCACAAACTACTGGGAGCCTTTCAAAACCACACTGGTGGGAAGGGAAGTTGTCTGCAGATCCTGAGTTCCCTGTTCTATGAAAGGGAAGAGCTTGTCTTCAAAATTAGATGGCATTTATGGCAAAGAGAAATAATCCTCCCACAGATTACAGCTGTTCAGTGCATTGTTGTGCTGGTGGTCCTATCAGTGCATGTTTTGTATGGTTCCTTTTATTATTTTTCTGATACATTTCCATAAGGCTGTTCTGAGGAGGACATTGTGTGCTGGGAGCTGGATGTATTTTGAGAGAGACACCACTACAAAGAACTCTGAGTCTAAATTGCAAAGATGGATGAAGTCAAAATGAGGGATGGTTATTTTGCTTTTTGCAGATGGGAGCTGGAGCAGGGGAGGTGACTGTTGTGGCCAAAGTCACCCTGGGAGTCCGTGCAATTGCATCCTGATCTTTGAAGTGCAGTTCCAGTATTTTACCATATATTGTCTCTCCGTTCCCTTGTTGCTGACTGTGGATTTGATATGCACATGTGTAATGAGCCAAGCATGTTCTGCATATGTTTAGCCAAATTGTGACCTCAGGGACATGAGGGGAGCACTCTCTGGTCCAGTTAGGAGAGCTTCCATGGCTGGGCTCATCCAAGGCCTGCAGAGCAGTGTTGGCATTTACTTTATGAAATGCAAGCCCCTCTGCTGCCTGTTTGGTGTTTTGGCATCTGTGAGTTCTGGAGGGGCCTGGCAGGGCAGTGGGTGATGCTCTGCATGGCTGATGTGTGACCCCCTGTACTGTCTGAGCACCAGATGCTGATTAATGATTAGTGTGTAACAAATTAATAAATTGATACCACACACAAATAAACATCCATTACAGGGGCCTCTCAAGTCTCTCTCCTCTGGGGAAGAAGGGAGATCTGCAGGCCTTACATCCTTCACTGGACATAAATGCCTCTGGCCTCTGTGCTACCCTGACACCTTGCAGAGGGAACGGACACATGAGATTGATTATATTCCATAGGCTCAATGTGTGCTGGAAAAACCCAGCTTTTTGGCTTAGTTCTGTTGTATGCAGATGTTCTTGCAGGGAAGGGTGAGTGGTCAGCATTAAGTGGGCTCAGGGGGAACAGGTCCCATGTGCTCTTCCGGTAAGGCCCTGGTGTCCTGCCCTCGAGGGGTTTATCCACAGGGACTGATTTCAGACAACACCTTTGAAGGCTGAAGATAAGATCTCATTGCCCAAGCTCCCTGTGTAGCTTTGTGGAGAACAAGGATCCTGTGGTATATCATTTAAAGGTCTGAATTTGGACTGAATCATGACCAGAGTTTAAAAGTAATCTATGTGGCACATCAAACACCACTGACCTGAGCCTCACTGAGCCAAAATTAGGCAACAAATTGAGTTACTGTGTTGTCATCATTAGGCTGCCAGCAGCATAAAAACTTCTGTGCATCTGGCCTCGTTTTTCAGAAATAAAAACCATTTAAAGGTGGTGATACATTATAGAATGCAGGTAGTTAATACCCTTGTAACAACCCAAGAGATAATTCAGACAGAATTCAGATGTGGTTTCTGAATCTGTACAAACACCTACAACGCCAGAATGGGACAGGGGAGTAAATAAATCCATGATTGGCCTGACTGATTTTTCCATTCTTCTTACAGAGGAAGTGTGTGTGTATTTCTGTACCATGCTTGGGGCATGATTTATGTATTGCAATAAATAACACATATATGTGTGCATAATTAGAAGGGACAATAAAGAAAAGCAGTTGATGAAATTGAATTATGCATAATAAAGCTGTAATTTTTCAGGGAAGGCTGTAGTCATCAGGAGAGAAAGTGAAGCCTGTTTGTTTGGTTAGTGTTGTGAGAGACCTGAGCTGGAACTAGGGTCTTGTAAGACTTGGTATTTTTATGTTTCATTATATTACCCCACGGGGTTTGGGCAAGACCAGGTGAACAAAGCAACCCTTTGGAACCTGTGGTGTAGGATAAACTCCGCATTCTGGCTGTCACCTGCCCTTACAGGGACTGTTCACGAGGCTTACAAGGCAATGCTGTGTATTTATCTACTTTTCCATAGTAAAAATGTATAAATCATCATTATAGAGCCCTTCTTCAAAAGAGAAAGAGATTTGGCTCACTAAGTTTGAAGATCCATTCTCATATTTGGATGCTTTCACACATCCATGACCACTCTGCATGTGCTTTGTTCAGCTCCAAAACAACTCCAGCAGCACTGCCAAACACACACATGAAATGAATGTAAAATGCATCCCAAATAATTGCAGTGTTTATGTAATTTGGTGTTTTCTGTGTTCCAGAAACCCTCAACAGCTGGTTAACCCCTGCAGGACCAGTGAGCTGAGAGGGGCATACAGAGTACTGGGGTCTGGCTGCCCAGCCTGGTCCTGCCTGTCACTGCTGGCAGGTAAGGGTGGATTAGCAGTGACTCCACCAGCGCAAGTGGAAGGAAAATGGGAAGCAGATTTAGGCAATCCTTTCTCCTTCTTGAGTCCTTTAAGTGTAGAATGATGCACGTACGCATGCAGGACATTTTGATTGAGATATTCTGAGTATGAAGAAGGTTGTTCCCTTTCAAGTTAAACAGCTCTAGCCCAAGGTGAAGGAGTAAGGCTCAAGCTGTCCATTGCTTGTGGCTATCCCAGTAAAATACTGAATTGCTCAGCACTCCTACTTTAAAAAAACCAGGCAAACAAACATGGTGAAAAACCTGCTTTGGTCAAATCTATGGTGAGAGCTGGTGAAACTTTCCTCATCTGCACATAAGTAACTCGAATTATTGTGGATGCAGCTTCTGGGAGAACAAAAGCATCAGCAGTGCTCTCTGGGAGTTATTGTCCTGGAGTTATTGTCCAGTTTGCACTGCAGAGTGTTCTCTTTACCTGCCACTGTGCCCTGGCCAGAGCTGGCTCAAGACTCCCAAAAATTGTAGGTTAAAGTGAATTTTCCTACCTTAAATATTCAGAGCCTATCTCCTGGAGCAGAATTCTCTGACCCAGCATCACCACTGCCCCTACACCCTGTTGACCTGTGCAGAAGCAGCACAGCCAGCCTGACTTTTCAGGCCTCGGGCTGACCAGGAAGGGCTGTTTTGTTGCCACAGAGAATTCCCAAGTTTGCCTGTGACTACAGCCAGGAAGGGCTGTTTTGTTGCCACAGAGAACTCCCAAGTTTGCCTGTGGCTACAGCCAGGAAGGAAATGAGACAGGGGACAAGATCTCCATGTCCAAGTGAACCCATCAGCCTTGTCCCTCCGTGCTTCCTCGCCAGCCTGTCAGTTGGATCTCCTGAGAGACTGTAAATCTGTGGGGTTTGCTCCTTAACCAGTGCAGTGCCAAGATGGAAGCTGTAATGCACGTGATGGGAGCAGAGAAATCACACAGCTTTCACTAAACAAAGGACATCGCTGGGCTCTGGCAATAAGAGCAGAATGGCTGTTTAATTTTTCCAGACAGGGCCTGGAGCTCACTGGGGTTTTTTGGGCTCTTGCTTTGTTTTTGTTTTGCTCCAGCTTTTAGGGATGAGAATGTTGTGTCTGACGCGTGTCAGCGAGCAGAGGAGATTCGCGAGCAGAGCCGGGCTCGTCTTGCTCCCCGGTGAGGAATAAAAGCGTTGCCCGTCTCTCACTTCGGGAGGAGAAGGGGGGGCTGCCGGGCGGCTGCGGGAAGTGAGAAGGCATTGGCAGGTTGGGGTCAGGCTGGAGCAGCGCGGATCAGCCGGGTGTCACTCGGCAGCCTGGAGGCATCGCTGGGAAAGGCGGAGACAGAAATGTGCGTGCAGGGGTGGGGGGCGAGGGCTGCCATGGCTTGTTCGGGTGCAGGGCTGCTCTCCTCATTTAGGATCTTTGGGGAAAGCAGACAGGAAAATGGACTGAATAAAGAGCCTTTACCAAGGAAGCAGAGAAAATGGCCACTTCTACACGCCCTGCATTGGAACTCTAAATAATGCTGTTATTAGAGGTGTTAAAAACTTTGCTTACCAAGAGTTGTGTCCACATTTAATCCCAGTTTGGTACCTGCAAGGCTGATCTTGCACCCAGGGAAGCTGCTGGGTCAGTGGAGCCACCAAACTGAAAGCATGGTGCTGGTGGGGAGTGAAGATTCTTTGTTCTGTTTATTTCTTCATGGTTGCATCTGGTTTTGTGCTTTAAGGTCCACAGGTATATTTCAATATTTAGTGAATTTTCAGTTTATTTCTCTTCTTTAGTGAAGCAGATAAAGCAGGGAGGGGGAAAGGGCCAAATTCAAATTTGAGTCACTTGGGCCACATACACAACCTGTGACCACAAGGTGTAAAGGTGTAATTTCCATTAATAAAAGCAAATTGTACTGATCAATCACTTCCAAATTTCAGCCAGATCTCATATATAACTGCAGAGTGCAGCTCACCTAAAACAGGACACATGAGGTTACCAGAATTGTTATGTTTTAAAATGATTTCTCAATACCATTAGTCTTTTCCATGTATGACTGAGGAACGATGTTTTGTTCCCTTCCAACCCAATCAGTTTCACAGCACAACAGTATCCATTTCCAGTACAGTTAAATTCATTCCAGTATGGTCCTGTGAAATGGTCTGACATGCTTTCAGCTAAATGACAATTTGATGGGATGTGAAAACCACAGGAGTCAGGAAGAAGGTAATAGTCTGTGAGAGGGCCTTATCTGCCTTGCTACAAGGGCATGGTTTCAAGGGGAACAAAACACAACACATTGAGGAACCTAAAGCAAGGAGGGCCTGGGCTGGGCTTCACAGGGGAGCAGAAGTTTCTGGCCTGGTTGCCAGTGACTCTGTTAGATTAATGTTTGTCACTTTGCTGCTTTGTACAATGTGGAAGGAACCACAAAGAATCCTTCACTAAAGGAGGAAGTTATGTCTGTGAATGAGAAGCTCTACGTGTCTGAAAATTATAACAATAAAATCTACATCCTCTGTTTTGTAGGGAAACAATCTCAGAACTAAAGTTACCTCAGGCTGACAGAGCAGCCAGTAGGAGGAACTGGAGATAGCAGTTTGTGCTCAGGCTTAGGACTGCAGTGGGTGTCACTGGGATGTCACTGCAGAGATGCCTCATGCAGAGCACTGAGTAGGTTTATTCTCCAAGCACCCTTTTAGGCACTGCATCACTTGTCTGTGTACAGGCTGTGGTTGCTTTTCACTTTGGTTCTTCCCAAATGTACAGCAACACTTGGATGGTGATTGCAACCTTAGTGCTACTTACTCAGAATCACCAGCAACTACGATCTAATAAAAAATCTTTATTCTCTGTAAAATGCATTTTAAGTAAATACAAATCTTTTGAGCTCCTGGTAAAGTATCTTATATTAATGGAATTATAAATAGCAAGTGCCAGTTCTGTGCCAGTTCTAACAGCACAGAAAAGAACACATTGTGAAACAGAACACCAGGGTTTTGTCCCCCAGTTTTGTTGTTGGTACAGTAAGTGCTTGTAAAAAAGATAATTCTGATTTCATAGTTCTGCAACTTAAATACAGCTGCCATTTAAAGCCTCTGCTGTTATTTCATCACACACTCAGGGGAGCACCTGCAGGAGCACATCCTTGGTGGCAGATGTGGGGCTGACCTGTTGCCACCTCTGCCTCTGGTGACTGGGTATCAGATCCAGTAACATTTCAGTGTGTGCAGTTCTGAAAGACCATCCATAGCTCTTCTGTAAAATCAGTCTGTTAGCAAAGTTTGCCTGAAAACAACACTAAAGACAAGATGGCTTCAGCTTTCTGAAAAATTTTACTCAGCCAAGGAGTTGCTCTGCAGCCCCCTGCGCTCACCAGAAGCTTTGCAAAAGACCAAAGGAAATTTTGGTTGAAGCATCGAAGACATCTAAATACACTTATATCTTGTTCTCATATTTTAGTTTTGCTCTGACTTGCACAGAAACACAGGTCTAACACTTTTATACAGAATTAAAATTGTTTAGACTTTTGCTGCATTTTTGAAGTGATTTAATTCTGTTTTGAAGCATTTTCTGGTGTGTGCAGAGTTTACTAACACTATCCTGACCTTGGAGATGAGTGATATTTTACAGTGTGCAGTGGCATTTATGTACCCAACCTGGCTCCAATAAATAGGTTAATTTCCACAAATTAAAGGCCAGGTTTCAAACATTCCAAGGTGATACAATAATTCTGTTGTCAACCTTTAGGATTCACAGCTGGGGCAGATGATTGGGCAGTCCATTGTCAGCTGCAAATCCACAGCTTTTACACCATTTTTTTCATTGTAAAATGGTAGAAGTGTTTGGAAAAGAAAGTCAGGTTTATAGTTTCACATAACACCAAAACCCTGAATACATGGGACAAATAACAACTGACAGATTTATGATAAAGAAATTACTTAAAATTTTAGATTATACTCCTTGCACAACCCAAATTAGTCTCTATCAAAGAATCTCCTGAAGTAAAGGCACCTTAAATGACAGAATGTACAATACAAAACCCTTACTGTTAGCACAGAGTTAATATTCAGACATTGGAATAGGATTCAGGAATGTCCAACTGTAGATGCTGGACAAAGAATTTATTTTGGTTTTCAAAATCAAACCATGGCTCATCTGGATTTGGATTTCACTTCATACAAACATTCACTGGGAATCTGGTGCCAGTTTTGGTTATTTAATATAACTCTTTAAAAGCCAGTGGTCTTGAAGTTCCCCTTTCATTTGACCTGGATTAATGTAATTTAATTGCTACTAAATTACATATTAATCATTATTATATCTGTTTATATAAATCAGGCAAGAGTAAGATCTTTTGACCTTAAAATAAACTGAATGAACCACATACCACATGATTAAAACAAGCAAGAGATACAAAGTTGGCAATGACAAGAAAGCACACTGATTTTAAATATTGTTCTAACAATTATCTTGGCTGTTCAAAGAGCAGTGTGCACAGGTTATGGTCAGCAGCTAAACTACAATTTAACTTAAATTTCCAGAGTCTGATTCCAAGTTATTCTTTATTCTGGTTTTTAAGTAAAGTGTCTGAAGTTACTTCTGCTATGTGTTCTCATTCTTCGGTAATCTTTCCAAAGGATATGACTCACTTCTCCATTATTTGTAAAGAATATGGAAAAAAGTAAAATATTATTATTTTGTGGGCATTTGGAAATGGATGTTTAAAAAAAAAAAAAGGTGGGATGTTGATGATTGTGAGTCATTTCTTGGGAAGAAGGGAAGAACAAACACTAGCTGCTGCCTTACTGCTGTGAAAGCCAAGGACTTAGTGCTGACTCAAGCAGCAGATATTGATGGCTGCAGAACACAAAGGAGATTTTGCAGCAGGGTTAAAGAGGAAAACCTTTCCTCTTTAAGTGATAAGGAGTCAGAGGGAGCTGCCTGTGTTGATTTCTTGGAGGGTGTTTTTTGTTTAAACAACCTTCTGATTTAAACACCTTGGCCAGTTAGAATTACATCGTGCAAACAGTTGGTGCAACTGAACGAGTCTCCTTCTGAATTTCCAGAAATCCTGGCAGATCTTCAGGTCCCTAATGAGGTGCAAGACTGAACTCCATGGCACTGGGGGAGCTACACCAGTAACTCACAGTGCAATCCCCTGCTGGCTCTGAGCTTCTCTTCCTGGTTGGTGCAAATATTGGTACACACAAAACTGAAGTGACATAAATCCTTTGTAACCCATTTGCATATTGATCAACTAATGGAAAAAAACCCCTCTTTTGATACCAAAAACTGATTTTTCAAAGTGACTTTGTGTCACTGTGGCCTTTGTGTACTTTATTTCTTTACTGGGAACTACTCACTTTATGTGAGTAACTACACAAAACACCTGCAAAGCACACCCAACACAAAAACCTGTGTATTTTATAACTATGGGTATTTTATGAGTAGGGATTCTCATGGAGAAACAATTATAAAAACTTGCACTGTCATTCCAGCTTCCAATGGATATTTTTAAATTATAGCCTTATTAGTGCTAATAAAAATAGTACCTGCTGTGGTCTTAGTATCTGAGATTATTCATTGTTATTTCTAAGTTACAAACAGAAGCTCTGAAGACTTAACAGCTTGGAGGCCATAGATTCAATTAAATAAAATGAAAATGTTCACACTTTACCAAAATGATTGTGGATTTTTACATAAACAGCATAAATGATCAACAGTCCAACAGTCCACTACAGGATGTTTCCTTGGGAATGCAGATGGATCTATGTGCCTAACTCTTTATTTCCTCACGTCACTCAGAGGGCTCACATGGTCAATTCATTTTGCAGACAGTTCCTCTGCAGCTTTGGATTTGATAATCATGTTCAAGTGACAGCCCTGGAACACCTGATCTCCAGCCAATAAATCCCTGGGTAGTTTTAGGTACTGGAGGAGATGGAAGCACCTAAAATCAAAGTAACATGTAAAATTGAATGATGAAGAGGTTTTTGATTGCAGTTTCTGTCATTCAACATTGTCTTTTGTGTTGTAGTGCTCTAAAACCAAGAATCAAATCATTGTTTAATGGTGTATGTTGGAATTATTATTTTTTTTTAAAGTTCGGTTCAATAGTAAGGGCTTTAATTGCTTTACATTATTAGGAGAAGAATTTTATCATTATTATGTATGGAAAAAAGACTAAAGCTGAAGATAATCATCATCTTTAAAACTAATTAACCCCTGTAAACAGGAGAAATAGTGTTTTCTCCTTGCTGTAATATATTTGGTAGCAATGCAGCTACGGAATAATAATTTTAAGTCCAGATGCCAAGGATATTGCCGACCAAGCTGGCTTTTGCATCAAGAATTACTTATCCATTCTACCTTCTTTCCACTTTAAAGGATGGGTGAGTTAATCTGCAACTAATCTAGCTAGAAAGGAAACAAAACAAAAGCCAACAGACTCTGTTCAGTGACTGCTGTGCTTACTTTGGCTGAATCATCTCAATTGGGCACGTTCTATCATTTCAGCATCTGGGGACTTAGCAGAGAAATACACAGCGAGAGAACAATGTTTCAGTTCTCTTGCCAGAGTTGCTTCACTTTGTTCCTTGGCCAAGATTAGAAAATGTTTATGATATTTAGGTGGAGCAGTTACTCAGAAAAGATAATTTTTATGGCCAAAAGTGCCACCCACTGAGCGGGATAATGAAGGAAATCATGTCCCACTTTTGGTCTGGGGGAGGGGACGATGCAGAAGCTTTTATTAGTCTAACCTAGAGAGAACAGATTTGACTGTTGCCACAAGGTAAATGTGCAGAAAGACACACAGTTCTGAAAAGGATGTATGAAACTTCACTGTTAATATGTAAAGGGTGACCTAAATCACAGCTGACCCTTCTCTTCCTCCCAGTTGTGAGGTGAAATGGAAACTCTGTTCAATGTGCACCAGGCTCTGCTCACTTGTGGAGCAGCTGGTAACTGCAGGGTTTGTTAATGCACCGACACCCTCACGGGGCTGAGACTCGACTGAAACTGCAACTGGACTGAGATTGGACGTTTTGGACAAAACTGAAGAACAAGCAGCACTAATGGCACAAATGATGCCATTTCATTTCTTTGCACACTCAGCACCAGCTCTTCATTTTAATTTAATCTCAGTAAAAGCTTTTACTACTTCCTTACCTTATCTCCCCACCCTTGGAATCCTTTGAAAGAGAGCTAGTTCAGCAAGGAAGAATTTCCAATCTCCTTTATTTCCCTAATCTTCCCTAAGTGGACTAACCTTCCTTTTCGTTAGCATATTCTGCTTCCCCTTTTGTGAGTACTTTCCTCTCCCAATGTCACTGCTTTAGCTGCACGTGGAGTTTCCCTATTCACTGGTGATCCTGACACACCAACTTTATAAATTAAACCATCAGTCACATTCTACTCTCCAGCTGTTTGGCAGCTTTAAGACTCTGAATGTACATATAAATCAAATAAAACAAAATAATTACGACTTGGCTTATTGGAACTGGCTTCTTATTAATTTGTGCTACTGAAGAGGACAGTGGCTTGTCTCTGCCAAAAAGTACACCCTTAAATAAAGGCAGAAAAATTACAACCATATGCAAAGGGCAATTCCTTGTCTTAAACAAATGCTTTCAAAGCATAGCTTGGGTTGCAAATTCTTTGACCTTTAGTTAAAGACCCCCCTCTATAAGAAAACTGGTTTTTAGAGCTTGTGTGCTTTCTTAAGACAGATGTTGCTGTACTGCAATTTTAAAATCTAATTTTCTAACCTTAATGTATTTTTCCACAGGCGTCACAGGTCGAACCTGCAGGTGATCTGGAAGCTGTATCTTGGGCCTTGCATCTTCCTTCTTTTCATCTCCAATCAACTAAAACCAAAACATAATTAAAAACTGGACTCTTTATAGTTTGAAATATACTCTAATATGTGATATCCACACGATTCCCCTCATTGCTGCATGTGAACTTCCAGTTCTTTCCACCTCAAGCAGGATTACTTCTTTCAGTGCTTTGGAAATTACTGGGTTTTTTTGTTTCAGAAGACATGCAAAGTACATTTATAACTATGCAGGGGCTGCATCAATCCTGCTCTTTAGCAACAAAATGCTGTGATTCCAAATGTAACATCATGTGCTACTGTATTCCAATATCTAAACATCACTGAGAAGAGACATCACTCCAAATATTTTCATTTGTTGTAGCTTCCCCCACTGACAATTTAATTAGCTGGAACCTTTTCCCCTAGATTTTTAAAATACCATATGGAGAGACAAAGGGGAAATATTTTCCTGTCAGTGTGCATCTAGTACTTGTTAGCACTATTAGGAGTCATGCTTCTCAAGAGAAATATATCAGAATATGCACAGCATATAAATTACCACTTGATGTATTTTATTCAGAAGAAAATGGAATATTTGAACCATCTCAAAAGTAGTGCAGTTGCTACCTCAGATGCTTAGTAAAACATACTCAGTACATTTCTAGTCTTCTGTGATCTCATAATTTTGTGTCTAGATAAATTTGTGCACAAGCAGATTTCATGTGTTGCTCCTATGCCATTCCATTTTACCTCCTCAACAGGTGTTTTCAAAAACCCCCATTTCTCAGCCCATCTTTTTGCAGCGTCTCTTTCACTTTCAACACGGTTTTTCCTGAAACCAACAGACAAATATTTAAGATTACTTTGAAAACTTCCATTAAAAAAAACCCCCAACGCACCAACCCAACTATTGACGTCACAAAGCACAACACTTCAGCAGGAATCTTTAAACATCCACCTCACAACAGCAAGTTTATACACAAATTATCATCGCCTGACTCAGAACTAATGGGAAAACACTTCCCAAAGGTTTGAAAGAGAGCGTGTGACGCACTGCCTTTAAATTATGTTTGTTAAGAAGCGGAGGAGGTTGAAAGGTAAGCACCAGCGTGCTTTCAAACATACTTTCATTTACTGAGTTGACTGACGAGATGCCCCGTCCCCACAGCCGGTGGAGACGGAGGGGAGCGCTGGAGCCAGCCCTGAAAGCCCTGACTTTTTACCAAGGCACGCTTTACCCAGCGCACACGCTCTTTGAACACACGAGAGCCCTTCCAGCGCGGAGCTGCGGGGCGGGAGGGGAAGGTGCAGGGGAGCAGCAGCACAGCAGCAGCGGCTGCCGGGGCCGGACGGGGCCGTTACCAGTTGTCGTCCTGCGCTATGAAGTTGCAGGCGTCCATCGGGCCGAAACCGGAGCGCCTCAGCCCCGCCGGGAGCCGGGAATCGCCGCGGCCGCTCGGGCGTTGCGGGGCAACGGCGGCGGGAGGGGCGGGAACGCGCGTG
>VZTH01004858.1:0-17967 GCA_013397815.1 Aleadryas rufinucha
CCAATCCCAAGAGAAGCTCGGTGCATTGTCTCAAAACCCATTCCTTTCCCTTTCCCGGTGAAATCCCCGCAGGATTCCCGGTGTTTGTGCCTGGATAAGCTGCCAGCTGTAACAACTTGTGACTTTTGCAACCCAGCCAGGCTGTTTTAACCCCAAGCAACGTGAGAAAGCAAAGCTTTATGCTGAAAATAACCAAAATAACCCGGGCCTTGCCCGTGGCAGAAGGGCTCTTTGGATGCTGCAGCCACACAGAGCCCTGTGTTCACAGGCAGGAAAGGGACTTGTGATCCCCCCCCGAACTCTGTGGGTGCAGCAGCACCTTGCCCTTGTGTGAAATGCCTGCAGAACAAACCCAAACGTGTCCCTTTCATCCAAAATGTCCAAAGGAATAATGTTCTTGCAGAGAAGCGCTCTCCAGCCACGTGCCGCAGGGGTGGGATTGAATCCACGCTGAAATCCCCACTGCAGGGGGCACAGGCTCAAAATACTCCAATGGGGAATTGAATTTAGGGTACTGGGATGTCAGAGGCGTTGCAAGACACGAAGACAATGACAAAAACACTTTGCCATTTGCCACAGAACCTCGGTGAGATGTGCTCTGCTATTATCCTGCAGCTGCTTGGCTGCAGGACCCTGGCTGTTCGTGACGGGGTTATTTGTGGCGATGAATTGTGCTCAGAGGCCCGCTAACAATGCTTCCAGAGAGGAGCTGAATCTATTCTGAGGTCTAGTGAAATCCATAATAACCCTGAAAAACACCGAATGCAGGGAGAGGACGGGACAAAGGGGTGCAGGTGGCAGTGCCACCCCCGTGCCACGCAGCCTGCAGCTCCCCACGTGGCCCTGCTGAAAGCCAGAAATGCACCCTGCCTCTAGGTTCTGCTCCTCCAGGAGGCATTCCCAGGCAGGAGCCTGCTCTGGGGGCTTTGGGGTGCCCCTGTTTCCCTGCAGGAGGAGGCTGGGAGGTCAATCAGCAACCAGGCACCCCAATTTAGCCGAGCAGCAGCCACAGGAGATGCCCACAGCTTCAGGCTCAGCCCTGCCCTTTGCTGCAGCCCCCAGCCAGGGATACCCAGAGGAGGAAACCACAGCTCTGGCACAGCCACACTCCTGCCCCAGCAGGTCTGGGATTGCCCCAAAAGGGACAGATTGGCAAATCAAGCTTCTTACCACGCCCCTGAGGGGGTTCATCCAAAGCACCCAGTGCAGGGTGTTGTGCTGACACCTCAGAGAGCGACATCACTTCAGGGGGACTGGGGAAATCCTCAGGTGTGGCTGACAGGAGCACCCTCTGCAGAGAGGCTTTGACAGAAAATGCCATTTTGTGATTTCTATTCTTTATTGTCTCTGTTCTGCCTCAGCCTCACTCAGAGCCCCCTGCTTAGGCACCACACAGGGAGTGGTTTTTTCCAAATCCACCCTGAAAATAAACGTGACAAGCATTTAAAGGTTTCCAGGTGATGAACAGCATTTCACTGAAAAAGAAATACAAGTTTTTAGGAGCATCACTGCTGTAACTTCAACATCTTCACTGTTGGAAAGAAAGCAGGCATTCTTACAACCACCTGAAAGTGTTCAGTGCTGTGCTGAGAATTAAAGGGGCCAGGAGAGGTAAGAAGGGTCACTTAATTTTATTATGAGCATTCAAATGCACTGAGTGGAGCACACAAAATTCTCATGATGTGTCCCTCAGCTTTCTGCTCCTGTGAATCCTTGAGCAGAGTGGTTCTCCCCGTGCAGGCAGGGAAAAAATCAGTGAAATACCCCACTGCTGCTGAGCCACGTTATCACAATGATTTGGGGTGTTTCCCTCGCTCCTGTTATCTCCATCTGAAGTGTCTGAGGGCAGGGGAGAGGTGCTGACAGGGGGAAAGGGTGGGAGGGAATGGTGCTGCATGTGGACACCACCAGATCTGCTTCATCACCGACATTCCTTGGAGCTGAGCTTCCAGCAGGTTTGCACTCATTAAAACGTGTTTTATCTTCGTGGCATAACGACTTGTTGTCATTTCAGTGGTGCCTTTTTGATGTGTTGAGAGGGCAGCTGGGCCCTGTGCAGGGCCAGCTTTGTGACTTTGAAATCCACACTTGTTACTGGGCTTTGGGGACCTCCTGTGGGGCTGTGTGTGCTGGGATCTGGGGTGGGCAAATGGGAAATTCTGGGGTGTGCAGGTGAGCTCTGGAGCTGGGATCCGGGGTGGGCACCCTCCAAATGGACAATTCTGGGGTGTACAGGTGAATTATAGGTCTGTGTGTGCTCTCCCAGGGTGGGCACCCTCCAAATGGACAATTCTGGGGTGTGCAGGTGAGTTATAGGTCTGTGTGTGCTCTCCCAGGCTGGACACCCTCCAAATGGACAATTCTGGGGTGTGCAGGTGAGCTGGGGGTCTGGGATCCAGGGTGGAGACCCTCTAAATGGACAATTCTGGGGTGTACAGGTGAGTTATAGGTCTGTGTGTGCTCTCCCAGGCTGGACACCTCCAAATGGGCAGTTCTGGGGTGTGCAGGTGACTTGTGCTGGTTCTTGGTGACGCAGCCCCTCTCCCAAAGGAAGCAGGAACACCCCACACACCTGGATGGGATCAATATGTCAATATATAACCTTTAAACAGTTAGCTGGGAGAAATAGAACCCTCCTGCTGAGATCCAGGCAGGCCCTGAGTGCTGCAGGAGTCTCCAGCAGATGAAGTCAGCGTGGCTCAGCAGTGATGAACGCTTCAGGGCAGGATCAGGGGTCGGTGAAGACAGCGGCTGAGGCACATCAGGGATGAAAATCCCTCACCCACGTGTGGCTCCCTGTGCTCCAGGGGCACTGCCAGCCTCAGGCTCCTCTCCTTCCCTGCACTCCCAGCCCAGGAGAGGGCCCAGAGGGCAGGAGAACGCCCTGGGAGCTGCCGTGCAGAGGGAAGGGGGTGACCCTGTGAGCATCACGGCCCCGCTGCCATGGGTCTGGGGCTGGTGCTGTGCCCCCCAACCTCCTCCTGCAGCTCTCCTGGGGCACTCCCAGCCTGGGGGGCTCAGGGGGACAGATGCCCACCCCCATTTGTGCCTGCAGACGTGGCCGTGGGCTGGTGGCAGCGGCGGGGACGAGGCAGCCCCCGCGGCAGAGCTCCGTGCAAGCCCTGGGTGAATGTTCATTTGTTCAGACACATTGCAGAGGGCAGCAGGACTCCCCAGACGGGGAGAAAACATCTGCTTGGACCGAGCCCTGATGGCAAATTACTGCATCACACAGTTCTTGGCCTGCTTGTGCCTTCCTGTGAACCCCCCAGCCCCACAAACCTCCGGCACGGCCGGGACCCCGAGCTGGGAATCTCTGTGTGCTCAGGGAACACCGGGTTTGCTCCAGCCAGCCCTTTCCCTCACAGGCTGAGACAAGGACTGATTTGGGATGTAGGAGTAGGGTTCAGCACGTGCCAAAAAGCTCCCAAACAGAGAGGAAGTGGCTGTTTGGGATTGTCTTCTCGTAGGAAAATGTGTTTGCTGGAGAGCTCCATTTTTACTAGCTCTCTTCAGAATTAAGCATTTCCTAGATAATTTATCTGTTTTGCAGCCTGGAGGCTGCTCTCATCAAGCACTTCAGAGCAAAGATAAAGCTCCTTTCAGCCCCCTAAAAGACTTGTCGTGCTTAGGGCTGCGTGTGGTGATTTATTCTGCTTTTACTCAGATGTCTCGTTTCTGCAGCATCTGATCTTCCCTCGGCCTCGTGGTGGCAAAACTTTGCCTCCTTCCATTTGGTCCTCTCAGAGGGTTTTTTCCAGACACCAGCAGGGGGATGGAAGGAAAAGGAGAACAGGGTTTTTACAGAGTATGGAACTTCTTTGGGGGCAGCTGATGTTTCTGTAGGGAGGGCTGTGCTCCCACAGGGAGCCCTCAGGTGACAGAGGAAGGGAAGAGGCTGCTGGGGACTTCCTGAGAGGGGAAATAACAAGCGAAAAAAGGCCTTTTTGTGTGCGTGTGTGTAATTCCTGATACACAAACAACTCCCTCTGGCCAGAATTTTGTATCAGCTGAGGCTGAGTTCATAGTTTGGGGAGGAGGAAGAGGAGCTCCCTGCTCAAGGCGGTGCGAGAGGAGCCCAGCATTCCTGGCAGGACGTGGCCAAGGCTGTCACCTGGGAATGCATTGCTTTTCCTGCTGGAGGAGGGCAGGAAAATGCCACGTGTGCCTGCAGAAAAGTCCTGTCTGACATTTCCTTTCCACTGAGGAAGGGCAGCGCCGCGCAGCCCTTCCCGACGTGGCACCGTGTTCTCGGCCAAGGGAATGAGATTAGAACGTATTGGTGGGGAGGGGGGGGGAAAATGAATCATTTCCCATTTAAAAACTGGCTTTTAAACCTTCAGCTCGCCTTCAGATGAGCTAAATACCAATAAAAGGGCAAAACTCAGCTTTGTGCTGGAGGCCCTCTCCCCTCCCTCAGCGCTGGGACCAGGTTTCGTGTCTTTTGTCTGGATTGCAGTCGGGGCAGCAGCTTTTAGGGCGTTGTTAATGCCAGGTTCTGGCCTATATTTGCTTTTTTTTTTTAAAGCATGACCATGATTCTGGTTTGTGCAGCCCTGGAGGTGGGCCTGGCCCTTTGTGGGTGAAGAAAAAAGGCCAAATCCTCTCTGCAGAGCTCAACATTTCAGTGTGTGGAGCTTCCATTCTGCGTTTTCAGAGCACTTTCAGAGAACACAGAGCGGAGAGCTGGGTTCTCCTCCCTGCAGGGACACATTAAATGTTTCACTGACGTCCCTCAATTTCCCTGAACAGCTTTGAGAAGAAAAAAAACAAGCCTTGCTCAAGCTGCCCTCTCGAATATTTCAGCATTTCAAGCGAATCCTGGGCGTTGGTGAGGAGCAGCTCCGTTCAGCTGAGCCTTGAGACAGCTCTGCCTTAACCAGGGGCTGTTCTTAAGAGGCTTCTTGGCCACGAGAGAAGGTCTGAGAGGGGCAAAAGCATCGATGGAAGGGGGATGGGTGGTCTGAAGAGGGGGAGAGGGGAGAGCTGAAACCTGCTCCCACCACCAGTGGGACCGCTCTGAGCGTGAATATGGCTTTGTTGTCCCACACTCCTGCCAATCCATGATTTCCTGAATTGCTCAGGAAGTGAGCAGTGAACTGGGGACTCTCTCACGAAGCACTGTTTGTAAAACAGAGGTTGTGCTCCAAGGGAAATAAACCCAAACCTGCTGTCAGGAGCTCCCAGAGCATTCTCACACGATGCGTTTTTATTCTGAAACCCAGAGGAAGGCAGCAGCCCCCTGGGGTGTCCTTGTGTGCCCCTGGGCACCAGGGAGGGGGGATTCTGCCCCTCTCAGGTGAAACCCCACCTGCTGAGCTGCTCCAGCTCCTGGATCCCAACTTTAGGAGGATGTGGAGCTGCTGGAGAGAGCCCAGAGGAGGCCCCGGAGCTGCTCCAGGGCTGGAGCCCCTCTGGGAGAGCTGGGGGTGCTCACCTGGAGAGGAGAAGGCTCCAGGGAGAGCTCAGAGCCCCTTGCAGGGCCTAAAGGGGCTCCAGGAGAGCTGGAGAGGGACTGGGGACAAGGCATGGAGGGACAGGACACAGGGAATGGACTCAGACTGACAGAGTAGGTTTAGATTTGATATTAGGAAGGAATTACCTTGGAAACAGGACACAGGGAATGGCTTCACACTGACAAAACCAGGGCTGGATGGGATTTTGGGAAGGAATTGTTCCCTATGAGGGTGTGAGGCCCTGGCACAGGGTGCCCAGAGCAGCTGTGGCTGCCCCTGGATCCCTGGCAGTGCCCAAGGCCAGGCTGGACATTGGAGCTTGGAGCATCCTGGGACAGTGGAAGGTGTCCCTGCCCATGGCAGGGGGAATCTTCAATGCCCCCCCAACCCAAACCATCTGTGACCCCACGATTCCAGGTCCCCATTCCCGATGCCCCAACACTGGAATTGGGAACTGCGAGTCCCAGCCCCCCCAGTGATGATCCTCATGGGAAAATTCCAACTTTGCCCTCTCAGCAGCTCCCAGGGCCGGTGCAAGGCCCTCCCAGTTAACAGCTTGTTATGCTGGGGGAGCAAAGGGCACGGAAAATTATCGTGGCCCATATGCTCCTAAAAAGGGTTTTAATGAGGATTAGGGGCTTATGTAACGTGTGGGCCTAACCCACATTGGGCTTAATTTACGGTGTTTTCTCCTTGTCTTTTTTTTTTAAAAAGAGGGCTCATTTCCTCATGATAAGCTTGAGCACTAATTTAATTTACTTTTTACTGCTCTTAGGCACAATCAGAACACATTGGAATAAACATTTAAAGCCCCTTACGAAACTGTTTGTTGGGTTTGCCATTATTCTTTGGGGGGGTTTTTTTTTGTGTTTGTTTGAGCAACGTTCTCGTTTTCCCCTGATGAAATAGTCTGCTTAGGTTTGATTTGGAATTACAGGAGCCACAAATTAAAACAATGAGTCTGCTACAATCTGGGGTCTCCTCGGAGAAATGAAGAAGGAAATACTTCAGGAAAGTTCGGCGACAACGGGAATTTTCCAAGCTCCTGGAATAAGCAAAGACCAGAAGAGAGCTTCAGACACAGAAAGAAAATAAAATCAAAGCCTAAAGCAAAAAATACTAAAACTAAATAATTAGACAGTGTAGCTGGTGGGGAAAAAAAAAAAGAGAGAGGATGAAATTGGTGATGAATTCTAAGTTTATCACAAAAAAAACCTTTAAAAATTTCGAGTGCTGAAGTGTGTTTTTTATTCCTTCTGTTCCCCACCAGGCACTGCCATCCCTCCAGTGCTGCGTTTGGGAAGATGTGGGCTGTGTTTTTCAGAGCAGACATATGTTTGCTTGTGATGTGTCAGGGTTTTGCTGCCAGCTTGGTGTACTCTGGGGCAGTTCTAAAGTGCTGAGCTGTTTGGGAAACAGCTCCAAATTAAATCAGAAATGTGCAGAGATTCAGCTTCTCTGCCAGCCAACTGGAAAAAAAAAAAAAGAAAAAAACCCACCAGACAAAAAGTCATCTGTGTTTTGTTATCTGGTATTACAGTTATTGCTAATTTGAAAAGAATCTCACAAATGCACAAAGCATTCCTTCCCTGCACAGCAGCCAGGGGGATGCATGCCCAATATCCATTTATCCATGTACAGAACTGGTTTTATCCTTGTTCTGGCTGATTTACTGATGCAGAAATTGGAGGGGCTTGGAGGTTTTCTCTGAGATTCCCGAATTTCTCCTGTCCAGGATTCATTTCTGTGTTTGTTTTGAATGTCTTTACACACATCCCTGCCTCTTGCTGTGGCCTCAAGGCCTCTTTAGGGAACAGGGATCCCTTTGGAATCTTCTCCTGGCTGGAGGCACTCGGTGCCTGCCCAGGCTGTGGCCCTCGTGGGGAGTTTGCAAAACTCTGGAGCTTCTCTGGAACATCTGATGCTGAATGCCAAGAATTCATTAATTAATCACTTCCCAAACGCTGATAAAACTCCCATTTCAGAACACAGGTTTTAAATTCCTTCCCCAGACTGTGAATCATTCCTAGGGATGCATTTGGGGTGGGTTTTTTTCCCCTCTGGAAACCTTTATTAAATGTTATTCCCAGCCTGGAACATGGTGATGTCCTGAAGTGGTCTTTAGGTTAGGTGCAAACATTTCACCTTTTCAGTGGTGCCTTCTAATGGCTTCTCAATCTTCTCTTTTCCCCCCTCTGATTGTAATTCCACTTCTTAAGTTAAATGTTATTATCACAGATTTGTGTTTTGACTTCTCAGCCTCCAAAAAGGTCAGATTTGAATAGTTTATGGCCTCCTTCGCCGAGAAAAAGTTCAGTGGCTGCATCTTGAATCAGGTCACACACTCTGCTTGAAACTACATCAAGAGTGGCTTTTCCTTTGTGGGTTTTGGGGCCAATTAATTGAAGAAGCAATCCTTTACGGTGTTTCAATTAATGCTGCCTGCAGGAGGCCCTGTCCTGACGGGTACTGAGCCTTGGGCAGCACAAAGCCAATGCCAGAATTCACCCAGCCACACCAGTACACACAGAACATTTGCCTCTTTCTCATTCCAAACACTCCTTAAATTATCATTTCCCCCCACTAAACCACACCTGGCCTGATGACCCCAGTTTTCTGAGGTGTTAATTTGTTCATCCTGTTGGTTTTAAGCCAGACAGCCTCGTTGGTCTGTCCTCAGCGTGGCCGGGAGCCGTGGCACTGTGCACACAGCCACGTCTGCTCCATCTGGGGCTGCTTCCCCCTTCTCTGTCCCTGCTGGAGCGGGGATGTCCTTGTTGAGCTGGGCTCTGTGTTCCAGCCCATCCTTTCCCTGAGAATCCAGCGTTTTCCACCCCTGGGAAAAGCACCCTCCTGCAGTGAGTGTGCTTGTCCACGTCCTGCCTTTCTCCCAGCCTCCGCTTTGGAATTCCCTTTCACCTCTTGATATTAATTCTCAGTCACCGGGCTGGGATCCTCCTGGGATCCTCCTGTCCCCTGTCCTTCCGTGCTTTCCACGAAGGCCTGAGGCTCTGCCCCTCCATCTGGAGGGCCCCAGCCTCCTCCTGCCTCCCCAGCTCCCATCACAGCACTGCTGGCACCGCTCCTGCTCCTTCCTGAGCTTCCCCAGCTCTGCACTTGCCCTCCTGATGGGCCAGGGCAGCTTTTCCCTCGTGCAAGCCGTCATTTCCCTCGTTCCACAGCCACCTCAGCATTTATGTGTCAGATAATTACGTTCCAGGTGGAAGAAACAGCCTGGGTGTAAATATTTCCCTCGCAGACGGCACAGCTATGGGACATCATCACTTCACACAAGTGACCCAAATGACTTCAGGTTATGCCATGGTTGCCACCAGCTACCAGGTGTATTCATCAGAGTTTCTGCTGAGGCAGAGAGCAGTAGGGTGGGCTCTACCTGCTCCTAGCCATAAAAAACAGAAAAGGCACAAGAGGAGACGTTAAAATCCCGCGCAGCGTTCTGTTTGCAACAGCTAAAGCAAAAGTGTCCTCCCGAAATGGTTCAGCATTGGCCTGAAACTGAGTTCTGTATCCCCAGGGCTGAGTTCTTGTTGTGTCTCTCCAGCAATAGACATGTTTTTATTGTACATGCAGATGTGGGGGGAATTGGAATCAAACATGAGCCGAGGGCCATTCTTGCTTTAGGAAGTGAAACAGAACAAACAGGACCTACCCTGGGATGGGTAGGAACACTCCATTAAAAACCCCAAACCAACGAGGTGGCTTTAAAATGAAGGCTGGTTTTACAGCCCACTTTGGACACACGTGAGAGGCTGAAGAGATGTGAACATTGTGCTTTTGAAAAGGGGGAAGATATCAAAGGTTTCTTTCGCTCTTTTCTGAAACCAGGTTCTTGGAGACGCCACAGCTGTACCAGAGCTGTCTGAGCTGAACCTTCCCTTTCAATCCAGCACAGCTGGCACTTCAGGCTTTCACCTTCCTTGGATGCTCCAAAGTGCCTCAGTAACCACTTCAAGAGTGGGTTCATGCAGCCACACAAACGTTCCCCAGGGCAGGAGCCCAGGTGCCAGGCGAGCCTGCCCCGTCCCTCCGGTGAGGGAAGCACTTGGAGCCGCCTGGGAGCTGAGAAGGGCTGGCACCTTGTGTGGAATCCCAGCTCTCTGGCACTAATGCTGCTCTCCTGGCTGCCATTCACCCCTCCTCCCAGGCCCTTCATAATTTATAAAATCTTCCAGCTCAATGTTCTGTGTGTGGAAGGGGCGAGAAAAGGAGCTTTAATCCTACCACGTGTTTAATTTAAAAAATATATGCAGCTTTGGGGGGTTGTTTTTTCAGCTCTCACCTGCATCACGGTATGGAAATGAGGAGATTGGGCTGTAAATGATTAATTCAGCTGCTCTTCCATTGTGCTGGGCTCCACCTGGAGCTGTTAAATTGGCCTGGGAAGGTATCACTGAATTGAGACTGGGAAAGGAAGGAGCAGCAGTCAGACACGAAGGAGCTCCACAAGCAGAGCAGGCAGTGGCTCTGCACAGCTGGAGGGGTAGGAATAACCCCTGGGATGCTGGGGACCAGCAGGAAGAGCCTGGCAGAGCCTGTTCTAACAGCCATGAAGTGCCAGAGTGAGGATGGTGAGCTGGAATGTACCAGGTCTGCTCCCAGCCATGCCCCAGAGAAAGGTGAGGAATTCTCTGCTCTCACCCCTGTGCCCTTCCCATGATTTTGGGAGGGGCTGTGGGTGCCAGCTCCCTCCCCCTGCCCAGTGGGGTCTCTGCTGGGCTGGGGGTTGATTTGTGAGCCAAAGCCTCCAGCACAGCTTATTCCCTGTCAGTGCAGCAGCAGCACCACGGGACTCTGCACTGCTCGCTGGCAGTGAAGCCCAAATTAATTCCAGCCTTGCTTCCCAGTCCAACAGAGGGAAAAGAGGCAACCTGAACCCTGTGAAGAAACCCAAACCTCCTGTGAGATCCCAGGTGGCAGAGCCTCCTTCCTGCTGCCTTCTCCAATGACCTCACCTCCCTTTTCCCTGGGCTTTCCTCAGAGACGAGCCCCTAAATCTTGTTTCTCTCCAGGCAGGAGTTTGGAATGGAGCTCTGCACACCCAGCTGATGGATTTCCTGGGATCCTCGTGCTTTTGTGCTCGTGTTCCCTGTCCCTTGGTGCCTCCCTGGGCTCGGTGACACCTCAGGACAAAGGTAATTCCTGCTCCCCGGGCTGCAGCCAGCTCTGGCTCCCGTGGGCACACCTTAAAGGTGAGCTCAGCAGCGTGCACCTCTCGCTGCTCCCGCTCTCCTCGAGGGCTGGGCTGGAGCAGGACGTCTCCAGGAGACACAGAGGGGATTCCAGGAGCTGGAATTCCACCGTGGTGTAACCCTAAGAGCCCCATTTCACACTGCAAGAGCAGCCCATGCAAGCACGGGCTTAAACATGTGGTTAAATGCTTGCTGAATGGGCCCCAAAGCACAAAAGGAGGGGATGGTTTCCTCCTCCAACCACCCTTTTAACAATAATTCCTGCTGCTGTGAGGAATTCCTGCTGGTTGCCTGCTGGCAGTGAGCTTTCCTAGCACAGAAACAGAAGTGAGAGAAGGATGTTAAATGCTGTTTCACGGGAAATAATGATCCCAATGCATTGTCTAAGTGCTCCTATAAATGCTGCAATTAATAAAAATGCATTGGCTTGAGTCTTCTCATGCACAATGCCCAGCTCCTTAAGCTTAGCAGGCAGCAGAGCCTGTGCTACGAAACACATTTCCACTCCCTAATTAATAACCCGACGATTTCTACCGCGTGCGGCTCTTTGTTTGTAATTAGTGGTGCAAACGCTGCTGATAATTTGGTGCTGATCGACATCTTTTCCCCACTCTGTAGCTTGTGCCAAGAAAAACTCTGTGGTTTTGGTTTTTTTTCAGTCCCAACGTTGGTTTTTTTTTTAGTCCCAACCTAAACAGCCTCAGGATGGGGTTTAGTCCCTTTTATGGTGGAAGCTGTGGGCAAATGTGCATTCAAGAGTTGGAAATAAGCCAGTCCCCAGAGAGCAGGGCTGGGTGAGCAGAGAGAACCACTGCAGCCTGAGACAGAAATAGTGCCAGGATCCCGTTTTAGGCTGGGTTTGAAAGGTGATTCCCTGCAGGGCCCGTCGCAGGGGAAGCAGCACCAGGTGCCTCTGTCTCCCCGCTTTTCCACGGTCTGTGATGGACCAGTCTGGGAATACTCAGCCTGTGCAGACGGATCCACACGTGCAGACAGCTTCATTTCGGGCTGCAGGGCTCCAGCTTTTCGGAGCAGCCTCAGGCCCTGCCTCGGGAGCTCCTCTGTAGCAGCTTTGATGTGACAAATGCAGTCACACGCGCGCCGAGACGGAAATTAAAGGGAACGGGGAGGGGAGCGACAGAAGAGCCCTGATCGGTGCTCGGGGGGATGGATTGACTCCGAATGAGACCCCAACCCCGATCCCTGTGCAGCAGGAGCCGTGCTGGGGAGGAGAGAGCGCAGGGAAGGGCAGGAACAGCTTGGGAAGCGCTGCTGGTCCCGAGGGGACAGGGTCCCTGCTGGCCCCAGGGGACAGGGTCCCTGCAGCTCCTGGGGGATGGATGCCACCTCTGCAGCCAGGCAGGACCCCCCCAAAGGAAGAGCTGTGCTCCCTCCAGGGGTTCCTGATGCCTTAGGTTTTAGCTCTTGTATTTTTCAAATCCTGTATTCTCTGTATTCCCGGTGTGTAACTCTGATCTCTCTGGCAGCCTGTGAGCTGCTGCTCTCTTATGCTAAGATAGACATAACAAAGCCTCTCCAGGCTTGCTCTTCAAGGACACTCAGACCATCCTGGGCCAAAATGTGTAAACCAGCATCTTAAGAAAGCAGGGCAAGTTGGTGGGGGCAGTTACATCATTAGCTAAAGTTTAATTGGTGAATTTATGCTGATATGCAAATGGACCAAACTTACAACAGGGTGAAGAACTCGTGACTGGTCGTCCATCTTGGCAGCCTTTGGCCTGCCAGGGTGTACCCCTGAAGGCCTTTTGAATAAATATCTCCTTTATTCCTCTACCCCTGCCTAGTCTCTGTTTCAGGTTGTCCCTTTTAGGCATCGTTCCCAGAGCAGGCTGAGCACGGCAGCATCTCTGACCAGGGCCCCACAAGGTCTGCTCTGCCCAAGCTCTCCCTGTTGGAAATGTGTCTGCCTCCAGCTGTGTTATCCTGGATTTATGGCTGAGCAAGGGAGGTGCAGGACTCGTTACCTGGGTAAATGCTGGGGGTGTCAAAGCAACGCATTTCGTTTGTGAGAACTCAGGATGAGGAAAAGCTGATTTACAGGCAGGCAGTGCTCCGGGCCCTTTCCAGGGTTTTTTTGCACATAAATGCAAAAGGTCGACAAAGGGAGCTTGTTTTTCCACGGAGGCTACAGCAGCTCTTGATTTAGTAAACCACGAGAGTCAATGCATTAAAGCAAATAATTTCTTAATTCATCGTAGTGTTTTAATGACTGGGGGTTTCTTTTGATTTGAGGCTGGTTTTTTTGAGCCACCTCAGTTCCTTTCTACTCAGGTAGAATAGATAATCCTCTCTGGCGTGGAGCAGGTGCTGCTACGTAGAGATAAAAAGATCTCTACAACCTTAGAACACTGCAGAAGATTCCTTGCACTGATCCTGTACCCAGCAATAAGATCCAAGTGTCTCAGGGAAGGTCTCAATGATCCCTGCCAGGAGCAGCTTGAACCCTGGAAGGTTCCTTTTGGACAGACCTCAGCATCATTTTAGGGGCTCAAAATTGTTCTTCAAGCATTGTTTACCCTGAGGAAGCTCCAATCAACCAAACTCCTCTGGATTTCCCCATCATTCTTATTCAGGTAAAGCAAGAAAAATCTCTGATTTCTGGGATTTATGGGTTTAGAGCTTTTATTTCAGTCTCTAAGCTTCAGGCTCACGGTCTCTACTTCAGCTCTGTGCTTCCTGACTGCAGGTGACTTTGAGTGATTGAAAAATCCCACAGAATCAGCAGGAGGTTTGGGGATTCCATGTATCTGAAAAGGCTCCAGAATATCTGAAAGGACACAGGAAAGAGGGAAGTGCAAATGTCCCTGTTGGTCCCACGAGGTGCAGCATCCAGCGGTGGGAGCAGCTGGAATTCTGCCTTCCAGCCACGATGTGCAGGTGAAATCATCTCCAGGGGGATTGCAAAGGGCTGCTGGCTCAGCCACAGCCCTGGGGCTCCTTCTCTGAAGCCACAGATCAGCACTGACCTGCCAGGTGCTGCGTTTGCAGCAGCACCTCAGGCTTTGAGAGGGGGAAATGTCACCTCTGCTCTGGGCTGGGGGAGAAAACGAGCGGGGAGCAGCTCTGAGGGAGCTCTGGCTCCTCTCCAGGCATTCCATGAGTGGGCACTAAGTGGTGTTTTACCTCACATCTCCCCAGAACGCGTGCACTGCCTCCAGTTGTGCTCAGTATGCACCAAGAGTGGAGCCCCAGGCCTCCAGTGTGTGGTGAGTGGGAAGAATTGCGATACAATCAATGTGATTGGTAATGCAAACTCCGATTTATTTCTAAAAGCACATATATTTATACCCTTTACATCATACGATTTCTATCAGCTTTTCTCATTGGCTCTGAGCATCGTGCGTCAATCAATCACCCGTCTCAATTCTTCTGTTTCTTCTTCTCAGGGTTCTTCCTCATCCCGCTTCTTTCTTCTAACCACAATGGATACAATATTTGTATAAGCTCAGCTGTTTTCTTCCTTGTCAGCAGATCTTTGCAAACTTGTCAGCACTAGTCTGCACGTATACANGTGCAGCCCTCAGCACCCCCTGCATAAATCCATTCAAAACGTGACCTGGGGAAATCAGGCTGTAAATTCAGTCCCTGCCATCAGCCCACCGTGCCACCTCCATCCTGAGCCCACCTCCTGACTCCCTTAGGGGTGGAATGGATCCTTTTCAGACTTGTGTCTTCATTTCACTGAGTCTGCTTTTGGCTGCATCCTCGTGTCTTGGGTCAGAGCTTTGTCCTAGTGCATGAAATCGTAGATATTTAATTAACAACTGGGAAAAAAAATGAGCTGATCTGGTTTAGTAGCTGATAAGGATCTCCAGTCTATTGTCAGATCCTTCTGCTGTCCTAATTCTTTTGCAATTGTGACACAGGAGTACAAAAAGTTGTATCCTTTTTGATTTTTCCCCAATAACTCTGAATTAGCCTTTGATTAATTCTTTTACAGATGCATCTGTGATCTTTTTTAAATCCCTTCATTGTCTTTTTGCTCTGCCCAGCATCCCTTGGCTGAGCAAGGGAACAGCACAAAAAAGAAGCAAAAATTTGGGAGAGTGCCCCACTTCACTTTCACAGAGTTCAGCCTTTGACCTGCTACAATCAGAGGGAGAAACCATGGCAGGATATTCCTTTTTCTCCAAGCTGCTTTAGGCTCATCCCTCTTTGGCTTTAAAGCTGTGTGTGTGTTGTTCAGGCTCCCACAGCTGGCATTTCAAACAAATACCTTCGTGACACAGCTGTCAAAAGTCACAAATATTTGGGAATTCTGCATCCTGTGTGGCTGAGCCTCTGTCTCTCAGCCCCCTCACGTGCAGGAATTTTGGGGCTGCAGATTCTGGGAGTTTTCAGTCTAAAATTAGCAGCGTTTTCCCATTAACGAGCAGGTATTTGCTTCTCCATAAACAAGACTGCAGAGCTGCAGCACATCTGTGCACATGAGAGAGCAAAACAGAGCTGACCAAGCTACAGAAAAAGGTTTTTATTTTATTTCCTGGGTTGAGGTTTTTTCCTTGTGTCTCCTGGCTGCTTTCAAGGACACGTCTTATACAAAAAAAAGTCTAAATAGACAACCAGAACGTCAAAAATTTGCAAAATGATTAGATGTCACTTCCAATAAGTGGGTGGCTGGGTCAGCAAATTCGGAGGCCAACACGGGCCAAAATTGCTGCATAATCTGCATATGGATTTGTATTGGTCTTTCTCCAAGTAATGTGCTGTCACTGGGAAGAAATGTGGCTTTTCCAATGGCCAACTGCTCCCTTGGAAAAGATTATTTGTCAAATCCGAGCCTCAATATTTAGCAAAAAGCAAAAACATGGTGTCCTTCTTTGGAAAATGTTGTGTCTTCAGCAAGCCTGGGAGATTTATAAAGGTTGTGTGGGCAATAAAGCCCCAAATCCCAAAATGCAGCCACATCTGGAGCTTCCTGCTGGCCAGGGCAGGGAGGGAATGAGGGAAACATCTAGGAATGGAAGGACACTCACAGGAAAGGGAGGAATGACCTCATAAACGTCTAAACTCCTCTGAATCTTTGTGCTCAGCTCAAATCCTAAATCTGGGTGTTCCTCTGCGCCTTTGTGCTTGCCTCAAATCCTAAAGCTGGGTGTTCCTCTGAGCCTTTGTGCCCATCCCAAATCCTAAATCTGGATTTTCCTCTGAATCTTGGTGCTCAAATCAGATCCTAAATCTGGGTGTTCCTCTGCGCCTTTGTGCTTGCCTCAAATCCTAAAGCTGGGTGTTCCTCTGAGCCTTTGTGCCCATCCCAAATCCTAAATCTGGATTTTCCTCTGAATCTTGGTGCTCAAATCAGATCCTAAATCTGGGTGTTCCTCTGCGCCTTTGTGCTTGCCTCAAATCCTAAAGCTGGGTGTTCCTCTGAGCCTTTGTGCCCATCCCAAATCCTAAATCTGGGTGTTCCTCTGAATCTTTGTGCCCAGCTCAAATCCTAAATCTGAGTGTTCTGAATCTTTGTGCCCAGCTCAAATCCTAAATCTGAGTGTTCTGAATCTTTGTGCCCAGCTCAAATCCTAAATCTGAGTGTTCTGAATCTTTGTGCCCAGCTCAAATCCTAAATCTGAGTGTTCTGAATCTTTGTGCCCAGCTCAAATCCTAAATCTGGGTGTTCCTCTGAGCCTTTGTGCCCATCCCAAATCCTAAATCTGGTGGCAGAAATCATTCACAGGGTGGCACAAATTGATGTAATTCAAGCTGCTGCTCCTTCTTCTCCTCGTGAGCCCTCATTTTCCTGATGACGGGTGCAAAAGGCCCCCCTGAAGTCCTCAATAACATCCCAGTGCTTGTCCTGTGGCCTGGCTGGCCCCACAGAGGCTGGGTTTATCCACCAATATTTATATTATTTATACACCACGTTTTCTGTGACAGCTACAGACCAACAGCAGGAGGAGATGGAGTTCAGAGCAAGCTGGCAACCTGCGTGTGGCTTCCTAAAAAAAAAGGGGTAAATGGAGCAACAAAGGCAGCAAACCCCCCAGAGAGAACTTTGCTGCTTTTCCTTCCCTTGCACAGAATGCTGATGAAGGTTTTTTTTTTTTTAATTGGGGAGGGGTGGGGGGTGTAACCAAAACTATTCCTGCAGCTTTTGGCTGTGAAATAGCAGTCAGGGAAAGCCAAGAAGACTTCAGAAGGTGTTTCTGTTGGGTTCAAGGATTCTCTCTCTCTTTTTTTGCAGCCACATTTCATATTCTCTGCCTGCCTGAGGTGCATTTGGACACACAGCACAATCAACCGTGCTTCCCAAAAATGTGTGTGGCCAGAGCAGGAGAGCACGCCTGCAGGAACGTGGGGCTGCGCCCACACCAGGGAGGGGATGCTTCCTGCAGCCTTTCCTCCAGGGATTTCGCCTTAGCCCAGGAGATCCGGGCCTCCCTTTGCCCTGGGGCTCGGGTCTGACTTGGCTCTGCGCTGTTCCCTTTTCCAGGTGGCCTCTGAGACAAGTGCAGAGAACGTGCTCTGAAAAAAAGGTTATCTCAAGGGGGTGCTTTAGGAAACAGAAAACCTGCGGCACTGTTGGGTTTTGAACAGCTCCCAGCAAGGCAGAGACTCCCAGGATAAAACCAGTGGCACCCTTTGGTCTAATTAAAGGTTAATTGAGTGTCTGCACTGTCGGTCAGGCTGCAGGAAGGGGAGCAGGGCTGGAGGGAGCAGCATCAAAAAGCCCCGCCTGGTGATGTGCACAGGCTGTCAGCCGCCTGACAGGAGCGAGCCGAGCTCTTTGGAAAGCAAGCTTCTCTCGTTAATGACGCTCCTGGCTTCTCTAATTATCTGCTCATTGTTCTATGAAAGACTGAGCCCTTTCAGCACTGCAGCTAAGAAATCAGGGTGTGCTGGTGCATGGCAGTGGAGTGTCAGAGGAGCTGACCCCAGCACTGTTTGGAGCAGCTGGTGTCCCCCTCCAGGCCAGCCCAGACCCCAGCTGCCTCTCCAGACACACAACACCAGCCTGATTCTCTTCTCAGGCGTCTCACAGCATCTCCTGGTGAAGCAGGCAGCTGGGTTGTGCCTCTGCTGCTCTCCCTGCTCTCCCAGTGCAGATAAAATGACAGATATCTCAAATAAACGAGTGCTTTGGTTCAACAACAAAAAGCAAGAGGAGCTTTTTTCTGCAGAGAAAGCCAATAGCAGCAGTTCCTGTCTTCTCCTGTGCCTCTGGAAAGCCAGGGGAGGGAATGAGAAGGTGACTCTTGAAGGCCACCTTTGCCAGAACAGGAACTGTCCCCTTGTGCCACCAGCCCAGCTCACAGGTCCCAGAGACCTGGAGCAGGTGACAC
>VZTH01004859.1:0-13290 GCA_013397815.1 Aleadryas rufinucha
TCCCATATCCCATATCCCATGCCGCCCATCCCGTTTTCAGCACTGCGCCCCCTGGCGGCGCCGCTGCGAACGCCCTCTCCCCCTCCCCGTGCGCAGTGGTCTCGCCTCTCTCTCCCCCCGCGCCCCGTCCATGGTACATCCCTCCGCCCCTCTCCCGCGCATGCGCACTCCCGCCGGACGCGGCCCGGGGCGGCTGCGCGCTCGGGAAGGCGCCGCGCGCACGCGCAGAGCCGGGACCCGTGAGCGGACCGGGACCGGGACCGGGGGGACACGGGGTGAGAGAGACCCGCGGGCCGGGCCGGGACCCCGCGGGGTGCGAGGGACCCCGCAGGCTTTCGGGAGTCCCCCGAGCTCGGGCAGGGCGCGGCGGCTCCGGGAGCGGCGGCACGATGAACGCGGCGCAGGGCACGGTGGGCAGCGACCCGGTCATCTTGGCCACGGCCGGCTACGACCACACGGTGCGGTTCTGGCAGGCGCACAGCGGCATCTGCACCCGCACGGTGCAGCACCAGGACTCCGTATCCTTCCTTCCCTGCCGCCCCGGCAGCTCGGGGCCGTCCCCGCGTTCGGCCCCCGGGTCGGGCCCGGCTGATGCTCGTACCGACCTTAACGGCGCCCGCAGCAGGTGAACGCCCTGGAGATCACGCCGGACCGGAGCATGATCGCGGCCGCAGGTGAGCGCTCCTGTCCCGCCGGGCACACCGGGAACCGGGCCGGTGCTCACCCGCCGCCCGGTGCTTGCAGGGTACCAGCACATCCGCATGTACGACCTCAACTCCAACAACCCCAACCCCGTCATCAACTACGACGGCGTGAGCAAGAACATCACCTCGGTGGGGTTCCACGAGGACGGGCGCTGGATGTACACGGGCGGGGAGGACTGCATGGCCCGGATCTGGGACCTCAGGTGGGCACCGGGGCTGTTCCCCTCCTCTGGCTGCACCCCGGAGCTGTGGGACCGATCTCACGCCCCTGAACACTCCTCCCTCACTGTCTGTCACAGGTCCCGTAACCTCCAGTGCCAGCGCATTTTCCAGGTGAACGCTCCCATCAACTGTGTCTGCCTGCACCCCAACCAGGTGAGGAAACTGCCTCCTCTGGGGTTTCCCAGCTCAGAGAATCCTGTGGAATGGACATTAAAGCTCATCCCATTTCACCCCCTGCCACGGGCAGGGACATCTTCCACTGTCCCAGGGTGCTCCAAGCCCCATCTAGCCTTGGACACTCCCAGGGATGGGGCAGACACAGCTTCTCTGGGCAGCCTGTTCCTGTGGCTCCTCTGGGTGAACCTGAGGGGCCGCAGAGATGTATCCCAGCAGAAGATGGGGTACAACAGAAGATGGCCTGCGGGCTTCACACGATGTGTTTGTGCTAAAGACCTGGTGGCTGTTGCAAAGAGACAGCACAGGGGCTGTGCTGGGCTCATCTCATGGGAGGAAACATGCCCTTGGAACGGGCTCTGCCCCTGAACATCACAGGGGATGTGATGGGAGCAAAGCTGGAAGAGTCAGGGTAGTTGGGAAGCTTGAGGGTGACAACACTGCCAAGGAAAAGCATCATGGGGCCTCTGGCCATGATTCCTTCAGGTCGGATTTGGCCGAGGTTCACCAGTGGGTTCAGCAGCTGTTGCTGAGCAGAGGGAGAGTGGGGGCTCTTGAAGAAGCTGAAGGGAGCAGGAGCTGGGAAATCAATAGGGATCAATCAGTGCTAATGGCCTGGCTGGGCTGGGCTGGGCTTGCAGGGCTGTGGTTTTGCCTGCAGACAGGGCCGTGCAAACCTCTGTAAAATGCTGAGTAATGGAAATGTTCCCTTGCATTTCATTCGGCAAAGGCTAAATTTGGAAATAAGGAATTTCAGACTAAATTTGAGATCAGTTATTTGGACCAGACTATCCAAATGCTCTTGTAGTGTCAGTGCTGTGAGAATGTTTTATGTTAAATAAGTATGGCTGCACACAGGTCTTAGATGGGAAGTAATCCGTGACCAAGATGCTGCTGAGGTGCAGAGTGTTGGTTTGTGAGCAGAAGGTGGTTAATTAGTCCAAAGGTGGCAGCATTTGTTCAGACAGTTCCGTGGTTCTGCAGTTCCCTCTGCAGAGATGCTGATCCAATTATCCAGAGATTCCTCACAGCCTGGGTAAAGCCATGAAAACTTTGGACTCAGCATTTACACCTGCTGAGAGGGGGGCTGAGGGTTGAGGAGCCCAGAAGAGGCTTTTGTGCAGTCAGATAAATGCATCGAGTGGTGTTTGTCTCCTCAGAACCAGCCTCTGCTCCCAGGGACAGGATTAGCTGTGCCTGATGACCTGATCTCCTCTAGGTATTCTGCTAAAATTATGGACAGTGCAGGGCTGTCGATAAAGCCCTGGTTTGAGTGGAGACATGCCAGCATTGTCTTCTGCTTTGAGCACTGGATCAGAGCCAGGACTCATGCCCTTGGCTCTTGTCCTTCCCCTGAGAAGGGGAGAGAGAAAAACCCACTTCAGGTTGAGATTTTCAGGTATCTGCACCTTTGAGTGCTTCAGTTGTTCTGTGGCCAACCCACCCCTTAATGCTGCCTCTCAGACGTGCTGAAAACCACTTGGCTCCTGTGGATGTCGTTTGGAGCTGTAGCTGTTCCACAGCCCTGGAATTGGGGCAGCTGCTGTTTGCCTTGGGGTTTAGAAAATCAGCAACCCTTTCTGTGGAGGGAAACAGCCTTTTGCAGAGTGTCATGGGCATCAGTACTCATCTGGGACAGCCAGGGTGTGAAGCAGCCCTGAGCTGGGGAGAGAGGAGGCAGGACAGAACCCTGCTGCTTAAACCCAGAGCAGGGCTTCAGTGGTGCTGCACGGGCACGATGTGAGTGCCAGCTCCAGGCTGCTGCTCGGCGGCGTCCGGAGAGACGTGGCCGCTGTGTCCCTGCAGGCGGAGCTGATCGTGGGCGACCAGAGCGGGGCCATCCACATCTGGGACCTGAAGACCGACCACAACGAGCAGCTCATCCCCGAGCCCGAGGTGTCGGTGAATTCGGTGCACATCGACCCCGATGCCAGTTACATGGCGGCTGTGAACAGCTCGGTGAGCTCCGCCGGAGCAGCCGCGCCGGCTCGGCCGGGCCGTGCTGGGATGGGGGGACTGGGCTGGTTCTGGGTGGGCAGCCCGGACACAGATCCCGCTGTGTCTCCGCAGGGAAACTGCTACGTGTGGAACCTGACGGGCGGCATCGGCGAGGAGGTGACACAGCTGATCCCCAAGACCAAGATCCCGGCACACAACCGCTACGCCCTGCAGTGCAAGTTCAGCCCCGACTCCACGTGAGTGTGGAGCCCCTCACCTCCCTCCCAGGGCAAACACGGGCCTTTCTGGGCAGGCAGGGGCCAGCTGTGCCTCCAGCTGTGCCTCCAGCTGTGCCTCCAGCTGGCTGCACACTGCAGGTCCCCAGGGAGGAGTGGGGCAGGAGGCAGGGCATGTGGCACCACTGGGTTGTTGTCAGTAGTGTCCTGCTTGTGCTCCCTGAGCTCAGCAAGGTTTGCAGCCATGAGGTGTTCTACAGCTGAGATCCAGCTGTTGCAAAGTGTGAGCTCCTTCACGGAGTCTGTTCAGCTGGAATCTCCTAAATCAGGTGATGCAGGTGTAAGGAGATCTGATTGCAACGGGGGCAGCTCTCCAGGTCATTACTGTCCCTGGCCCAGATCTGTGGTAACAAGAGACCCACAGGGGAACAGTGACTCATGAGGTTGCACTCACGTTTGTCCTTCTTGCAGGCTCTTGGCCACGTGTTCTGCTGATCAGACGTGCAAGATCTGGAGGACTTCAAACTTCTCTCTGATGACAGAGCTGAGCATTAAGAGCAACAACCCTGGGGAGACGTCCCGGGGCTGGATGTGGGACTGCGCCTTCTCCGGGGACTCCCAGTACATCGTCACAGGTGAGGCACCACCTGGACTGTGCCAGGGCCCTGCACCAGCCAGGCCTGACCAGTTACCCTGGCTGGGACATTGCCAGAGCCTGGGGCACAGGGGGTGTGAGGTGGAAGCACCCAGCCCCACACCCCCAACACGTTCTGCTGACTGGAGCATTTTGTCTGTGCTGCAGTGGGGCAGGTGTTTGAACTGGAGAGATCTCCAGCTATGCTGTTCATCTCACAGTTCACAGCATGTTAGTCCCTTAAACACACCTGTGGTAATTCCCACACTCACTGCTCTCCAAAATAATTAATCCCCACGTAACAGAGAAATGCACTGAGCTGCTCTGCTGTGCTGGTCATCACCAGCCCTAAGGATGGCTGAATGAAGCCAGAGGAGAGCCTTTGTTATATTAAGAGTAAAAAAACAACTTGAAAGGTAATATCATATATCCCTCTCTTCATTCTCTGTTCCAGCCTCCTCTGACAACCTGGCCAGACTGTGGTGTGTGGAGACAGGAGAGATCAAGAGGGAATACAGTGGCCACCAGAAAGCCGTGGTCTGCCTGGCCTTCAATGACAGTGTCTTGGGATAATGGGCACATGTGGCAAGGACAGGACCTCTACTTGTTTCCCCTTGCCTTGCCAGACCCTCTGCAGAGCCTGGGACACGCACTGTACCCATCCCCTCCTGCATGGACAGGGCTGGGGCTCTGACGGGCAGCTGCAGCTGCCTGGGGTGAGACCAGGCTTCAGCTCCAGGCAGGACATTGCTGAAACGTGTGTGGCCTCTGAGGGAGGGAATGGGAGAGGGAGGCACAATCCCACTGCGGGGACACGGGTACGGTTCAGCTGGAGGAATCCCTGGGGCATCGGCTGCTGACAGCTTTGATGTTCTCGTACCCCAAAGTGGGAAAAAATAAACATCAGCCTTTGCAAGTGATGGGAGAGGCTGAGCAAAGAAGAGAAGCTGCTCTTGTCTCGGTTTGCAATCTCTTTATTCAAAGTGTTTCACAGAGTGTCTTGGAGAGCTGCTCTCCTACAGCCAACCACCCCCCAGATGTAACAACCACCTTGTGTTGAACAGAGCCTGGAGCCCCAGAACTCCAGCTGCTTCCCGGGATTCCTCTAGGCCTGGGTCTCCTAGTTCCTATGGACAAGGTGCAGCCCTGGAGCAGAGCTGCAGAGTGTCTGTGCTGACAGTGCTGAGCAGAGGCCTCCTGTTTGTCTAAACTCTCCTGACCTGCAGCATGGAATCAGCAGGAAGCTCTGGGGATGTTGTAGGTGTTTCCTTCCTTGTGGAAGTCAGAGGCTTTTCAGGAATCCAGTTCAAGTATGAGGGCAGAGAGGGCGGCCGTGGCTGCAGCACTTACTCAGGCAGGTAATAGAAGCAGATGGAGACACAGATGTTGCTGGGGAAGCAGATGTCAATGCACAGGTAGATGAGGCGCTGCCTCCCCGGCCCTGCCAGCGAGCAAGGACAGCATGAGAGCACTGCTTTGGTCCTGCAGCTACGGAGTCCCCAGGGATGCTTTGGTCCTGCAGCTATGGAGTCCCTGGGGAGCCGAGCAAGGGGAAAGCCTCAGGGAATGACCTTTCTTATTAAAGCTGGAGTGAGGCAGAGCAGGCTGACAGCTCAGCAGGTGCTTTGGCTGAGGATGAAGGTGACAGGGATTAACCAGTGGTGTCTCAGGGGACAGCTCTGTGTGCTGGCTGTGCTCTGCTGCTGGGGCAGGGGCTCAGAGCCCAACCCAGTGCCACGGCTCAGGACAGGGGGTGGGTATGAGCCAGCACTCAGGGATGGTGAACAATGGTCTGATTTTGCACTAGAGGTCACCTGTCCCTGTCCTGGGCCTTGGCAGCCTGTCCTGGGATGCATCAGCTGTTGTGCAGCAGAGCCTGATCCTCTTAGAGGTGCTAGAAAAGCTCTTGCTTCCCTCTGCCAAGGGAACTTACCCTGCCCTCTCCGCAGCCAGAAGATGGATGTCTGCTCACACAGGGTCTGCACAGCCTCCCCCAGGCCCCTGGGGTCCACCTGCTCCCCTGCCACAATACCCATGAACTCCCGGTAGAACTTGGTCTGGTTGTTGTGGTGTAGCAGCTGCTCAGTCTGAAAGAAACGTCCCCGTTAGTTCCTCCCAAGGCACTTTGTCCCTCTGGCCCCACAGCCCTGCTGTGGCTCCCAGGGCACCCCAGGAGTGGTCTGTACCCCTGGCAGGTTTCTCCTGCCAGCTGCCCTGTCCCAGCTCCCAGGGTGAGGCTGCCGGGTCTCATTTTCTGTCTGTGGGCTGCTGGCAACCCCAGCACTACCAAATTTTACTTCCATTGGGGAGCCTCAGGGCTGGGCAGGTGCTTTCCTCTCCCTGCATCCCCTTTGGGAGCCTGTGTTCCTACACTTCTCTGGGAGTAAGGTGAGGACCAAGGAGCTTCCAGGAGCCACTGAGGAAATGGAGAGTGGATGGCAGGGACACAAAAAAATGGGGCTTTCTGTCTTCTGGAAATGGAATCTGCCCCTGCCCAGGCATCCACTGACATTTTGTTCTGAGGGTCTGTATACATGATTGCCTCCAACTTGCTTCCCTGTGAGTTGGTAACAAACCCCCTTTGTTTTTCCTTCCCCAGATTTTTGAGCAGGTAACAGAATCCAGTGGGAGTGGGTCCTGCAGGAATGCTGCTATTCACCTCCATGGGAAACATCCCCCTGCCCCAGGCTGCAGCTCGGCTGTTTCCCACAGGAATCAGGGTATGGATAAACCCAGGAGCTCCTGCTCAGAGCTGGCTCAGAGCCCAGCCTGGGGACCAAGCTCTGCTCCTGTGCCCCATGAGCACTGAATCCCTCAGAACAGGGGCTGCCCCTGCTCCCCTCGGCTGGGAGAGCCCTGCCCTGGGTCCTTGGGGGTGGAGAGTCACCCCTGCAAATCCACAGAGGGGAGAACGTTCAGTGCAAAGCTCAGTCCATCCCCCATCCCCCAGCTATCCCAGGAATGCCGCAGCAGCTGCTCACGCTGTGCTCAGAGGTGTTGAGAACCGTCTGCAGGATCTGCAGGTCCCAGGGCTCCATCCTCCTCAGGTAGCAGGTTCGCTGCTCCAGCGGCTTGTAGCACACGTAGCCCTGTGGACAGATGTGCCCCTTGGAGCAGGCAGCACACACCCACCCTGTCCCAGGAGCCCCCTACAATGGACATTCTCCTTTCCCCTGCTCTGTGTTTCCTGACTAGAGGTGCAGAGAAAGGCAGCACACAGGAGCTGATGTCTTTCCTGGTGTGTAGTCCCTGCTCCCCTGTGTGCCAGGGAAGCAGGGATGCCCCAGCACTCACGTTCCTGCTGTCGTACAGCACCACGGCGCTCAGGTTGCTCTGTGAGGTGATGTAGTAGGTGACGGTGCTCCTGGCCTTGTCCACCACGGCTGTCTGGTTCCTCAGCGGGTCCTGCTGGCCCTGGAGCGTCACTCGGATGAGCTGGGAGCCAGCCTGGGCATGAGGAGTGGGAGGGCAGCAGCCACCATCAGCTGCTCAGTGCTTGTGTGCATCTCCCACCAACATCCCCGAGTGGCCCTGTGCTGGACCCTGTTCCCTGAGTGATTCAGCAGTGGTGAGAAGGAGGCTCTGACCCACGGGAAGGATGATCCATGACTCCATCCTCAGGGCTGGGGAGAGGCACCAGTGCCCCTCATGCCAAAGGCACCGGGTGGGTGCTGGAGGAAAGGGCCAGGGGACTCCCAGCCTCTGCCACAGCCCTGCCTGCCCCTTCCTGCATTGTCGAGGCACTGACCCAGCCAAACCCAGCCCAGATCTCAGCCCACTCATCCCTCCTGGGAACTGCTTCCAACACAACTCAGGGCTGCAGGCAGGAGCAGGCTTCCTGCCCAGATCGGGATCCCTTACCTGGGCAGAGCTGGGGGAGAAGCTGAGAACCCCCACGACACTGACGCCAACAACTGCAAAAAACAACAAGGCAACGGACAAGATGATCCAGAAGGTCCTGGAGGGAGCTGGGAAGTGTGCTGTGGCCCTCCTGTCCTGGAAGCCAGGGCAAAAGAAGGAGGAACAGGAGTTAAAATTGTCCCTTCTGCCAATTCTTCTTCATCAAACACATTACCAGATCATGACACAAATCCTCGTGCAAACTGGTTGGAGGGCAGAGCTGCCAAACCATTGCAGCACCTGGAATAATGGAGCCTTTATCCCACAGCGCTGGAATTCCAGATCCAGCATCCTTATAACCAGCACTGCCACACCCAGGGAAGCTGCAAAGCCCCCAGGGCAGGGCTGGAGCAGCATTTTTCCAGACACAGGGAACAGCAAATTAAATTATTTTGGTTTACAGCAGAAATCCCCAGTGGGACCGTCAGCATTGTAGACCCCATGTAGAGTGATCCTGCTTCTGTTCCCCTCCCTGTGCTTGGCTGTGTTGGATTTTCTTGCTAAGTTGTCCTCCATGAGACCAAGGAAAAGAGTTTGGCAGTGCTGTGACATTTCTATTGGAACTATTAATTTACTTTAATTCTTATATTGAAGCAATTAAATTTAACTTCATGGCACATAACAGGATTTTTACAAAGCAGAAAATGCACTTTCAGTAATCTCAAACACAGCCTACATTTAAAAAATAACCTGCTTCTCAATCCTCTAAAGGACAGAGAAATTCAATCCATGCCCAGGATTACATGTGCTCCAGCTGCACGAGGATGGGCTCATCCAGCCCTGGGAGTTACGGATCTTTATTGGAAATAGGGAACTTCCAGATTATTCCCCCAGAAAAGCAGTGAGTTAGAAGTGCACATATCTGAGATCCTATCAATTCCAACAGAGCAGAGCAGTAACTTGCAGGTTTTCAATAACCAGTGGAATTCCCTCTGGTGGGAAAGGTGCAGATAAAGAAATCCAGCAGCTCCCAGCCCTTGGCAGGTCACAGCTCCCATCCATCATGAGTGGCTTGGCCGTGGTTCCTCGGCTCCTCTGCCCTGTTACCCGACCAGTTTATCCCATGTAAATCCAGGCACCTCCAAGGCAATCCAACTGACAGCAGCTGCCTTGCAGGAGCTGAGCTGGGGATGCTGGGGATGAACAAAACCCTACCAGGATCCGTGGGAATGGCAGGAGCTCAGCCCTTTTGGAGGGGATCAGGCAAGCACAGAGCAGGCACTCTGTGATAGAATCATGGAATCCTGGGATGGTTTGGGTTGGAAGGGATCTTAAAGCCCATCCAGTTCCAACCCCCTGCCATAGGCAGGGACACCTTCCACTATCCGAGGCTGCTCCAAGCCCTGTCCAACCTGGCCTTGGACACTTCCAGGGATGGGGCAGTCACAGCTTCTCCGGGCACCCTGTGCCAGGGTCTTACACTCTCACAAGGAGGAATTCCTTCCCAATATCCCATCTAACCCTGCCCTCTGGCAGTGGGAAGCCATTCCCCTTTGTCCTGTCACACCCTTGTCTAAAGTCCCAGAGGGACAGAGCCAGCCTTTGCCCAGGAGCTGCTGGAACAGGGAATACTCACTGCAGGGGCAGCATGGCTGGTGCCGTCCCCTCCTTCCATCCTCCACTTCAGGCGAGGACCTGGCTGCTGCTGCTCTGCCTCCTGCCCACACACAGACTGGGCATGATCTTGGCTCCAGGCACACCTGGGAAACCTAAACGAGTGTCCATGGAACATAAATACCTGTCCCTTGCAGCCAAGGGGCTGTGTGGGAGGGGGAAACCTGAGGCTGGAGCAGGAGCTGAGTGCTGCTGTCAGTGCCCGACACGGCTCTTCCTGCTCACCCCCGGGATTGGCAGGAGCCACAATCAGGGCCTTTGTGTGCCCTCAGGGCTGGCAGGCCCCAACACAGGCCCAGGTGAGGCTCAGAGAGATCAAATGACCAGAGGACAGTGGCAGCCTGCCCTTATGGCAGCAGAAATTCCCACATTTCAATGGGAACTTGGTGCTGCCGGAGCTCCGTGGGCTGGAGCCAGGTGTTGATCCTGCTGTCCCAAGCCTGGGCTGCACAGACACACCTGTGCCACCCTCGGAGGAAAAGGGGCTGTGCCACCAAGTCACCACCACTGCCTGCACTGAACTCACACTGTCACCCGTGTCCTGTCCCCAGAAACTCCCTGTGGGAACAGTGTTCCCTGAACACCCAGATCCTGAGCAGTCCATGACCCCCCAAAACGTTTGAGACCTGCCAGCCAGACATAACAAATGTGTGGAGGCAAGGAAAAGCTCTGAATTCCTTCATGTGATGTCTATCCAGGAAAAATGCAGGTTTTGGACATTTTCCTATCAAGCACAGCCCAAAGTTGAACAAACTGGCTGAAGGGAGCCCACAAGAAAGGAGGAGAGGGACTTTGGACAAGGGCATGAGCAGAACAAAGGAGAATGGCTTCACTGCCAGAGGTTTAGATTAGATGTTGGAAAGAAACTCTTCCCTGTCAGGGTGGGGAGGCCCTGGCACAGGGTGCCCAGAGGAGCTGTGGCTGCCCCTGGATCCCTGGCAGTGTCCAAGACCAGGCTGGACGGGGCTTGGAGCAGCCTGGAACAGTGGAAGGTGTCCCTGCCCATGGCAGGGGGTGGCACAGGATGAGCTTTAAGGTCCCTTCCAAACTGCATCCCTAACTCTCAGGATTCCCACTGCACAGCTGCACTGAAGTTCATGGAGACGAGACCACAAAACGAGACAATGCTGGGGAGAGCAGGTTTGAGAGTTTAATGGGAATTCAAGTAGAGGATTAAGAACCGTTTGGAAGTCGGAACAGAGTTTTGAAGCGTGACTGACACCGCCACCAGCACATTCCAGCATCCCTGAGTCCAGGGAATGGCTCCCTTGCCAGCGAGAGCCCTCAGCACCGACAGAGCTGCCTGAGGGATGCTGGACACCTCTCCTGGCCTTTTCCTGACATATCCTGACACAAAAAGCACCAGATACGGAGACTGAATCCAAACCCACACTGTTACATCAGACACAACCTGCAGTGAGTCCATAATGTCCATATTTCCATGTTACCCAGATCAAGGGCAAGTTCTGCTTCTGTGACTCTGCAGTCCTTCATCTGGAGATAGAAGCAGGGAAGAGATTATCCACACTTCCTTCCACAACTCCAAATTACAAACAAACAGCCTTTCAGAGGTTCAGCCAATGCTCTGGGAACAGCGAGACCCTCTGGACTGCAGGGTTATTGCTGTACAAACAAGGTGACAAGTTACCAGGCAGGAAATGGCATCAGCACTGCCCAAGCTCCTCAGCTGGACAGGAAGGAAAACCAGTGCTTAAACTGAACTGTAGATACTGGAATCTATGGAATAAAAGCGTGTTATTTGCATATATAATTTTCAATAAATTCTGTAACGCAAAAGCTTTCACTGTGGGACTCAGGCAGCACAAAAACTACCCTGTGGTGAGCCCCTCATTGCCCAATTCCACCTGGAGATCAACTGGAATCATCCCTGAGCAAGCCAGCACTCCTCCTCACCACCCACCGTGCCCGGCCCACGCCGGCACACGCGGAAGATCTGAACCTCAGGGACGGGAAGGAAGCACGTGCTATTGTCACACACAGCCAGGACCCACAGGGTTCCCTGTGGACAGCTGTCCTGGGCACTACTGAGTGCATGGACTGAGCAGGAATTGGGATTGTGCAGCTAAAGCCAAAGCAAGTGGCTCGTTGATGCTGAGGGGAGTGCAGGAGCTCGGTATGGATTGATCCAGGGATTTCTGGGAAGCAGCAGGAGTGAAGGACAGTCCTGTGTGGCTACAGATTCTCTGCATTACCAAATGCAACAGGTTAGGAGAATTAAATCAGTGAAGTACATTCCTCTCATTCTCCCTCCTGGGAAACAAGATATATTATCATAGACTCTATTTATTTATAATTTAAATATATTCTGCTCTATCTTTATGCTCAGGGAGTGCCTGTGTGTACGTGTGCTTTACACACACTCGACCTTGGACAGACACTGTGTGCAGCATCCATGGATTAGAATTGTGTGGGATCATCCCAATCTGCATCACAAGTGCAATGTGCAGTGGTCGAAGGAGATTAATTTGTGTGGCCTGACATGGGCCTGTGCCCCTGAACAGGGCCCCAGTCGGGAAAAAGAATCACCCTAAGGGCAAACACCAGCTCCACAAGTGTTTCCAAACACAACCAGAGTTACTGCACATCCCAAGAGTCGTTTCCCTGAACAAACCAGGCTGAGCCATGACCCAGCCTGGCCAGGACATCGTCCTTCTCCTCAGATCAACCAGCTCCACTTCCCCAGCTCGGCCCAGAGGACCCTGTGCCGTGGAGCACCACAAACATTGGATCGATGCATTTATAATTAAACCCAGCCCCAAGCCCCAGCCCCGGGTGCCACTGCAATGCCCCCTTTGTTCCAAAGTGCATTTCAGACCGAGATGTAAACAGAGTCATACTGAGAGGACAGAGAGGTGAAAAGCTAAGGGTTCTAACTCCGGGGAGTATCTAGTGCGTACGTTACTGTCACAGGGTGATGACCGGGGCTGCTGCCCCGTTACTCCCCCAGCACCTGGAGCAGGTCGGCGATGCTGTCGACGTAGTAATCAGGGACCAGGCGGTTCCTGGCAGGACAGTCGCTGTCCTGGTGGCCCCGCACCTCGTCCAGCGTCGTGACCCCGGTGAGGGTGAGCAGCGTGGTGAGGTGGCAGTTGTTGCCCATCAGGATGTCCGTGTCCAGCCGGTCCCCCACCATGATGGTGCGGCTGGGGTCCACGTCGAACTCGCTGGCCACGCAGTCGAACATGAAGCGGTTGGGCTTGCCCACGATGAAGGCCTCGCGCTGCGCCGCCGTCTCCACGGCCTTCACCAGGCATCCAGTCCCTGCGGGGAACAGGGAGCACGGATTAGGGGCAGAAGGCTCTCGGCGTCCACAGGAGCCAGGACAAACCCGCTCAGGACATTGGGAATGCAACGCCTCAGCTTTAAAGGCAGAGGGACAGGTTGGTCCCACGAGAAGTGGTGCATAAAGCCTGCCAGGAGGTTGGAGTTCCATCCCACAGAGTCAAAAGGGAACTTCCTATTTGCAAGTAAAGAATCAACAAGGAGTCTCTCTCTTTCAGGGGTGCTGTGAAGGAGAGGCTCCGGGACGCCCAGGCTGCCTCAAAGAATCCCAGGATAGCTGGGGTTGGAAGGAACTTCTGGAGATCATCCAGTCCAACGCCCCCACAAGGCAAGGTCACCTGGATTAGGTGACACAGGAACGTGTGTAGGCGAGTTTGGAGCGTCTCCAGAGACGGAACCCCATGACCTCCCTGGGCAGCTGTTCCGGGGCTCTGCCACTCCCCATGGAAAGAAGTTCTTCCTTAGGTTGAGGTGGAACTTCTCGTGTTTTATCAACACAACACCGAGGTGTGATGAGGCACAGAGCTGAGCACGGAGACCCCCCCAGACCCGGGACCACCCCCTC